>VYZV01045971.1:1640-37905 GCA_013401275.1 Pandion haliaetus
AGCTATTGTTACAAGAACACCTTTAATCTCCTGTTTCTGTTTTTGAATTGAATTCAAGTGGGGAGAGATGAAAGAAAGCGTCTCACAAATCTGCTACTACAGCTGGTACTTCTTAGTTTATCATATGCCAGCTCTAATTCTCTTTGATCTTTCTTAAAAATATTGCTTCTATTTCTTAATTTGACAACCAGGCATTTGTTGCTATCTTTTGACTATGAAAGAAAACCTCCCCTCCCTCTTTCTTATAGCTACTTCCTCAGGAAAAAAAAACCCCAAACTTACTGCATTATGATACCGATGTAAAAATTTAACTTCTCCCTTGGCAGGTTTTCTTATGCAGCATACAAATGAGCAGCTAAATAATACTTCATTACTTACAGCTCAGGAAAAGACTTACAAAATAAACTGAGGATTGAAAGAAGGAGAAGTGTCATGCTGATATGAAGGGCATCAGTTGCACTGCAGTCCATTTTGGATTTCTTGCAGGAACACACTTGTAATTTCAGTTCTGTGTTGTTAGTCAGAGGTGGTTTTCCAGAATCTGTCACTGAGATTGGGATGTTGTAATTGGCCTTTTTCAGGTTTTGAAGCAGGACGACCTGGGCATGAGTATCTGCAAAGGATAAGGTGAGAATTAGCCAAACAGTGGTGGTTTGGAAGGGAAGAGGAATCTGCAAACATTATCAGACATGCCACAGTTACTCACAGAAATAAGAAGAAAATGAGAACACTCTAAGGAAAGATTAAAATTGAACTAGAGGTAAGAAGAGGCATTACAGAAATTCTTTCCTGGGCTGAGAGCTAATTGCAAACTTACTCTAAACCGCACCAAAAGAAAGACTTTTAAGAGCCCCTTTTGTTTAAATACATGACTTGCTCTGCAAATTATTGGCAGAAGTTGCATGTGTAAACTAACATACTCATGAAATGCTAAGACACATCATCCGCAAAGCAACACAAGAGGGAGGAATATACGTATTTACCAAAGGAAAAAAACCCTTCTTGCAAGGCATACAGGCAAAACCACTTCCCCAGTTCGACTGAGAAGAGAGGGAAGGGAAGTTATGCCCCTTCAAATCCACAGATCTGCTCCACCTGAGCAACAGTGGGTCATAACAGCTATTGGTACCCAGGTGAGAGTGCTAACACTTTTAGGGGGTTTAGCAGAGTGGCGGTTTGATGTTTGGAGAATAGCAAAGAAAATGATGACTCCACTTTGTCCTGCAGGCAGGTACAGACACCACGTCCATCTTTAGTTTTTTCTAAGAAGAATATGAAATGAACTGCTAAAAGATTCAATAGTGACAGAGATAAATAATACATGCTAGAAAACAAATAGAAATAATCTACATTAAAAGGAAATGCAGTACTTTGTGCCCACAATTTGCCATATGAACCTTCTGCAATTGCATAGCATGTGCTTCGATCCTCTTACCAATAGTGTTTGGTCCCAGTGCATTTGGGTATTGTATTTGTGAAGAGTTCAAATTCTTAAAATCAGGAAGTTCTTCAAGGACATTGCTAAAACCCATGCAAAAGTTTCATGCTGTCCTATAGCAAAGCTGTGTGCATCTCATGCAAACAAATTCCATGTCATGAAATACGGTAATCTTTACAGAACTGTAAGTCATTAGTAGCCTTTCTTTAATGCAAAGCTAAAAGAGAAAAGTTTGGTCAACATAATAGAGGAAAAAAGTTCAGATTTCAGAGAAAATGCAAACAGGCTATTAGTATGTCCCACCAGGCAGCTAGCCTGAGCAAACCCAGCACAGTGTAAAGCAGCAGCAGTGAGTCCATCCTGCAAGAATTTAATGCACAACAACTGATCCTGAATTCATATAATGGGCAGCCTCAGGGTGAGTATACGGGGATGTAGAGGTGGGAGGACTCAATGCATAAGAAGAAAAAGTAACAGACTTACTGTTAAGCTTGGTGATTCTCCACAATTTTTCTGGGCCAGATTGCTTACTCAGTTCAAACTTGAATGGATCTGTGTTGGGATGAAGGTCTTTGTCTGATGCTCCTAGTACCACTACCCTGAGATCTTTTGCATCGTCACAAACTTTTGCCAGCGTTGGATAAAGGGATGGGACGTTGTCATTGACATCCTCCAAGGTGATGTGTAAAGTTCCTGTCCCTGTAGCGGGAGGGTTACCTATATGAAAAAACAAACACATGTTTATTAAATCATACTTCCATAAACACTTGCTTTTATCTGTACCTGCATGCTTGCAAAGGGAAATAATTTTTATAGTTCTTACCTCTGGTACATGAAAATTATTGCTTTAAGAAAACTGATGAGTCACTACTGTAAATTCGTTGCTGTATTTTCAGAATGCAGCCTGTCTGATTCTATACAGTATGCATAATTATTCTAAGGACACCTCTGGGAGAGGAATATTTTGAAGTTAAAATAAGATTAGGACATGAATAGGTATCTGGAAAAGAATCTGTTCATAAACACATACTGAGAGAAACATAGTAGGAAACATCCCCTAGATAGAGAGCATGGTATTAAACGAACCAAGAACAAGACAAGTAAGAGGAAAAAATGACAGCAGAGAGGAATCGGTTTGTATGGCGGGTGCCCATAAACAGAACAGGACCAGCTCATTCCTTAACAACCCTCAGGGCCACGTCTAGTTATGTCAGCAGAAGTGAAAGCTGTCAACGAGCAACTCTGGAAAATGAGATCTTTTATTTACCCAGAGCCACCCTGTGTTAGCAGTGGAGTTTCAAGCTTTCTCCAATTATTTGCCAGCCTGTCTGAGCCCTGACCTGAAAGAACCAGCTTCAGAGGTGAGGATGTTGTTTATTCACCATGGTACCACTACAAGCCTGTGCACCGAGGCTGTGACTGACAAACCAGCCGTGCCACTGGAAGTGTTTGTAATGGAGACGTCTGCCCACTGGGAGCCGGACTGAGAGTAGCACCTCATTTCACAGAGGTCAGAGAGGAGCTGACAAGTGGTAATAATTTTCATTCACTACAGATGTGTGCCATGGATGGGCCAGTAACCTACTGCTTTCAGTCTAAAGCTCAATCTCTTATTACAGATCCTTTTGCCATCCCATTTTAACTGATCGCAAAGTTTTCTAAATGCACATTACTTCCTTCATTGTATTGTGTACTTAATAATTTCTCATTTGAAATGCTGCACTTCTGAGTTGTTTGTGTTACTCGTTTCTCTGGTTTAGTACACGAGATCTATGATCCCTGAACTTTCTTTAGCTATAAACCCTTAGCAGGTAGAAAGGATTCAAGAGGTTGCACTTAACCTCTAAAGCACTAGTGCAATGTGTCATGGTAGTTTTAAGTTTAGCACTGAAAGAGGTACACTTTAGCATAATTACCCTGTCTATAGCAGCCCAGTAAACTATGGAATTATTGCTGCACTGTGAGTGCATCCTAAGGGAGAAGTAAATACCCTGTGGTCTGGATCTGATAAACTACTTGCTGTAGCAGAATGCAATTAGTCCTTTCAATAACAAATGTTACTAATGGTGACACTTCATCTGTTTCATGCACACATAAATGCATAACAAAGGCAGAATTTTATTGGGTCTTTAGCTCCTCTCCCCCCCCAACATCTTGCACTTTGTCATCAGAAGGGTTAGGGTTGAGTTCTTTTTAATGAAAAAGAAATTATTTTTCACTTTTTATTGGACTAATTGAATTTGCAGAAAGACTCCAATGCATTTTTTTTTGTTCTTGATATATTATTAAGTCATATGGCAGAATGGATGAAAAGACATTCGAGTATTTGAAATATGATCATAAAAGCCAGCCTTTCATGCACTTAATTAAACTGCTGTCTTTAATTTTGAATGCATTATTTCCATGCTGGACTGATAATGTCTTATGCTCTGCCCTTCTTATCTTTCTCTGAAGTCAGTACTATTAAAATCTGCCTTTTGAAATTAAGAAGCCAACAGCATTATGAATGTACTGTTATTTTGTCAAACGCAGATATGGTTGCATTTTCTCTGCCATGCAAATGTTTCACTCTCTTTGTACGGCTTGTGGGCCAGTCAACTATTATGCACAAATAGAGAGAAAGGAAATTGCTTCTGTCCATCTCAATGCCTTATTCTCTGGTTGGTTTATTTATAACGATTTAAACAAAATCTTTTGGTGATTTATAAAGACCTCCAAAAGAAAAAAAACCCAAATGTCAAGGTCATAAACTGAAGCTTGTTAACACATCTGTCATTAAAAAATACATCAAAAAAATTATCAAGGAAAAATGGCCACAACATATCCATTGGGAATCTGCGACTCCCATAAATTTGACAGTATGATGCCTTTGAAATAATTCAGAAATCTCATGATCTCCAGACAGCTTTGGTTTTGAAATGAAAGATTTCCATAGGATTTTTTAAGTCTGAAATAAAACTTCTCTTCATTTGTATGTAAAACCTTGCAGCTGAAAGCAGAATTAATGCATAAACCAAGACATAAGGGGCTCTGTCCAACAACCCTTGGGAGCAGCTTTTCAAAAGAGCTCCACTCCCATTTTTGTCACTGAACTGAACTGGCCATTCCTCTGGAGGCTGAATACTTTAAACCTTTAGGTGCATTTAGAGCTGTTTGGGATAGAGAGAATTTCAAATTCCTGCTAAGGCTCCCACAAGCAGCATAGCTGTGAATGTACTAGGACAAACATATGAACGAAACCGCATTACTCACGTGTGTAAAAGCTACTAAAACAGAGACTGAAGGATGGCTAATTTTATATGGAAGGAAAGTGAAAGCTTGGTATTGAATCCTGATTTTAATAGGGCAAGACTGAGAACCTTAACAAGTAATCTTCAATGAGATGGAAATGCAAGTAAGATCTTTCAAGTTAAGGTCTGTGGGACTGGAACTTTGATCAGCAACACTAAAAAAGTACAGATTAATTTTAGAACATGCTGCAATTGGAAATGTACGATACACTTATCTGAACTGGATCAGGACTGCTAATGTCTTCGTATCCTGGCATTAGACTGCGTACAAAGCTTCTAATAGCAGTCGTCAGTTAGGAAATAGCTACTGCTGTTGTAAGATGCAACAAGTGAAAAAATAGACTAGGAAAAGTAGTTCTATTTTATGAGTTAAGAGTGCCATGGAAAGAACAGCATGAGGTCTATTGTCTGGGAACTAGATTCTGTAATGAGAGGGACTGTTACCGGAAGATGTAGGTGTTAAATTGGATTTTAGTGCTATCAGCATAAATGACAATGTTGCTACCTTTAGTTAAAAAAAAGTTTCAAAAGAAATATTATAGAAACAGGTATTTTGTATACTTCTGTATACTTGAATTTTAATGAAAAGCCATGCAGAATCATATTAGAATTATTAGCATAAAGTCTTAAATGATACCCTCTGTAGAAACACACAGCCAAGAAACTTGAAAACTGGCATTCAGTTTTGGTCCAAAAAGTTCCTGTAGGAACAATGATGGGATTTAGACATCCAAGTACTCAAATAGACTGCTAGTCAGGTAGTTAGTTTCTTAAAAGATACCAGTTAAGCACAATGATGGCCATGGACTAAGATGACATTTCTCTTAAGTATCAAGACTTCCATAAAATGGCATGTCTAACAAGCAATCATACGGTTGAATGGCTGATGATGCATTTAATCTGACTGTAATATTTCTATGGCCGTGAAGAGCCATTTCATGTTCCACTTTCTAGTTTTTCTACAGGAATGTGATGCTGTTGTGTACAGATTTCTAATATGGCTGAGCTGTGCTCCATGAAATTAAAGACAGTATCTGGACTGCTTTGAAACTGAATTAAGACATTCCTAATCAGTTCACATTGAAATACCAACAGCTTTCATTTATTTGACATGACAGCAAAAATACAGGGTTAGGAATCACCACACAGCAGGTGAGATTTTCTGATATGTCTTGCACAATAAGCCGCCAAACACCCCTAAAAAGTCAGTGAAAGTTGAGAACTTAGTTTTTAGGGGTATCCAAAGAAAAACTCACAATGTGACTGAGGGTTGCCCACACAGCATCCTATTTCTTTGCAAGATGTAAACACACCTGCACTTCTATCTTGTCTTCCTGCTGTTAGCATCATAAAAGACTGCCAGAAGGATCCACACTGCATGAATAAGTCCACAATCATGTCTCACCATATCTTGTGCAGGCATATCTACAGAAGCTTTAAAACAGTCAATGCAGATGCTAATGACTATGTAGGCTCAAATTATTAATACAAAAGTTGTTATTGTTTTAACTCAAAGTGTGATTTTCTTGGAGCATTTTGACTTCATACATTTTTTTTTCACTTAATGCTAAGGAAGCCTTGGGGAACACAACGCTGGCTACACTGGTATCTGGGCCACGTCAGTCTGCTATTTTCACATTCAATAGTGTTTTTCTCCACTAACTGAGCTCTATCAACAACAGCAATAGTAGGAGAAACAATTTAGGCACTTCATTGTTGGAATCACAACAGTTATGATATTTAGACACTCTATTCTCTTCTAGGAGTACAGCTGAGCCCAGTTAAAATTAGCCATCCATCTACACTACATTGCCAGGGTGTACTTACAGAAGCTGGTCGGAAACATTGTTCTCAACTGGTAGAACATTTTCAAGATAGAAGAGTTGTTTAAATGCATCTCAAAGAGAAAAAAAGTCATGAAGATTTAATCCTTTTCTTCCAGCTTTCCCTTTCCAATTTGCAGCAAATCTCAAGAATAGGCTAATTGACCCTCATTACATTTTCCAAACATTGAAAAGCATACTCAGAACTTAGACAATGAACAGATCTGGACATTTGAGTTTACGGTGAGATTATGGTGAGTTTAGCTTGTCCTTGAAAATGAAGATGCAAATTCTTTGAAGCAGTGGGAAGGTTCTTAAGAACATATCCAAGTAAAACAATTGCTTGAACATTGCTGCTTAAAACAGAAAAATCATATTCTTTGGTCAACACACCACCCAAAATAAAGAAATTAAACTGATATTGTCCATCCTACCTTGAGCTTTCCAAGTTCTGAAATTTTAAAATCCCTCTTTGGAATAACTGAGGGGTTTTTTGGGGTTTGGTTTTTCTTTTTCAGAATTTGGTACTTTACTTGAAATACTTTTATTTAAAGATTCAAAGGATATTATAAACTAAACAGATGGGATATAATAAGAATATTCATTCAGGTAAATAAAATTTCATGTAATTTGTGAAAACCAACAGGAAAATCCTCAAGAAATATTTTTCCTTCTAGTTTGATTCTTTTTTTTAGTTCAACACCAAACGACTTGATCTAAAATAGAACAAGTTGCACAAGGGAGAACAAGAACTATCAAACACAAAAAAGTATGTTTCCACATGCTGTGTGAAAATGGGCTTTAAATAAATCAGATGAAACTCAGTTTACTTGTAAATAATATATTTTTTTTAGCGGCACGGCTACGGAACAAAGCATTGATAATCAACTAACAAGAAAAATGCCTGACACACAAATCAAAGAGTGTTAAGACTGGGAGGCAATGAGACTACGTGTTTTCACTTATATTTAGAAAGTTCACCTAATGGCGTCAAAAGCTAAACATAGGAAATTTTCTCTATTTAGAACTCTAATGATTTTTATCTTGGTCATTACAGCAAAGGAATATTTATGCAAATGCCTTTATATAACAAAATCTGATTAGAACCAAATATGAATAATGGGAATTTAATTTGAACTATTATACTTTTTTTGGTTTTTTTTAAGAACATCAGAGACCTCGGATTCTGGCAATAGTTATCAGATTTCCAAAGAAGAAAAGTCAGCCATTCTAGAGAATCCAGCTGCCACACAGATCTAAGCCTCAGTATTGCTGGAAGCCAGAACAGTTTTTAGGAAGAATGGAGCATGAACTGTCCCTTTTCACACGCTCATTATGAATGGTAAAGACACTTCTGTACTCATTTCTTCTTATTAAATTAAGCTTCCAGCACCATCAAATTAATACATCTTATCTATGTCCTTCTATGCCATGATGCAGAAATTACAAGGCCATTTAATTCCTAGAGCAAGCAATAGGGTATCCATTGCTGCATAGATTCCCTCTCAAGCTGACAGAGTGGAAATTAATTTATTCTAAATTTTACTAGAATATTTATGGTTTACCATTTAGCAGCAGTTTTTACTTCCACTATCACTTATGTAACCCAGAAAGCTCAATTCCAACTTTTTTTCCTGCTTCTACTTTTTTGCTGGCTAACAAAGTTACACAGATACAAAATGAGTGAGCAATTATAGTAAGAACAATTTTTCTTCATATTTGAGCAGGGGGAAAAAAGCCTTTGAGAATGTACATTTCCTAATTTCTGGCACCATTACCGTTCCTCTGAGCCGTCATGAATAAAGCCTTATCTCTTAAAACTTCTGTAACCTACATCCGAATCATAGTCGTATTGAGGTCAATTTGGAACTGCAGTGATGACTACAGAATTTCCTTCATTTTACTCCCATGTAACTAACTGTAAAATGTAGGACTGCCTAGGATCTCTCCTTGGATATGGATTTTTTTCACCAATTTCTTTATTTTCAGCTTTGTATTTGCCTGAAAGAGAATACAGCAAGAAAGGAGGAGAATAAAGAATGAAAAGAGCGTTGCAGAAGTTCCCAAATTGTTTGGAGGGAGCTATGCAGCCAGAATCTGCAGTATGTGGTTAGGCTAAGTAACATGTTCTCTCTTTAAATTACTATACTTCAAATATGGACTGTGAGAAATAATGCTTCATGCTTTCTAATGATACTGCTGTGGAAATCGAAACACAAATGTCTGTCTCCTCCCTCATGGTTCTTTTTTCTCCCTCCATATGCTGTTTTTCTGATCAGAAAATGTGTGCGTACCAGGTGATTTGGCAGCAGGTACCCTCACTGCAGGCATAAATCCCCTTCAGACAGGCATATTCCATTACATTTTGTGTTCATGCTAAAGTCTATTAATGGTTCAACCAAAGTAAATGGAAGCAGTAGAGTGGGAGGATACCAAGACTTGAGTGTGCTGCTCAGAATCTGACATATTTGAAAACTGGTCTCATAAATGCCATTTTGTATAAAAGAGGTCCCAAATTTCCCATGAGTTGAAATTTCCTATGCATTTTCTGTATGTATTGGCATGCAGATATTTTTCAAAATTTAGAAAATAAATAGTCTTTAAAAGTTACAATCCTTCATTCATTCACTCAAGTAATATATGCAGATTTGAGTAATTACATTTCAAAAGAGCACAGCTCTTTCAGTGTATCAAATTGCTACTGACATACGCCATCCATCTTAAATACTGTTTTCAGCATTCTAATTTCTTTTTCTAATCATGAGTCTGTGATGACAAATTAAAACAATATTTTGTGTGCAATTCATATTTTACTGAAATTTGAAATGGCAAGAAAAGGATGAGTATTCAATTTATTTTCTCTTCTCAATTAATACAGCAATTAAGATAAGGGGTATAAAACTGGCTTAATTGGGTTGCCATGGCAACTAATTGTTGGATTTCTTCAAAAATAGCATGTTTTAGGTGGAATCAATCTGTGGTAATTTAATTACGTACATCATGAAGCAAGAAGACAGGTTAGATACATGTAAGGAAAAGTTCTAATTGCAAGTTGTTACACATCTCTTTGTTACTCCAGTTTTTTCTGGCTGTTGTCTGTTACTGTTCATTACACACAGTACAGAATGACAGTTTTTCTTTTTAATGATTAGGAATATCGAGACTTGCACAATAAATGAGATTTGGAATTGCTTGGGTGTAGTTCAGCTGGTCCTTGGAAACAAGGAAAAAAGTGAAAATTAGACCCTGTCTCACTTCTTCCTCATTTCGCTTTGCATGTGCAACAGGGAAACTGAAATAGTGCCACTCAGCTAGCTGATTTATACTTAAGCAACTGGCCACAGTCAGAGAAGCAATATCCAAGTGGATGTTTTTTTTTAAATTGGCCAGTGTAGCTCAAGGCAAACACTGAAATCACACCAATCTAGAATCACACCTTTTTATGGTCCTCCATATCTCTTAACCTTTATCCTGCTCAAATACATATGCTCCACTAAATAGAGGTTACTGCTCCTGACGTTCATTTCCTGCAGCTCAGCCGTCCTGTTGGACAACCTGCCTGTGACGGTGGATGGCTGCCATGCAGACGCTTACAGTCTCAGTCACTGGGGAGAGTGATGCCATGTAGGGAGCAAACCACTTTCAGAAAAGAAAAACAGTTGTTTTCACTCATGCAGTATTGCTCTAACAAACAGTGCTTACCGTGATTTAGAGCTTTTAAAGCTACATCAGCTAGAACTTTGAACCTTAACTCCATCTCTTGAGTATCTAACATGTGGAAGAGATGCCACATTTTTAATGGTGTTTATCCTCCTCTATGTTTAATGTGGTAGAAGTACTTACAGTCCCAATTTTTGTCTCAGTAGTTCCCTGGTGATGAGAAGAGCAGGGGAGGAAGATGGCACGCTTACGCTAGATGAGTGTATCTGTCTCAGCGAGAGA
This sequence comes from Pandion haliaetus, assembly GCA_013401275.1. Taxonomy (NCBI): domain Eukaryota; kingdom Metazoa; phylum Chordata; class Aves; order Accipitriformes; family Pandionidae; genus Pandion; species Pandion haliaetus. The sequence goes on from VYZV01045971.1 coordinate 12,134, forward strand.
ACATTGCTACCTGGCTTTGTGTGGGTGGTGCTCTGCCAGGGTGGCATGAGAAAAGTGAAGTCGATAACTGCGTTTAACCAAATCAGCAAGACTGGCTATTAGTGTTTCATCACTTGTCACCAGCAGCTGACATACTTGAACAGCATAGGTGGTTTTTCCATGTATCAGGGAAACAAAGGTAACCAAAGTTTTTCTTCTCAAGATAGAAAAAGTGATGCAATGGGGACATTGACTAGGGTATCATGCCCCTCCGCAATGACATGAGTGATTATTGTGTAACTAACTAAGGTAAATTTGGATAAATTTTATTATTCATCCCTCTTAAAGGAAAGGGAGAAACCAATTTTAGCTTTTTTAGATTTCACATATTTTCCAGATATTTTTGAGCTTCACCTTCAAAATTTTCATGTTTTTCTCCTCCCTTACTTTTTCTAAATTACGACTCAAACTCTCAGAATACAGGGAAAAAAAGACTGTTCCTGGAGAGTTTTTAGCATGACTGACCTTACGAGAAAAACATGCAGGTATTCTGCTTTACGATAGTAATCCCAAATACTCCAGTGTATAATAGAGTCTGTAGGCTGACACTACAACATGGTCATGCAGCAAATTTGGTAGGTCTATTCCAAGCAGATTTCTCAAACTCAAATGATTTCTTGTCTGCCTTTAACATATGTGTGTTTTACAGATATACTCCCAATAACTGCACTGTATGCTGTTGATATTGCATTGCTTTTAGTGATTAGAATGCTAAATTCAGGAAATAAAATGATCACGATTATTGGCATTGTTGTTAATTGAAATCCCTGATGCTTTCCAAGTTCGCATACACCAGACTTTGTCCCATTATGAGCTCATTCTCAGATTAAATGCGGTTCGTGACACTTTAATGTGTTAACTCTGCTTTATGGTATTTCCTACCAGTGTTTAATTCCTTCTTTAATAGACAATGGACTCTGTGTCCACACAAGTCTTTAATAAAAAGTTTTTGAATTCTAAAGACACTACCTTGACGTTTACTGAAATCCAAAGTACAGAGACAATTAGGATATTCATTCCAAAAAAGTCCTTTTTAAAGTGAAATTTCCCCCAGTAAAAGCTCAAACTTTATAAAATTAATACTGTGTCCACCAAATTGGCTCTTACACATTGTTTCAATTATATTTGGGAAGGTACAGGAAGTGTTTAGATCGGAAATAACATAATGCATACTTAACTACCTTTCTCTGCAGTTAATTTGATAGCGCTGAAAAATAAAATAGTAAAGTTCAAAAAGAATATCATAAGCTAAATTATTTCCTGAAGTGGAATGACTCCATTTTCAATGGTCCATTCATGGTTACTGTCCTACTGGTAAAGAACAGTTTTGTGATTTACTGAAAAAAGGTAAAGATGTGATGGATTTATATAAAGAACTACCAAGCATGAAGCTCCTGGTTTTACTTCTGACAGAAATTTTCAACATTTTACAAATAAGAAAAATGCCCTGGCACTTGTCCCCTGCACTGAAGCGTAATAACAAGAAGCCAGTGCCTGCTGAATCCAATGACAGATTCTCTATTGACATCAGTGAACGGGTATGAATAAAGCATCACTGTGAGTTTCGTTTTCAGCTGTCTCCACTCTTGACCTAAGATAGCACATGAACGTAAGGTCATTTGAAAAAGAGGTGATCATGGAATATGATGGAACAACAGTAGCTTTTCTGTAATGATATAAACTCTATATGCTATGAATACTAATAGATAATGTTTACTTACGGTTTTCGTGTATGTCTAAGGTCCTTTAGGAAGGTCTAAGGTCCAAGGTTTTATTTGATTTGAGAACCTCGCTTTATTATAAATACTGGTCAAAATTAGCGCACAACTCACAGACACCCTTCCACGGTACTCATCAGGATTGCGATCCCTTATACTGACAATTAACAATGTTAACACTGCTGAATCTCCTGCTAGTGCTGTCAGAAACTGAACTTGGGGGAAGATGGGTTAGGCGTTGTTGACGTGGCCCCACGGACATGCAGACCTCAAACTGAGCCGGCTTGCCTAGGAAGCCTCACAAGCACCAGTGTAGTGCTGGGCCTGGACTGAGGTGCTCTGCGTTACGGCTGGAGCTGTGCTGGGTACCAATTCACGCTGCTGTACTGTGCAGTGGACATCACCTGAGCTCTTCTGTATTCCCCAGTTAAGAAAAGGAAAGTGTATGGCAGCTCAGACTTCCTCAGTGCATGTGCCAACACATCTCAGATTTGATTTAGAGACGAGATGATAGGCCAAAGGAAATAATAACCTACATTGAATGCTTTTGAAAAAAGTATCTCTGATTAGTTATGGGGGGTTTTTTCCTCTCCATTTTCGCCCCAAGTCTGTTAGCCCAAGCAAATGACTTGCTCTATCAGAAATGCCTCCGAATTTTCAATTTATCGCCCTATCTCATTTGGCAATTCTTAATCCTGCCTTTGGCTGCCCTCTCATGTAGAAGTCCTAACCGTATTCACTGGTATTAGATAGGCTACACTTAACTAACCTAAAGAAAGAGATTTGCAGTTTGCGGACCATGCTCTTTTAAAAAGAATGCCCTGCTTTCTCTCCTTTTTAAGTAAACAGAACCTTCTTTTAAAGTCCTGAAAGGATTCTGTATTCATTTCATATTATTCTACCACAATTTGCTTGTCATCTCATGTCATATGCCTTTTCAAGATAGACATTAGCTATGACGGCTAGAAAAATGAAGTGGGTCTCACAGCTTTGCTAGTTAGCATTATCAGGAGCCTGGAAATAAGTCGGGGAACCACTTCCAGGGATATTATCAGTCCCAGTCATAACTGCAGGGGACAAGGCAGACCCCCAAACCCAGCTGTTGAAATGAGTTCTAAAACTCCCTTGGCTGCTTTAGCCACGGGGTCTAGACTGAGACTTCAGCCTGGCAGCACCTATGTGCAAAGACAGCATTGTCCCCTCTGCAAATGGAAGCAATCAAACTGCAGGTGAACTGAAGCTTGCCCGTCTTCTGGCAGGCCTGCCCAAAGCGAAGCCGTGCTCTCCAGCAGACCCCGGCACCGCTCTCCTGCCCAGGCGTGACTGGACACAAGTACCGGTGTGTGACCGAGGTTGAGGTTGGGGCTCCAGAGGAGCTCCTGCTCCCCTCAACTCCCACAAATTCCACTCTTAGATATTTATACAGACCAGCAGATCATTTTCCCAGTTACCAACCTGCCTCTAAGTTTAATGTGTTTCACAAGCTGTTTGGTAATTAATCCAGGGGTGATACAGACCACAAGGTTAATATCAGCTATTTAAGTTCCGCTATTTATTGCCGCTTCCACATGTGGCTGAGCTACATACAGTGAAGTAGTACAATACTCCTGAATGATCATTATTAACACCTTAGCATGACAGTACTAAATGCACACATGTGGTTTCTAATTACTTCATTCAAAGAAGTCAATAATGTTGGAGTAGATTAGCTCCCATGCTAACAGTACTGCAGAATTACAAATAAACACAGTAAGAGCCGCTTGAATTAGATGCTGACTCAGTACCTAAGCTGAACAGGATTCCTTTTCTCTAACCCACATTAAATATCTTCTTTTGCTCTGCTGTTCAGTGCTCAGATGCCTTTCCCTTGTTTTTCCAGAACGGGAAAAACCCTGGGAATTAAGAGGGGTCACCCAACAGTGAGGTTCTTCGCTTAGAATAGATGAGCAATGCGTGTTACTGCCCTAAGCGAAACATAAAGGTATACCCCAAAATCCACTTTCATTCAGACTGGTTTCCACAGTTGGAAATATTCAGCTTCTTGTTCCCTCTATTCTCTTTGAGGACATTTGACCCCATCTTTAAAACATATGCAACTTGGTCCTTTTCATAATCCCTCAATAACAGTATCCTGACTTTCTACTTTCATTGTAAGATGACATTTCCCAGTGTACCAGATTTTAACATGCATTAAAAAAATCTTTATCCAATAGGAAGTGAAAGACAGAAACAAGTTTAGTGCTACATTTTTTCCATGGAAATTTCCTAAGAAAAATGCGTCTGTGAATATATAAGTAAATCATCATCTCAGCAGAATTTTTTTTCTTCTATGCTTAAGGCGATATTTTCTTTTTCCTGTCAGGCCCTGCAAATGTTCCCTGAGTCATGTGGTTACAAAAATGTAGAATTACCCTCCTAAAAAGAACATTTTACAATTCATCACCAGGACTAAACCAGCTGCAGCTGTGAAAAAGTGTTAGCATATTAGCTGTTATATTACAGACAAATCTTTTATTTATTTTGTGCCTTTAGCTCTGGAGATTTGGAATGTTCAGGATTTTCTCTTTCTTTCTCTGCTCCAAAGTCACTCACTGAGTTTTCACTAGATAGTTTAATTTTGATTATATTTGACAGAAGGAACTTTAATCCACGCAATATGTAAAAAATATTGCATTCTAACAAGGGGTTTTACTTATGTTTTTATTGCCACTGTATTGAATAGAATAGAATTCAGCATATCAGGGATGAGTCGTTATTAGTATTTAGGTGTGTTAGGCTTACTAACTGCTCAAAGATTATGAAGAAATTAACTCTGATAAAGATGATTTATTACTTTCCAAGAATGTTCATAGACTATCTGCAGCAGCTAGCATTAAGATTGCAGTGTAGGAATAAATGTGTGAGATATAACCTTAAATCAAAGCTGTGCTAAGTTTGAAGTTTTAAGCTAATTCCTCTGTCTGTCACAATGATCTCTAATAGCTTTAGGTGGCCACCTCACCAAGTGCTGAAGCATACGCTTAACTTTTACACGTGCACCTTTCTGAACAGAAAAGTTCAAGCAGGAAAAATAGTCATATACTTCAATGAATGTGATCCGTAATAGTTACTCACCACTGTCTATTGCCAGAAAGAGAGCAGTGTATATGTTATTCTGAACATAAGGAGATTCCCGATCCAGGATAGCAGTGGTGCCAATGGTACCATTGGTAGGGTTTATTTCTAGCCAGCCTGCTGGATCCTTGTAAACCGAATACCTAAATAGAAATACAGAAGTTGTTAACAAAATATATATATGGACATAAAACAATTACATTACTACAAAAGAATATGTCTTTGCACTCACGGGCTTTCATGGGATGAATCTCTTAATGCTTAAAACCCACAATTTAAACCTCGTGCCTTCCCTTTGAGATAGTTCATTATGGTTAGGCTTATTTGACAGATGGAGAAATAGAGAGAGGTTTGAGACAATTTCTTTGGATACATATGTCCCAAAGCTTAGTATGGAAATCAATACTTCAAACGTTACGTAGGACCCATTTCCTGCTGCTGTGTTGTACAGCCAGAGTACCTGAACACTTTCAATTATTGCATTGTTGATGCAATGTTTCTGCATCAACACTGGTACCTACAGACTTCATGAACCCTCTCACAAGCCTTCTTTTTCCTGACTCAAAATTCTGGTAGGAGTAAGAGGTTTTTTTTTTTTATTTTACTTTCTGATGGTTTTTAATTTTTTTTTTCTTACAATTACTTATTTTGGGTGGGGCTGGAAATGTAATAAATTTTAGGGTATGGTACCAAAAAGAGAGTTAAGACTATGGGTTCATGAAGTCTAATGGGAGCTGGTTACACGCAAACCCAATTTGCACACATTTGTTCTGCAGTTCGTGATCCGTAGTTTCCTGCTTCCAATGATTTCAGAGAGATGCTCAGAATCTTGGAACGATTCTACCACATACATATTGTCTAAACAAGGATTCAAAATGCTGTCTGTCAAGATCCCTCAATACAAAATTTGCTGTTGTGGTTTCTTTGCATTAATTGGCACAAATATTTAGACCATGATACTGGCAATATTTAGGGAGATTGTGGAGTTTATGCACTAAGAAATGCCCTATTTGACTGAAGTAATAAACATAAGAATGTTCATGATTAGGGCCTAATTCTATACTCAGTTAAATATATTAAGTAATATAACAACACAGAGCTGAATTAACTGGTACCACTTCCTTCTCAAATGAAATGCGTTAATATTTTAAAGCAGAACTTCAATCATATAATCAATACTTAGTAAAATAACCCGCTTATCTTTTTTTGTGGGGAATTGTTATAGGTCATAAACAGCCATACAATCTTCTATAGACATTTTAAATTATAAGTAATTGAATGAAACCTGTTATTGTTTAATGAGTATGCACCTAGCCAGTGCCTCACAGCGGCATTCATCTCAAAGGTGTCCTATGTGATAATGCTGCCACAAATAATTTATCAGTGCGACTATTTCCTGAGGGAATAATCAAAAATAACAGATCGTAAGTAAAATGAAATAAAAGGGCAGTTGCTAGAAGAGGAAAGAATAAATTGCAAGCCAACAAAGAAAGACGTGGTGTTATTGAATGCTTATTTCAGAGGTTTCCTTTGGTGACTTGTGCCCTCTGGGACGCAGAAAAATAAGTTGTGGTTAGTTGCTAGGACCCTCTAGCAGACTGTTAAGGGATGTCCATTATCATAGCTAACAGCCAGGGGACAACGTGCGGCTGTTCTATCCAGCTGCCTCTGACCCCCCAAGTCCCTGTTTCAGACCTCTCAGCCCCGTATAACTTGAGCTTTTTCCCTGTCCAGTTATTCTGATCAGGCAGAGTTTGAGAATTTTGGATTTTTGCTGGGATTTTTGCTGGAATCTCAGAAAACTTGGGCAGAGCCATAGCTCTGAGCTGTTAGATGTCCGAGACATCCGACATTAGCATAATTCATTATTCATGCAGCAAATTTTATTGTGTTTGAGCAGTAGGTCTGATCATTGGACAAAGGTAAAAGAAAAACAAAAGCAAATGACACAGTGCATGGCTCAAGCTTAAATTCTGTCATTAAGACAGCACTGTAAAAACTACTGAATGAACTGAAGAATGGATCTCTTCTGTCCCTCACCCCAGGAACTTCCTCTCCAACATTTGAAATAATGCCATGGGAAGGTGTCATTAAGCAAAGATTTTTTTTCCCATGTAAATTAGGATTAGAAAAGATTTGACTTATAATAGCCTTTGAATAATAAATTTTTGGGTATGGACACCATACTGTTCAGCAGGAAGAAAACTTAATTGTTAAAAAGGGAAAAGTTCTGGGCAAATTGGTTTCCTCATGCATAAATGAAGCAGTGCACATACAGGTACCCGAGCCTGAGAAATACAGGACAGAAACACAGACATATTTTCGCAGCCCACAGATCAGGTATTCATTGTAACTGGATTAGCTGGAGGCAGAGCAAGACTTGAATTCATGCCTCAGAAAGCACAGGGCTCCAGAATTCCTATGAATTTGCCACGTGACCCACAGGTACATTTAAATAAACTTTTCTGTAGATTGACGTTATACTTTGAAGATTGATAAAGTACCCTTATTAGAAAAGAATGAGAGTCCGAAGAAAAAATACCGAGTTTCGTCTTTGAAAAACAAAATCACTTTTAGCAGAAAGCTTTCTCTTAATTCATCAGAGAAATACCTCTCACCAAAAAAATAATGAGTTTCCTCAGAATTTCTTTGGGGTACCTCCAGGGAAGTGATATTATCCTACAGACGATGAACATGGCTAATTTCAGAGGTGGTAACAGACAACACTGTCCACATGACTGCTGTTCTTTACCAAGACTTTGCTTCAGGCTTGAAAAATGCAACCTCCTTAGGGCTGCTGAACCAGATTGACTTTTCCATGGTACACAGGCACACACAGGTGTTCAGGCAGCCAGTTTCAGGATCAAAACTTCAATACATACAGCCATGAAAAATTCCACAGTTTTCTGAGCTATTACTATGTTAAAATGAAGGACAAATTTGGAAACCAGAACCTTTTGGGATTTATGAGAAAAAGAGACAAATACTGAAAACACTTGGCTTATTCATGCTTCCACAAAAGTCACTCAGATTCACCACTGGCTTCCCCAGGAGAAGAAATTATCTCTCAGGAAATACGTGGAAGAGAAACAAAGGCAAATGCTAGTGCACAGTGAGACATTCCATCAACCCAACGTGTCCTTCCACTTAATAACCATTTAAACATTAATCAATACCTGAGCTTTATCTCCCGTAAAAATGACTTACTAGAATAGTAACAATGCAGATCATTATTTCATTTCACTTCTTTGTTTCTTTTTTTATTGTTGTTTTTATAACTTTGCAACAAAGGTATGCAGAAAAATATGAAACAAGGGCAGCCTAAACAATTCCCAGTCTATTGTTAAACTGCAAATTCTCAATTAACCCTGAAACAATTTAAGAAGATTCAACACTTCTGAAGTAATGAGAATTTAAAATGGATTGTAGTATCTTCCCTGATTGCTCTACAAAGCACTGTTGGCTGTGCAAATAAAAACCTGAATTGTATAACCTGTGATTTGGCATAGGATATTGTAAAAGTAGTACTTTGTCTTTCCCACCACATTTCTTACTTATTGTAAGAGTATATTGCAGTACAGTTAAGATGATTGTTCTTTGTTCATTTTTTTGAGGGCTGTGCTAGCAAATGGTTTAGAATAGACTCATTAAGAAAAGCACTATAAAAAAATAGAAGTATAGAATACAAAGCTTCACTTCCTACTTTTGACTTTAGTGGGATCTGCTGATTGCACAGCAGTTTTGAAAAGCTGTCCCTTCTTGTAGGTGGTTAAACATGAGCTTTTGTGCCTGCGTGTACCTACTCAGTTTTGAAAATCATAAGCACATTGATATATCTGTATAGATGTATACAGGACTATGTTCTCTGGTGTGCCAATTACTGTTTATTTTGGGCTTATTCTACATTGCAGTAGTGAATTTAGTGCTGCTTTGTGGGGATTCTTTATTTCATTGGGTATTTTTAATTTTAAACCATGCCAACAGCTTACACTTCCCAAAGGCTTATATGACAACACGGCATGGCAAGTGGGTGTAAGCTATCTTGGCTGTGACCTGCTTGCACTAGGTTCACGTCCTTGCACTATCTATAAGCCAGGTATTGCAAAGGAAATAGAAAAAACAATGCCCTTCAACTGGAAATTGTCTGCCGCAAAGTTTAAGTATGCACCTTAAATATAAACGTGCAAACAGATGCAGAGAGGCTATAGGTGCAAGAACAAGAGAACATAAATCAAAATAAGCACTTGGCCTGTTTGGTGCAGAACTGAAATAAAGTAGCAAATATACATAAATAGTTTAAAATTTACAAACGGAATCTCTCCCTTCCCGTAACAAAGGAAAATAATTTGGAGAATACCTCCTGGGGTTGCTAGCAGACGTACATGGTGCCGGTGGCTGGCAGTTGATTAGCACAGAAGATCATTACACAGAACAGTGGTGATAACATGGACATAGAAATCTAATCAGAGCCACAACCTTGCACTAGCCGCAAAAAGAATTTCACAGCCGGCAGTGCAATAGCCCAGGGTGTCACAGGAGAGCAGACAGGCGTCTAGGCACAGAGTCAGCTGCTGCTCCTGGCAAGGACTTCCAGAGCTTGGTCGTTGCCAGACTTCTCCCATGTGGAGTCAAGGGGTCTTGGCTCTTATGCTTTAACAGAAAGAGAAGGAAGGCAAAATGAAGCAGTGCCAAATCTGTGCTGAATGACACATCTGCACCCGTTTGATGTGCAGCATTGACAGGAGTTAAGGTGACCAATCTAGATCGGCTTGCCAGGGTTGCGGTTCTCAGCCTTGCACATCCAGAGACTGCTCAAGTCGTGTCGTACAGAGACTGTACGACCAGAAAGATGCAACAGAAAAGAAGTGGTACAGTGGTGTTGGCCCCATGAAATACCCATCCGATTCTGCAGTTAGGCACATAACAGGGCAAGAGACTGTAGGCAGCAAGTTGACACTGCGGTGGACTAGTGAGCAAGGCTGGTCTGGCTGAATTAGGACTTAGAAAATTGGACTCTGAGTCCTGGCTCTGTCACAATGGAATTAGGAAAGCCTTTTAATTCATGTAATGCCCCCAGCTCAGCTTTAAAATGGTGAGGATGTATTTCTGCCTTGAAAAGCTGTTAAAAGGATAAAATCTGTAAATCACTGTAAAAGGACACATAGCAATGAAGAACATCAAAAGTACCGAGATAGGCAGAATAGAAAAGAATAATTTGAGTAGCTTTCTAAAGATACAGAAGATATTTACTGACATTTTCAAATTGCATGGTTGCTCATCACCTTAATTTTTTTTTAACTATGTTTGAAATAGACTTAAAACCTGCTGAGTAAAAATTTGTATTCTCTGTGATGCATACATACACGTGTGTGTGTGTACACTTACTGGTCTTGGGTGAAACTGAAAGTGTCAAAATATTGATAGTAACTATTTTCATAGTGTTTCAATCTGACTGGCAGGAGTCAGCATCAGAAATACAACAAAGCTTATTCAGACATTAGATTTCCAAATCATATTTGCTGCTTTTATAGATCCTGGTCCCGCTGACATAAGTGAAAAAATATCACTTGAATAGACCCCATATTTCACCTAAGAAGTATAGCTACACATTTGTATTTTGAATGAAAAGCATTCACATTATCTGCATTTCTGAATCCATAGCATTATGCCTAAAATTAGGTAACATATTGAAGTTACCATATCTGTCTTGCTCCTGCTGGGACTATACCATATAGTGGCAGTCTCTGAATTTTTTCTGTGAGCTCTTCATGAACTATTCAAGTAAAATGATCAGCGTGGAACGTAACTTTGTATTGTCTGTGCCCAAGAGCTCAGCGTGAGAACTCCCTTTTGCCTCTGAATGAAAAAGATCTCTAAATACAGACATATGTAATCTTTAAATCAAGCCAATATGAATTTCATCTCATTATATCAAGTCCACCTGAAAAATCAAGAGCAACTACCTCTGGAAAAGATTCACAGGTATTTGGGAGAGACCGGTGTAGCAATTGCAGCATGAATATATGCACCTATGTAAACAATGGTGGTTCTGAGGGAAAGACAAAAACTCTTCCCAAAATATAAGTGTAACATTAAAAATCTCGATTAAAACTTCATTGTGCTTCATATACTTTATGTATGGATGACATAATGTAGAGCTTTAGAGATCACCCTGCTTCCCATCATGCTCCATCTTTTCTACTGTTCTATCATTACCCTTTGCCTGCACTAATTATGGCAGCATATGGCACCCGAAAGAGTAGAAAAGAAACCTTACTGCAACGCAGCAATTCTCCAGCTGAAATATACTCCAGGCTCATTAATGACGACACACCGCAATTTTTCTGCTATTTGACTATATCATAACAAAGGTATTCCTGCTCCCGTAGTGTTCCAGGTTATACGCTTTGGGAAAGCAACTTACGTTTCACATAGGTGTATTCACAGCCTTGCACAGCAGGGTCTCTAATGCTAACCCATGCTGAACGCAAACAGTAATAGTAATACTCTAACATATATTACATCTGACATTCTGTAACTGTATCTTGATTTTGTGAAAATATTTTTAATGCGACTTCTAAGCTTGGTTTTTTATTTTAAAATGTTTGTGTCAGTAAAGCCATTGGAAAAATGTCTTCGGAGCAGTTGTGGGTTTTCACTTTTTTCAGATATTGAAAAACAATTGTTGATGAATAAAATGTATTAATTTCAAGGTGCAAGTGAATATACAGGTTTGCTTTCCATTTTATACCCAGATATAAAGCTACTGCCTAAAATCTGCTGCTGCAGCCCCTAAACACTATATTGTACAGGTCAGTAACACATAAACCACGGTCCTTGTGTTTAGTGTGACAAAGCATATCCTAACAACAGGAAGAAGGCATTGTTAGGGATAACTGAAGTCACCATATTAACAAAAAAATCTGGCAATGAAATAGAGACATTGCCAGAAAGACTCGTATTTACCTTATCACATTAGCTTAAAGCGTAGTACCAGTAAGCAGTTCTGTGAAAAATCTGTTCTTCAAAAGGGCTTTTCATACCTCCTTTCAATGCTACTTCCTCATGTGCTTTCCCACTTGGGCACCCAAATACAGTTTTCTTTCTTCATGACCCTTGAAGAGCTCTGCAATTTCTACTGAGATCCATATGACAGGATGTCTTCACATCCTTCTCTATGAGGTAAACTCAGAGGCGGGTAGCTTGCCGTTCAATCTGGAAATGCCTGGATCTGAGCCCGCATGTGAGCATTACGCTGTTGCACGTCTCTTTCAACAGCCAGCTGACGGTCTGTCGTCTGACAAAGTGCCAAGGCCAACCACTCACCTCCAGTGCCGTTGGCGCTGGTCTGCCCTAGCAGTTGTGTGTGCCTGCTTTTGCAACTCCTTTGAAATGAGTGCATGCAGTTAGCATGGCAGTGTTGTCAGAACTATAAAATTACTATCATGGGCACAAGATCATGACAATTTCAACATAACTCTGCTGTTGCTTAGAGTGTTCTGTTATGCAGGCATAAATGAGTAATAATTCAAAGCTAAGCCTTTTTTTCGTAATTTATTAGCAATTCAAATATCACTGCCTGAAATAACAAATGCATGGCAACAGGTAAATGGCTGTGTTAGGAGAGAGGGGCAAAAACTGATCGGGACTGTTTCTCATACATACACAAGCTACATTGCTGTTGGCAAGCGGATATGCAACACTACCCTGGCACTTGCTAAATCCCCTGTTCCACACTGCTTTCAACGCACTGCTCTGTACCTGAGCGTGTGGGCCTTGTGCTTCCTGAGGGAACGCATCAGGCAATTTCACTCTATTTATAGACATACCGACTGCTCAGTGTGCTGTTTGCAATAGGTCTGTGGTCTGCCCACAGGAGACTTGGCTACTAGGCAATTCAGGTATACATGTGACATTTGAGGACCCAGAATAATAGTTTGGCAGTTTTGGGGAACTGGGAATATTAAGTATTCATCAAAGAGCCAATGAAGATCCCTGTTGAATAATGGCAATAGGTTTGTCATCCAATGTATAGGAAGCTCATAAGATGATGTAACAACACATGCAGCCCTACCAAGTCAGCCAGCTGAATTGGTTTAGTTGTAGCATTTTTATTTTCACCCCTGTAATATGAATCAGCAGAAGAAAAATCCTACATTAAGCTCAGTGCTATTAGTAACAGCCTGTTACTAGTACTAGCTAATTTAAAGCTAGCCCAGATATCTATCCACTGTGCTGCGGACACAACCTAAAAAAGCATTTCCATTGCAGGTAAGGATTAGAAAGCAACTGGAGGATTTCATATCACAGGGAAAAAAGAAGCATAACTGTTTCATCACAGAACGTTCTTGAGACAAAATGTAAGCATTTATTCATTAAAAAAGCTACGATAAAGGCAACGGTACTGATAGACCATTAAAGGGCTTTTTCAGAACTTTTCCGGTCACTTGTATAAATGTACATGTTGATTACTGATCCTCAAGGCTTTCAGAAACTGTCTTCTCTATGTCTAACTTTGTGATTTGACCAAATGATCACTGACAGTTTTAAAGACCTGTTTTGAATCTTAAACCTAACTGCATCTGGCCAAAACCTTGGCGTACACATATCCCTTGTAAACATGCTCTATTAACGCAGAGTTAAGAAGCCCCCAACAGTCTTCAAAAGACACTATTAAAAAGTCAGAAAGGAAATCTAAACTGTCATCTGCTTGTACTTTCCATTCCCCATATTTGACTTATACACTACCGTTGGCAAACTAAGCATAGTTAGGCATCTTTTCCCATTAAATATATGAACATACAAAATGCATGGTTTTGAATTTGGATTGAAATGCTGTTACTTATAGTGTGGCTATATCCTAAATGTGCAGTAGGCTATAAAATATCTCCTGCAGTGCTATCCTGCAGAGATTTGGACATGCTCAAATTACTTTGGCTAGATTCTTAAAAATAAAAGAATTTAAAATACATAAAGCAAATTTACCTGAAATATACTACCATTAATCGGAATAAACATACCATTAACAAAATCTAAAACCTGAAATAAATCACATTTTCTGGTGACATTATTGAGAAAGGTATTAGGTCAGATGCATTTTTAAACGTACTGAAGATAGAGGATTTATGCCATAGCCATTTTGCAGCTTCATGGAACAGATTTATGGGCTTGCAGACTGTCTGTATTTTCACAGGCTGGAAATGCCAACTTAGAGTACAATTTAAAAAAATAAATTAAAATCCCCATCAGTGTTCTGCCACAAGTCATTCTGTGCATTTTTGGTCACTGAAAATTCATGTTCCTTTTTGATAAACTGGACATATTCCAGGGTGAATTCATCAGCTACGCACTAGCGCATAGCTTAGCTCTGCAGGTCGGGCATGACAATCTTTGTAGTAACTCACTGCCTCACTGCAGCATTTTTTTTGTTTGGTTTTTTTTTTTTTCCTGGGTGATTCTGAAGTGTGTCTCGAGCTTCTAGGAGTTTATGTATGAACACAAGCATGCACATACTTTATTCTAACCCTATCTGAACAGGCATCATACTTCTCTGGCTTTAATGCCAATCTGGCACATGAAATAATGTAAAAATCCGCTCCCAAGTGCACGCATATCTGTTAGGATGTACAGTGGACAGGATATATACACTACTAAATTCAGTACAGCTGCACAAGACTGATATATGTTGCTTTTTAGGGCTTAAGGTTTATAGACATTCATGTTTTGGTCAGATATTTGTTGTTAATATCAGTTTTCCATTGATTTGGTCTCAAGAAAAACTCATTCCAGCTTGTTCTAAAGAAATGTGTATTTTACAGAGATCAGTGTAGGAATGCTGTGGTACAACAGGGCTGAGCATACGACTGAAGAAGCTGAGCAATTTTTACTAAAACTCCTCTGCTGTATAAACACAGAATATTCTCTAGACCAAGCTTCCAATTGAGACGCCTTCTTTCAGGCACCCTTTCAGTTTATGGGTAATATATAGATATTTACGACAAGAAAAGGAGTCTGCCCAATCCTTTGGAGGACAACTTGTCTCTGCTACAGCCTTTCCTAGCTGGTGTCTGTTTTATACCAGTAAGTCACAGGTAAGTCTGCTGAAAATGTAAACCAGATTTTTCAAAAATATTTCAGCTTTTTTTCATTTTATGGTTTAAAGAGTACTTTTTTTTGATACAACATATTTTATAAGGCAGACAAAATAATAAAATGGAAACTCTAGACACTACTTGGTCTATACCAATATGCCATTATACTTAGAAACACTGTAACATTCTATTTCCCCTTTACAAAAGTAAAATTCCAATTTAAAATTATAATAAAAAAATATTCAGCTAGAAATAATAAAAATTAAATCCCCCTCCCCCTGAAGTATATTACCTACAAGCAACAAATCTTGGCAGGAATGATTTTACTTAAACCCAAACCAACCAAACAAAAAAACTTGCTTACTTCAATCTTTTTTGCAGTTAACCTGGTTGCAATATAAATATTGTTTCATATTGGTGGGAGGAGATTATAATGCTGAGATATCTCAATCTGTGGAATTTTCTCTTGGCTTCACTCAGAGCCAAGTGCAGACCCAGCAGACAGAATTAAGTAGCATACCTCCCACAGAAACGTTTTTTGTCTCTTTCAAGTAAAAATGAAGTATTGCCAATGCAGGCAAATTGGAGCATATGGGACAGCATAAAAGGTCAAACGAGAGTGCTTCAGCTGCTCATCCTTACCGCTAAGGACGGATCGATATATACCCAATAGTGTGTCCTGCTACTCACTGCATCAGAGAGGGCACAGTGGAAATCAGAGTCAGTGTTATGAAATGTTGGTGCTATTCTGCATCAGACTTAGAAGACAAAGAGCTCCTTTGCTCAGACACTAGTGACCAAGCATTTTTCAGGCTGGGGCTCTCAATCCTAGATTTTAGCACTGGAAGTGGTTCCTGTGCCCTGAGGGAACAGTTTGCAGGGCTGCGGCCGCACTACAGACGGTATTTGCTTCTGTTTCCATCTGCAGGGCCCTTTTGAAATTACGCACCCCACCTCACCATCTGAGCAAAAAGATTCATCGCTTCAGCTTTATTTTGCTTGTCACATTAGTGATTTAGCAGGTTGGCTTTCATCGCAATTCTCTATCTACAGTGATATGATCAAAACAGAATGAAAAATTAGATGAAATTCTGTTTCTAGTCCCCTGCCACTGAGAAATATCAGATGAGAAAATGGTTGACAAATTAGTTATTTGTGTGGCGAAACAATAGGAGTAAAACCCGTGGTAAACATGAAGAAAGTAACAGGAGAGTCATTGCAACTAGAATAATTAAAAAACCCAAACACAAAACCTGCAGCAATTAATCAAATGAAAATACTAAAATTGTAATAATGAGGCAGTTAAATAAAATGTTATGAAAAGGAAAATATTTTTTGGTATTACTGTACAGTCTTTCAAACATTTCTCTATACCAAGATCTAATTTTCTTTTTTTTTTTTTTTTCCTTCAGGGCAAAAAAATCCTAGAAGCTGAGGTGTACCAAAACCCAAAATGCACAAACTCATTTATGTATTTTTTAATCAGAAGTGATATGGGCTATGGTTAAATGAACCCAGAGGCTATAACTATCTGAATTATTCCTAAAGCTAGGGAATAATACACGATATCTGGGACTAACACACTAGTATAATCAGGTTGTTACTGTTAGAATAATTGTCGACACATGCAAATCAGTAGAAGTTTTTTCATTGTAGCAATAGTGCCTCAAAAGCTAATCAATGTGAGATGAGCTTGAGGTTCTTTTATAAACTACCTAGAGAAGGTTTTGGCAGTAAAACTCTATCAAGTTTCTGCACATGCCAGTTCTTTGCAACTGTGCTTCCAGCAAAAGCAGCTTCTCCCCCTGCAAATCCATTTTCTGCTTTCTCTTTCAAGCAGGGGTCCCGGTAGCTCTCGAAAAGATAGGAAATTTTTTATAAGAGCCCAACAGATTCACTACTAAAATGTCACTGTTGAACACAGCCATGAAAGAGCACATTCCTACAGACTCAGTGCGAGGGTTTTTTTTTTCAGGGATAGGCAAAAATAGGTGAGAAGTGGCTTACTACTGTGAAGCCTCAGTCTATCCGGATCAATACAAATCCTGTTGGACTGTGGATCCTACTGCCAGGAACCGGCTGGTCCCAGCAAGGGATTACTTCTGCCAGCTGCCGTAAAACCTCAGTTTTGCCCTGGCTAATATGAAAATCACAGAGACAACCCCCTCACCTGGAAGCACTCCCCCAAAAAGGCAGGGCAGGGGAGCTGCGAGTCTTGAGTCTTGGCTCCAGCACAGGTTTCTGACCTGAGCCTGCGCGATACAAACGTCATTGTGCGATCCAGTCCTGGCCCCTATTAACACCTATTAACTTTGGGACTCATCTCAGAAGGAAGGAAGGGAATTAATGTTTCTGCAAATTAATTTCCAAAAGGAAACTGTAACGAATTGGCAAATATGCTGAATAATCATTTTAGCAGTTTATGTCCTGTGCCAATCTAAGGCCTTCGCAATATTGATGCCTTTGAAAGCAGAGGTTAGTACAGCAGGCATCCCTGGTGCACTGCTTTATCTTTCACACTCATTTGCTTCTTTTGTTGCCTTTTTCTCATCAAAACTTCTCAAAGAATTACAGTCCAGGGTAAATCTAGAAGACATTGGGACTAGGTTATCCCAGAGATGGGGAACTAACTCCTTATCCCTCTGAAAATAATTAAAGTCTAGAACTATCATAGGCCATTTCCCCTATTGCCAGAGGAGCAAGAAACACTGAGGAGGACATTTTTTTAATTGGTTCCTGGAGATTTAGCAGAATTACTTCCTTTGATACTAAACATGCACAACTTTTCCCTTAAATTACAGATGTTCATTGGGAAGCAAAAAATGCTCTCAAATGACACAAATGGAACGAAGAGTGTCTAAATCTGAACATACACGTCATATCTCTGGGACCACAGCTTCCAGCTGTCCTCAAGGCATCCCAAATTATTAATTGCACGACTTTCCTCTATGTTATCCCTTACTCCATGTAGTAATTTTTACCTCTTCACCACCAGTGAAAATGCTAGGAAAGAGTGCTGAAACCATGAATTTCATAGGAATTAAAACTGAAATACTCCCTTGATTTATGTGGGGGAACCTACACCGGAGTTTGAAAGAGGAAAAAAAAAGCGACGCATTTTTGTCATGCTCACTAGTAAAGAAAATAATTACCTGTAGCAGAAGATTAAATTATGATCCTCAAGGTGAAAGATGATGCTTTTGTCAGTGTTTTTCTTTTTTTAAAGACTGCAACTTTTACTAGGGAAAAATATGCCCAGTACTTATGAACTATAGCTTGCTTTTTTTTTTTTTTTTAATAATTAATACCTGGAAAAAATGAGGGGGGGGTGGGAGGGTGGAAGATGAACTACAACAGAAGTTGGGAAGTATGTATTAGCCAAAACAGTGCAATTCCAAGTAAAGGAATCTTATGAATTGTTAACAGAGTTGAAAGAGTCTATAAACATTGCTGAATGGACAGTTACTTAAAAGTTAATGAGACCTTGAAAATGTAGCAGCTCGGTGAAATCTATTCTACCACAGAAATCTGGATTATAGCCACAAAAAAGCAAAAAAATTAACAAGACAGACATTGTGTTAGAAAATAAGTTCCAGACTCATAAACCTCAACCTTGAAATCACCAGACAACATTAGTTAAAGTTGTAAAAGAGATGCCATGAAGGAAATGTCTACTCAGTATGTCAAGTCAAGGTCAGAAAAGATAAAGTGAAAGGTTCCAAGCAATGAAGAACAAGAGGCTGAGTCTGTGTCTTGGATAAAGTAGGAAATACTCATCCCTTAAACAGGGAAGTGAAGCATCTTCTGTGAATAACACATAATTACAGTAAAGGACAGACCCAGTGATTGACAGAAAAGATACCACATCAATCATGTGGCAATTTTCTTATTCCTAAGTAGCAAAAATTTCATTATAAAGGCCAAATACTTCAAACAAAGTTACTTGAGACCTGGGTCCTTATTCCATGAAATTTTTGTTGAAGAAAAAAAAAATAAATTAGGGCTCCCCTGGCTATATCAGTTATTTCAGCCAAAAAATTAACATAAAAGTATATTTACTGTGATGAATCAGCATAAATGTTTTCACTAGCTCTTTCTCAGCTTAGCAACAAAAGACGAAGAAAAAAGGGACTAGCATAAGAAAGGGCAAAATTTAACACACAATAAATTGACCGTGCAATAAGTAGCAATTCAGAAAGAAAATCTCTGAAGAAGCTGATACTGCCAGAAAAGTAATCGAAGCAGTTTCCTGTGCTGACAGAGC
This sequence comes from Pandion haliaetus, assembly GCA_013401275.1. Classification (NCBI taxonomy): domain Eukaryota; kingdom Metazoa; phylum Chordata; class Aves; order Accipitriformes; family Pandionidae; genus Pandion; species Pandion haliaetus. The sequence continues at coordinate 31,360 of VYZV01045971.1, forward strand.
TGGGACATTCCTGAGTTGGCTGAACTTGCACAGGACTTATTTCTAAGATTCAGCTATTTCTAAGGCGAGCACCGTAACACAAGAGATGATAGGAGAGCAATAATGTTCTGCTGACTTAGAAAAGCCTCCGAGTTTCTTGGCAGGTTGCAGTTAAGGGCCTGGCAGGAAAAGCATACCTGTTCCTGCTCGTTCCCTCTCCTTTCCCCATCAAGCGCACACTACTTTCCCCCAGCTCTGTTTAAACTGCATGCATGTGACAGCATAAAATATGCAGCTGGGGCAGGCTTCCCTCTCCAGAAGCTCACTTTGGTGAGATATTGGTTGTTAATCCTATGATTATAAGAGTGTATTTTCACATACTTGACAGGTATAATCTTGAGTGGCGAAGATCCACGCCGGAATCCAGACTTCACAGAAGCAAAAGGAAAACACCTATCCTGGGAGTTGAGCTGAGCCTCATCCAGTCAAAAAACCTGGCCTGAATCTTGTTTTTTCTCACATTAGAGCACTGCCTGAGCCATTATTGGTAGTCTTTGCTGAACGTGGAGCGGATCCCCAGAAGTATATTTCATGTTACCAGTTCACAGTAACAACTGAATTAATAACTGACACCTCTTAGAGAGGATTTGTTCAACAGGGAGAGCTGTGCGAACCGCAGCCCTCTGCAGCATCACCCCTTGGCCTCTCCTGTCACCCTGCGGAGCCACGTGCTGCTATTGCCGCCACAGCCTGCGGGTTCCCATCAACCCCGGCCGGCCCTCGTCCCCGTCCGCACGTGCACGCATTGCCCATTCCGTCTGTGTTCCTGGACCTCTGGGATGGGTGCCTGTGGGTAGAGCTTTATCAGCAAGGCCAGCTGGTTTCACTAAGGCGGCTCCTGTACCCACCACGACACTGATGCCGGTTCTAAATGCCACTACGGCTCTCCCCTGCCTGCCGCCACATCCCTGAAGCAGGGAGCTCGACAGAAGCAACAGCAGTGTGCTGGAAATTCAAGTTCCTGCTGGTACATGGCACTGGGACGAGGAGATGGGGAATGAAAGGCTTATCCTGGCTCAAGCCCTTCATATGCACTTCCTAAATGCTAGCTCCAGGGAGGACATACTTGAAGCCAAAACTTAGTCAACCAAACCTAGTCAAAGTATTTTAGAATGAAACAGAATCAAATCAGAATGATTTTGGTCACAGTTGGGTGCCAACCGATGAGTGAGTTAGGAGTTAACTCCTTGTTCCGTATTTAATCTGCTAAGCATCTATTATGAAGGCTGAATTCTATAAAGGTCAGTGCAAGAGCAGGAAACAAGGATGTGGGCTTTTTTAAAGAAAAGAGTTAAGACTTTTATTCACTTCTTTTTTTAGTAGCCTACATTTTCCTAATTTCCTCTGAATTTCTAGTGTTTCTTAATGAAAAATATTTTATCCACACACAAGCACATGCAAATAAATTTGTCCAGGAAGGATTTCTCAAGTAAATTCTACGAGTTATTCACACAGATGAGAGAATTACTCTGTGTAGGCATTATTTTTGGAAAATCAGAGGCACTTATGTAAAAGCTTGTGCTAAATTGATGTCCTAGTAAAAAACATATCCTTGCTATTGCTCAGCATCAGATCATGTTTTCAGTTGCCTATTACAATACATGAACATGCTAATGTTAATTTTGTGTCCATGTCTATGTGAAAAATATATGCAAGGCTGTCTAATGTTTGATTAACAGTCTGACTTTATCCAGAAGAACTGGAAATTTTCATAGGGTTTTATAAATCAGTGAAGAGCCTAGAAATTAATAACTTTGTTTCCATAGAAATAGAACTCAACTAATTCCATAATATATGTCACTGGTACTATTATTGCAGCAATTAAGATGCTTTTCCTTTTAGTTCTTTACTTTAGCTTTGTTTAAAAAAAGCTGTATTCGTAGTAGGAAAATAGATCGTCTTGATGCTTTTGCATAGTTATGTAGCCCAGAGGAATTAAAACCCACTGAGTAAAAATACTTTCGAACCTTCTAGCATTCAATAACAAAGAAGGTAAGGGTAGGTAAGAAATTCAGTGTGTGAAATATCATGTGTGATAACATATGTAACATTCAAGAAAAATTCACACTACCATCTAATCCAATAATATGAAGAAAAAGGCAAATTTATTCCTGGCTAATAATAATACAAATTAAGTTTTCATTTTTTTTCCAGATGGTTTTGAATATACTACGCACTTCATGGGTGCAGTTCATACAGAAGAAACTTAATTAATTCTCTTTCTTTTTGTAATAATAGGCAATCTCTTATCTGAAGTTTATTTGACTGACTACACTGAACTACAAGACATACATACAACCATTTTCTGTCCTAAATGCTGGACCTATGCATGATATCATGTCACATCTTTTCCTTTATTTTAGGCCAGTTTCTTTTGTTTGCTTAACTCACTATCTTTAGTGACCATGACAAATGAAAAGGGAAGTGTGATTTACCTTTCCCAATCTCTATGAATCAGATTCTCAGGCATTCAAGCTGTCCAAATGCACTTTAAAACCCATGGACTTCCCTCTTACCTGTCTGGCCCTTATCACTTTTCAAGATTGTATACAACCATGTCTTAGTTGTTTTATTTATAATGTCATCAAGTCTAGGTTGTTACATTTGTTACGGGTTGCTGTGCTGAATTTCCCCCTGCTTGCCCTCTTTTCTGCCTGTGCCTTCAAGGGATGTTAGAAAAATGAAATACTACTTTTCACTTGTTGAACAAAAACGTTAAAAGTCAGATTCTACAGTCAGTTATATTCACTCAGGGGATATTCATTGTAACATCCTTTGTCTGACTGATGTTACTGCAAAAGAAATCTGGTCCTGTACATGTAAATATTAATAGAGAATGCTGATGGAAATTAAATTCTGCTAGATAGTCTGAAAAGCATGTCACAAGGTATAGCAGGACTGAGAAAACAGCCCTTTCATATACATTTCTAACATGCAATATACGACCTATGAAAAAACCCTGTGTTTTTCAAAGAAATAGAAAATTAAAGGATATTCTTTACAGAGAAAATTATCCTTTATTTGCTAAGAAGCGAGTCTGTGCTGAACGCTTCACAGTAATATTCCTTTGGAAGTCAGAAAGCATCTTTTTTGTTAGGGTACATATCCTGTGTGCATCTGAATGCTTGCTCTGATATACTGCCTACAACAAATCTACTCTGTACAGCACAATTTTTATATCATGTTCATCATCTTAACAGCCAAGACCCTTTCAGATGTACATTAAGCAACATGACAAATGTGTGTCATTTAAGAAATCTGCTGGCCAGTGATGGAAAATGTGAAGAAGTTAGAGGAAAAAGCTCCACATAAGTATTCGTTTACGACAGAAAAAGAGCTTTTATTAGATGTTATGGGATTAAGTACTGAAAAGACAGGAAATGGAAGAATTACAGTTGTTTGTTTAACCTTAATTTGCCACACTGACAGTTGCTGATAAACTTTGTATCTAGGCCTTGCTTGACTGCAGTGTGGAGGCAAATACTTTACCAACAGTCTTCCACTATTGGGTCATATATAGTTTTATTTCCTGCTTGATATCTATTGCATTCAGTGCAGACGATATATAGTGCTCTGTAAATCAAAGGTATTTAATCTTCTCCTAAGCTTCTTATTATGTCCTAGTTACTCTATGCTATTTAACCCGGGATTGGACACCCAAGAGTTAAAACTTCTCATGCACTTTTCCCTTGTCATTAGGGATCTGAATGTTTTGCCAGCCACCTTCAATGCATGTCCATAGTATCACTGTGGGATGAATTTTAATGTTTCAATTTGACAGACAAAAAATGGAAGCCTCCAGACCTTTAAAACTAAAAGCATCTGCTGTTTTTTTCCTGAAATGACAGAGGCTGAAATGAAAAAAACTCACCTAACAGCACAAAGAAGGACTCGTTCAAAGGGTTACAGTTATACAATGATTAAAGCTATTATGGGCTTTTTCTTCTTTTTTCCCTTGTACTTAAAAACCTAAACTCTAGTAACAGTTTCCATGAGTCAAACTAACTTAACACAACCGACAAGGAGCTATGCAAAACTGAGACAGTGTTGTTTTCTATCTCTACTAAAATGTGGTTTAAATGCTAGTTAATAACTTTAGAAGCTTCCAGGGCCAGAAGCAACTTTGAGTGCTTCATTTTGAAGCTGCAAACCTTGTGCCCTACCAATACAAAAATTTCTCCGTTTAACCCTGAAGCATTATCAGATAAACTCTGTGGCTGCATTTGGTTTTTATGCATAAAATGCTACCAATGACCCAGGGCTGAATCTCCAGAGAGGCTGGGCCTTAGGCAGGTAGAATTCTATTGGAAATTTCCCAACTGAAAGCAAAAAGAGGAAACATTATCCTGACAGGCCTATTAAAATAGGTTAAATGTGTAAAAATTCTCCAGGGTTTCGACTATTCAATGAAATCTGGGTGAGACAGGTGAGTATCTCCAAGGCACNTCTCTGTAGGCGTATTTACCTAGAGCGTAATGGTCATAAAATTAGGAAGAAGTCAGTCCCCAGCAATTCACGTTTGAACCAAGAATGAATCTGCAGGCTTACTGCTGCTTAACAAAGTGCGTAATTTCACTCTTACTCAGAAACTATTTTACAGAAATTGGCATCCTTATTACTAAGTTAATAGAAAAATCCCAACTGAAGTCCATAAGACCTTTTTCCTATTATAGTAACATTGCAGAGCTCCGCTTAGTAAAAATGAATGCTTAAACCTTCTGACAATTTCTTCACTGAACTTAAATTCCACTCCAAGAATAACTGTCTGTGAGTCTGAAAAAAGATGGGGTTCTTTATGCCTCGAAATTCACAGACTAGGAGTGCCTTGTGGTTGAGTGGTGGCTGTACACTTACAACAGAAGTTCTGTGTATTTGGGAAAGCTTCTGCTCTGAGAGGAAACCCTATACCCAGTTTCAGTGGGAATTTTGCCACTGAACTTAGTGTGTCCATGGTTTAATTCTGTCATTACTCAGGAGTTGGCAAATTGATGAAATAAAGCCACAATATTAGCACCTCACATCTTCACAGCAGGGCAAAAAGCTATGAAAGAATTACAGCATTTCCCTTTTCCAGTCAGGACATGAATGCGAGACGACACCTGCTTTGGTGTCATCTGAGATCTATACCTGCTTTAAAGATGGAAGTGCTGAACTCCACAAGAACAACAAGAATGGCTTAATTATATACTTCCACTTGATGACAGGATTCTGACCAAGATGCATTACCAGTCTTCCTGGAAAACTTCCGAGTGCTTGGTTTTCTGGCTTTCGCCTTCGTATAAAATAACACCAGTCACTGGAGCTACAATCTTACGTAATACCAGTCCAAATACAATTCTGTCAAAGCACTGCTGAAACTTGTAACTACATACAGATGTGCACGCGCGATCTAGCCTGGCTGAGTGGCACTCAAGAATTCAGTGGCTTTAAAATATTAACAGAAATTCATACCACCACCTTCACTGTCAACTTGCCTCACACAGTATCCTCAAACTTGATAGCTAACTTATTATAATCAAGATACCCTTTACTTCTTCCAGAGGCAAAATCCTGCCTTTTCTGAAACCAGAAGAGAACAGTAATGACAAAGTGAGTTATTGTCGAGATCTGACTTCCACTGCAAGCATAACTTTTGACTCATATATCCTATTGTTATATTTCTCAAGAAGATCTGCAATATTGTTTAGTCAGTGACATGAAAAATATGCCCTATAATTTTGCAGTTCACAGCCATTCATTCTGGGTGCTGACATGGTTGAAATCATAATGTGGCATAATATTGTTATGCAGGATAAAGACAGAGGGTCTAATTAAACTCCCCTTAAAAGTTACATTCATCCTTATTAATCAAGAATTTGGGATTCTTAAGGTAATATCAAGGGAAGTTAAAATTGGTTTCTATGGCTTATTTGATTACATGGAAACACAGATTCTCAATTCTATCATCTATAGCTTTAATATCAACATATTAAGTATGATTTATGCCAACAGAGTAGAACAGATGGAAAATTTTAGGAATATGATCTTCTGACAAGTATTGTCAGGAGTAATAAAGTCTGGCTTCCCTGCAAAACTATGAATCACTGGATTGAGAATTCCTGGGACCCTTGCTTTAGGTACTCTTTAATAATTTCATTCAGACACTTCTGCTATTTCAGGGACTAATCAAAGAGAAAGGGATTAATCTTTTTTCTCAGGAAAGGGACACTGTTCTTCAGGAGAACTGCCTCATTCTGTCCGCATGAAAATTTGCTTTCTGTTCTGCCTCCTTTTCTACTAGGGGAGGGTAAGGATATAGCAACCTGTTTATGTACATTAATCTTTCCCCCAAACCTTGGAAACTGCTAGGAAGAACCAAACAGTAAAACAAGATGTTAGCACAGGTAAGACAAAGTAAGTATGGGAGTTTCCCCACCCCCGGGCAAGGCAAAAGCCGGCATAGCAAAGTTTAGCACCAAATGCTTAGATGGGATTGCCCTTAAGCACTAAAAATTAAGATATACAAAA
>VYZV01045973.1:8333-20565 GCA_013401275.1 Pandion haliaetus
TGAGTATCAACATTGTATGCTTCCTAATGGAAGTGTAATTTAATGAAATCTATTGGGTAAACATACTTCAGATGTTCAAAGGAGGTGACAAAATTTTTGCTGGCAGCCAGGACCTGGCTGGTTTCCAGCTTGCCTTTAGCTGCTATGCATATAGCATTGAGAGAGGCACTTAAAATAGGAACACAAAGTATTGTTTCTATTGTGTTTTGGGTTGTGGATTTTTTTTTCCCGTATGTTTTATTTTCCTTAATTTTATTTTTATGGTATTTGTACTAGTGCCCTCTGACTTCTAGGCTTTCCTAGTAAAATGCTGCGTGGGGTTAGATTTCCCCTCTACCCCAAACCGTAGATAACAGTGTTAAACTTGGGGGGATCGTTGGCACAGAACATGCTGCATGTTGGGGAGAGGGTGTGTGTGGGGGTGAGTAATCAAGACTCCTGTTAGTCAGTAGCTCTGTGAAAGATAAGTTCCTCTGTCAGACTGATAAACATCCTGTTTTAAAGATTATGGCAGACCACTTTTGTTTTATCAATAATAATTGCTGATGCAGAACTGTCCTTTGTGAGGTTTTATAACAGATGGCTGGGAGTGGAAGGAAAGCTGCTCAGACTTCCACCTCCTCAGCTAGAAACAAGATTGCTAAAAGGAGACAGTTGTCCCTCTTACCATTGTTCCCTCCTCATTATAGAGCATAGTGATCCTCCTCCCCGCTCCCCCGACTTGGTGGTAGCAAACTTGGCAGAAAGACTGGAAGATTGTATCAGCAATGTTGTCCCTTTAAGTGGATGTTTAGCTGGACAGCTGATGGATCTTACTGCTCAGATCCTAATGGCTTGGTGAACTGTAGGAAAGTGTTTGAGAGGAAATACATGAGCGTTTAGACACATTTAAATGTAATCAATGTGTCTGAAACATGGGTTTTTCTTCTTTACGTGTGAGGTCTAGGGCAGGTAGTTTTTCTTTGAAGACTTCCACAGTGGGCAGAACTGGGGGATGAAGAATGTGCCCGAAAAAGATAAATGCATCACTTGCCTTTTGCTGTTCTTTCAGGTATTGGTGGCTAAATCGCAGCTTTTTGTTGTGGCCCACTTTATTTCCTGCTTGATCCCGTAAATCCCAAGCTTACGTTGTCACTCTCCTATGAATGTGTGACATGATATATTTGATCATTGTGATTTTACTGTGGTAACAAGTGAGTTCTCTGGACTGGAGGAAGTCATGGTCTGCCAACAGGGAGCTTGTTCCAAATGTTCCAACCTTGGGTACAAAGACAAGGGTTAAACAACTGACTCTTTTTGCAGTGTTGTTAAGCTTGTGTTCCATGTGGGGACAGTAACTAAGGATCAAAATGAAATAAGATGTAAAATGGAGTGAAAGGTATTTCTTGTTTACAAATAATGGAACAGAATGTGAAAGATTGAGGAAGAAAATTCAGGATATGTCAATGTACCTGCTATTTCTATAACTGTAGGCTATAATGAGGATACAAAATATATTGTAGTTGTATTGAACTGCCTTCATTCAAAGTGTCTTTGATTCCTCAGCCAAATTGCATATTACTTTAATGCTTACTATCTTTTACAAACTTTCTAATGATGCCCAAAGTTTGTGCAAGACCGAGGTGTATACTTCTTTATGTGTGTTTGGATGCACGTACAACATTGAGCTGTATATGGAATACATTGATGCCAGCTTAGCTTGTGGCAGCTGTGGGATGGTTAAAACTATATATAATTTAAGACTATTTAATTTTTTCTTTGCATTACTTCTGGAGACTGGTGAGGAGAGGCAGGAAATGGACAAAATTACAGGCAGCAGTAAGTTTATGACTTTATAAGTTGTGAACCCAAATTAATTGAAAGGTTCACCAGGCTTTCAGCTCAACAAATTTAATTCAGCAATGGCTCAGACAAAAATATTTTCCAAGATAAAAAATTTGGCAAAATTGTGAAATGTCCTGGCTTTAGATCTGCTCCTTTGAAACTATCCTTCATGTGAAGTCCTCCTTTAAAGTGACAGGTTTCTCTAGACCTTTTGTGGACCAGTTAGCACTGTAAACTGGTATCTCTGTGGCTGCTTCAATGAAAACACCTTGAAGTGATATCTTAGTATCTTAATATAATATTTTTTGTTCTGTAATGCTTTCTTTAGGTACGAATTAATGTGGTGGTACACTATTTGGAGTGGTTGTTTTGTATAACCTTTGGGGATGTTCATGCAGCTTTTAAAGTCAGGTTTCAGGTAAACCATGCTACGACTTGAGCACAGAAATACTAAATCTGCAATGATGTGATTGTACTTACTCTGTGTTCCATAATGAAATTAGGCTTGAAGGAAGCCAAGAATTGTATCTTTTAGTTTGGTTCCCTTTCACCTAATTATCAGTTGAGAGTCCAAGGGAAGGGAATTAACTGCTGTAGGTTGGTGAGATAGTATTTATTAGCTTCATACCCCTTCTTTGCATTTAGGGGAAGGTGCTGACTTGAAGCTTTTTTCATCTTGATATTTTTCTATATTTCTCTTCAACCAAGGACATAATTAGACGGTAGTCTGCTTTCTCTGTCTCTTTTCCTTCATTTTATTCCTCCTGATCTGTTTCCTCCCTTACAGCAGTCCACACTGCAGCTGTTTCCTGCCTTAGTGCAGAAGATTAAGCTGCTTCTGAGGCCACCATCAAAAGCTGCTTTCTCACTAGGTCTATAGGAAGATGCAGAAGCATTACCTCTGACTACTGCCATTGCCATCTTTATCATCTTTTTTTTTCCCATTGTCAAGCCATCGTTTGTAGCTGCTGTAAGCTTTTACCTATGGAAGCTTAAAAGATACAGGTTGAGATTTTTTCAGAAAGGACCCTGAAGAAGTCAGTGGTCAATCCTCAATGGCTTTCAGAGCTGAGCAGCTTAGACCTCTTAAAAATTCTAGTCTTATGTCTTTTCAGCTGGGATTTTCAGATTCTCATGAGTAACCTGTAAAAGGAAGATATGTTGAAACCTGTACCTCATTTCATGGTTCAGGAGGGGGCTTGTTTTCTTCAGATTATATAAGTGCTTTTGAAATTTCATCCTTTGACAAAGATCTTGTCTCAGGAAATGTGTTTCAATCTTAGCAAGGTAGCATTTGAACAGCTATGAATTCAAAAAGAATCGCTTGCCATTTGGAGAATTTCATTGACATGTTTTCTTTCATGTGAAATTCCAGTATGGTTGAGCAACCAATATACCCAGAGGCCTTTCAGGTTGGTGGGCGTACCAGCTGAAGTAATAAAACCAGAAATTTACAGCAGAGCTAATCCTTAAGTCATTGGAGAAAGGGGCAGAAGTTACCTCAAAGATTTTTTAAGTGTTGGATGTTGCAAAGAATGAGAAATGCAAGAAAGTCTGTAGTGTTACCTTGAGAAAGTCTTTCTTGGAGGAGTGATCATCTTTTCCTGGGGCATAATTCAGGATGACTCTGTAATCTATGAAAATGTTTGTCCTTACACAGCTTTTACTGAAAAAAAAAAAAATCACCACCAAACCCACCAAACCACCACTTCTTATTCCATCTTTACTAAAAGGAATGAATTTTCCTCTTTAAAAATGATATGGGGTAGACAGATGACAAGACTGAAGTGGAACTGAAATTACAGCTGAGGGAAAGATACAATTATAGAACATAACATTGAGAATAATGTTATAGATACTGCAGGTGATTCAGTCAGTGAAGTATAGGTCTTGTAAAATTTTCCTATAGGAACGTATTCATGAAGTTGTGAGAGCTTGGGTTATCTTAGAAAAGTCAATATACATCACATTTGAAACCTCTATCAAACACTTGACATAGTAGTTAGAAGACAGTGGTATACCCCCAACTACCGTAAGAATGGCTGTATTAGGTTGGACCAAAACCCCATATAGCTTCATGTTGTTTCTCTGTAAAGAAGTAAGAGGTCACTGGAGAAGAGCGCAAGGGTAAGGCAGATGTTTACCAACACTATTCTTACATTCTTCCAGCCTTTCTCAATTATGACAGAGAGATTCCTGAGTCAGAATTGTTGTCTCCAACCTAGGGCTGTATCACCAGAACAGGAATTAGTTATGAAAGTTGTGGCTCAGGAGTAAAAAAAATCAGAACTTCTGCAGGGGGTGAGTCAGCTGTGTTTTTCCCTAGACTCAGAAAATGATGAGAACAATGAAGCAGGATGGAAATCTGTAAATGGTATTTTTTTTCTTGTTTTTCCATGAATGTTTTGCTTGGAGTTGGCTGAGTGTCTAATGGTCATTGCTCCAGGGGAGTGAAAATGTAAGATCTGAACTGAAGACCTGTGGTGTCAAAAAGTATCAGGGCTGGGTCTGAAGGTGGGAGAAGGGGATAGTTCTGCCATGAGCAGCCTCATGCTTTGGACCTGTTCCCAGACTCCCTGTTGGGCTTAGGAAGGAGCAGGGGTGCAGACTGCCTGGAAACTGATGGTGCAGCAAATAAGAACATGTAATTTTGGTTCATATTAAGATTTCTTCACTTTGTTTAATTTGTTTCATCCTATGTAATCAGGCAATATTAATTTTTGTCTCTAGGATTGTTAATAGTAAAGCTTCCTGTCTAGTAAGTTATCAGGGCTCTGAAGTTATATAGTGTCTTCTGCATTGCATGGATTTTTATTTTTTGTGTCTTAAGGCTATTATCTACTTAGATTTGAGCAGATGTTTGGAATTATACAAATGAGAATATCTGTATCCAAAGGTGTAATTTTAGGAAATACTTCATTATGCTTGTAAGTTGCATTTCTGTTTACTCTGCTAGTGTGTGGTTTTTTATGCATACGAGTGCCATCTCTTCTATATCTGGATAAACTTGTCATAAAGATTGTAAGAAATGCAATTAATCATTTATCTGCTAGGTGTCAGCAAAGGTTCTCTTTAAGATAAATAAATTAAAAATTGTATGCATTCATGCACTAGATCTTAAAGGTGTATGGTTCAAATCTGTTTGGAGGCTGAAAAGGAATTTCTAAGGATATATTCAGGGAAATAAATACTAGTCAGTGTCTAGAAGATACAGCTGCACTTCATACCCTTCATTTAATTAATTTGCTCCATTGCATTTTTCTTGATGTATGCAACTTTGAACCTCCCTTTAATTAAGCAAAATTAACAAGTTTACTATGTATGGGGAAGATTTCATAGATTGCCATTCAGCAAAGGTTTTTTTTAAAAATTAAGTAACTGTGGCATAAGAGAGAAGACACTTTCATAGATTAGGTCAAAAATAGGTAATAAAGGGTAAGAAGAAATGGTCATTTTCACAGTGGAGGAAACTAATCAGTGTTGTCCCACAGCTTCCTATTTGTGTTGTTCAACATATTTGTAGATGGTCTTACTACAAAGAGGAAAGAGTTGACAAAGTTACTGGTGATATTAAAATATGCAAGATAGTAAATGGGAAAGCTAAATGAAGTATTGCAGAAGTATCTTGGGGTACTGAGTGATGGAGCATTAAACTCACAGGTGAAGCTCATTGTTGATAATTATAAAGTGATGCACCAGAAAAACAATTCTGACTTTGCATTCCCAATGATGGGTAAGTGTTACTGTTTGGTAAAAATACAATAGAAAGTCCAAACTCAATAGTGGCCAGAAAAGAAAATCAGACTTCAGGAATTACTAGGAAAGGAATAGAGATTGAGACAAATCATCTCTCTACCTGCATACATTTATGACTCTTCAGTGCTTTGTGTGATTATGATTCCCTGTTCCCAAAAAGTGCAGTAGAACTAGAACATAGTTCTACTACTGATAATGAAAGCTCTGGAGCAGCTCAGTGTGAGGAACTGGGTAATGGACAGGAATTCTTCAGCTAGAAAAAGAGGGAAGGGATGCATGGAGAGATGATTATATAAATGAAGTGGCATATAGAGAAGGTCAATGTCAAGCAGTTATTCACCATTGCTTATAATATGCATCAGGTAGCATCAGATCAATTTACTGAATAAGACATTAAAAAGCAAGAGAGAGTTTTTCCACACAAGGTGTTATTAAACCATGGAAGTCATTGCTACAGAATATTGTGGAAGCCAGAAGATTACTTAGTTTCAAGAAACATTTGCAAATTCAAAGAAGAAATACCTTTGGCATTCTTAAAAAAGAAGAGAGAGCATTAAAGTTGGGAAGTGCCTGATCTGTAGTCCACCACAAGGTGGGCGAGTGAAGAGAGTATACAAGACGGGTCATGCACTTTTACTCCTTCTCTGGGCATCTAATATGAGTTCTTACTGGATACTGCATGTTAGAATTGATAGACCTTTGATCTGAATTAGTATGGCCAGTCAGCTCTATAAATTGTATTTTTTCCTGACCGCATGTCACTTAGAAGAGGATGCAGTCACTTTTACAGGATTGTACCAGATTAGGTATAAAGAGTGTGTCTGGACTTTCTGGCCCTGAGAATGGTGAATTTTTTGCATGGATAAGTAGTGGTCATTATTCCAAACTAAAACTTGGGATCATAACAGTCATGTGTTGGTTTGTTTGGGTTGATAGATCAATATATTTAGCTTCAGCCTATGTGGAAAATAAACAAGACTTCCTTTGTTCTGGTGTGATTGCTAGTTCTGGAGATAGTATAACTTAAACGGGGAAAAAACCACAAATACTTTTTGGGAATACAAACAAATTTCATCTGTTTCCACATCTCTGTCTCATTCATTTTATAGGAACATTCTTAAGAAAAGCTCTGTAAATTGAAATATTTTAAAGTTTGTACACTTTGGATTTATATGCCTACTTAAAGATAATGCAAATATTAGACTGTACTTTTATGTGGTATTGGTTATACATAACTGATCCAGCTGGGGATCAGACTGTTACCATATGACCTTTGTTTTTTAAGACATAGACTTAAAATACGTACAACAACCAACTAGCAAACTATATGGAAATGAAAAGATTGTGTTGAAAGGGTTCCTTTAGAATTTTTTTTCAACCAGTTTGCAGAAGTTTGAACAGACCCCCCCAGTTAAAGAAATAGATACACACTTCTTAGGCCTTGTATAAAGTCTCATATTTGTCATTAAATATTATATACAAATTGAGAATTCATACTACCCATTGTGATAGTAATCATTACTGTTCTCTACTTAGATTTAAGTTTTTTGAAAGTGCTGTCTTAGAAGTGCAACTTTTTTTTGTCTGAAGTAGTATTTAGTACACTATTGAGTGTGACAATTCAGTTCACTCAGACTGTTAATTTTTTTAATATAACTATGTAACTGCACAGTAAGCCTAGTATTTCCCCTTTAGCTCTTGTATTAATGAGAAACAGTGTTGTCTAATATTACTCTGTTACTTGTAATTCAGTAGAGCTCAAATAACTCCCTCAGGCTTGGTGGCCATACTGCAGCAGATGCTTTAAAGTCAGAAAGATGTCCTCTCTGCACGAAGAACTTAAGTATCTGACCTTTGCGTTGGCTTTGCTAGTGAAGAATATACCCGCTTTGGTGGAATCAGGTTTAGGCAACAACACAATTGTTTTACTAGTTTTAAAATAAACTAGTATTTTATTTCCTATGTAATGCTCCTAATAATTAAATTTAAAAACTTTAAAACTGAAGTAGTCAATCTTAAGACTTTCAGCCATGTTCATCTATTAATTGCTGTGTCAAAGAGCGTATTGATGCAGCCACATAGCTGGTGTTCATATATTCCCTGCTCATTCAATAGGATAATATGATAGGAATGCTGTCACTGTGCAGTGAGAAAAGTTTGATATTTTCCCCAAATCAAGTCTTACTAGAAAGGACTTCAGCCACTGAGATTTGAAGGGGTTTGTTTTCTGTCATGCGAGGGAAGTTGCTATCTTACATTTTTTGTTTAAAAAATAATCAATTGATCAATCTCTTCCCATCTCCCTTGTATACTTGTTTACCAAAGCATTACCTCCCATGCCAATTTTCCAAAATTCAAGTTGAAAGATGAAGGTAGGTCTTGGTTATCTATACTTCAGCCTCTGAATTCTGCATAAAAAGTCATAGTCCCACAAAGAAGGTAGTGAAACTTCAGATATTGGCAGAATGGTATTTTTGCCAGTATATGAGAAAAAGACAATGACCACAGGAAGCAGGTTGCTGTGTGTTTCCATACATTGAATAACTTCTATCAATACACTTTATATATTCTTCCACAGCTTTTAATCTAAAGACATATTAGATTTATTTTTTAAACTCATGTCTTGATTGCAGATCAGGCAGGTATTGATTGAATAGCAAAAAATCGCCATCACCAGAACAACTGTAAACCAATTTTGTAACAACGTGAAAAAAAAATTTGCACTGCCAAATGTCTTCTTTAATATCACAGGAAATGAAATCGTCATTCAAAATTACATTAGTTTTGCTTTTTTTCATCTCCTATTTAATAGGCAGGACTAGAATGACATAAATATAGATCTGTGCGGGTATATTGCCTGTATTATGTATGTTATCTTTCTTTTTTTCATTTCATTTCAGCACTGGTGAGGCCGCACCTTGAGTACTGTGTTCAGTTTTGGGCCCCTCACTACAGGAAAGACATTGAGGGGCTGGAGCGTGTCCAGAGAAGGGCAACAAAGCTGGTGAGGGGCCTGGAGCACAAGTCTTATGAGGAGCGGCTGAGGGAACTGGGGTTGTTTAGCCTGGAGAAAAGGAGGCTGAGGGGAGACCTTATTGCTCTCTAAAACTGACCTGAAAGGAGGTTGTGGTGAGGTGGGTGCTGGTCTCTTCTGTCAGGTGGCTGGTGATACAATGAGAGGAAACGGCCTCAAGTTGCAGCAGGGGAGGTTTAGATTGGATGTTAGGAAAAATGTCTTTACTGAAAGGGTTGTCAGGCATTGGAACAGGCTGCCCAGGGAAGTGGTGGAGTCATCATCCCTGGAGATATTCAAAAAGCATGTAGACAAGGCACTTCATGACATGGTTTAGTGGGCATGGTTGACGGTTGGACTTGATGATCTTAGAGATCTTTTCCAACCTAAATGATTCTATGATTCTATTCTATG
This sequence comes from Pandion haliaetus, assembly GCA_013401275.1. NCBI lineage: Eukaryota > Metazoa > Chordata > Aves > Accipitriformes > Pandionidae > Pandion > Pandion haliaetus. The sequence continues at coordinate 17,341 of VYZV01045973.1, forward strand.
ATTTTGCTCTCTAAATACATAGTTCCCTTTCTAGACTTGTTCTCTGATGTGGTCATACAGAGAGTTGACTCTCTAATACAAGCAGGGACAAGGGCTGGCATCACATCTGTCTGCTGGCCATCATACTAGTTTCTTAAAATTTATGTAGGATTTGGAGAGCAAGGAAAATTCGAGTGGAACACTGGAGGAAACCATCTTACTTTTAGACTTATTCCTGTAAGATATGGAATATGACCACCAAGATTTTGGATTAATCATGGAAACATTCAACAAAAACCATCTTGATTGTATGGTATTAGGGCCAAGGCTGAGATGGTGTAACTGCTCAAGGCTTAATGAAACCCGTTTATCGTCTTTTTATATTTTAAAAAGTAAACTTGAAAGTGGCATGGCTGTTCTGTATTTTCTACAAAGCCAGGTTGTCACCATTTTTGTTACTATTAATTACTTGACTAATGCCTTACATTTATACCATTTACTTAAATTACTTAATTAAGATAGAGGTTGAGCTATGGGCCCTTAGTGTTCCACTGTTTTTTCTTTTGTTCTGGTTCCTCAAACTGAAACAATTCCAGGCAGTGAACTCATAGTCAAGGTCTTCTTTTGTGCCCTGTACCAGAAGAATGACATGTTGTGTAGTGTTAGCATTTATAAACCTGGAAGCACAAGTTGGAGTGCCAGTGATCTTATGGCACAACTTCTCATTTTGTGTAACCCAAAATGGAAAAAAGAGAATCTTGGGTTATGTTGTAAGGAATGAAGATGCTGTCCTGGGGTTGAATAGCTCATAGAAAGAATTAGTGGCATTACTTTGTAAAAGATTCCCTTTTCCATGCTCCTGTAAGGTCATCTGTACCTTAATGTGCATTAAAAAACCCCAGTGATAATATTATAGTATGGTGAAGATCTGTTTTGGTTTATGTGAGAAGTCTCTAGACTTAGAAATGTTGTGAATAAAATGTGGTAATGGGACAACTGAAATTTATTTGAAAGTCTTGTTAAGTTTGGAAGCTTTCATTAAAAGGTGCTTCAGATCATTGAAAAGAAAACAAAAACCTGATGAAGAGGCATGAAAAAAGGTAGATGTTGGTCTGCAGTCCAAATATAGTGGAAGTGGGGAAAAAAACTCTTGGGATCTCAGACCCATAACCAAGGTGCATTGTGAGAAGGGAACGCTTTTATCTTTAAAAAGGGCACACTATACTGATCAGGATTTTTGACTTTTGAGCTAATAGAAGACCATACACATGCTTCTGCAGAAGGACCAGCCTTAGCAGAGCACTACCCATTGAGAGTCAACCAGGTGATGTGGCATGTCATTCTTTTTAAGGGCTCAGCAGTCTTTGGAACTGAGAGATAACCACTAAAAGATGCTGAATGAAGATAAGTGAAATGCAAACATTGTCTGAGGGGCACTGAGGGGAAGAGGCAGTAAATAACTTCTTTGAACAAATTCTCAACTTCATTCAGCAAAGTGAATCAAACTGGTGCAGATTTGCAGTTCCTCACCTTGGTTTTGTGGTGATTTGGATTAAAAATGGGATAAGAAGTGCACGCAGCCAGTATACAAAGGACACTTGTATGTTAACATAAAATAATTTGTTTGGAAAAATTCTTCCTGTTGGCAAACATGGAGAGGTCAGATTATATATTCTTACCACTCTTGAGTATTTTAACTTCTTGACCATGTGGAAATAAATAGCTTAGGGGCTCTGTGGTTTCTTTTTTCTTAAGAAAATAATGTTGCAAAAATTGCAACATAAAACTCCAACATTTCATTGCTTCCCTTGCTGCTAATGAAGCAATGGAGGTATCAGACAGAGTTCAAGATTATTTTTTCAAACAACATTTTCGTGAACCATTTGTCTTTTTAATATCCAGTGTATTTACAAGTTTGGAAATATCAGTGATAGAATAATTTTCCTTTTAAAGTTTCTCTGGAATATCGTAAAATGAGTGTGTGGGTGGGTGGTTTGTAATAGGTTCTGACTCTATAGCTTTAAAATCACTGTGTACATAACATAGATAATGGAATGGCCCAATACAAATTAACTTAAAAATATATGTCTGCTTGCAGCTTTACTTTTCTAGTATTACTTGTTTACTAAGAGTGTATTAGAAAGACTTTTTCTACAAATTTTGCCAGGAGACGGCTTTCAAGTAGATAAATATTTCTTTACCTTTTACTTGATTTTGTCACTGTTTCCATCAGTGTAGTTATTGGTGGTATTTTTTTTCATCAGGGTGGTGGGGTTTTATATCATTTTGTCTCTACTAGGGCTCAGTTTTGCATTATTATTTCATGTTGCATTTTTGGCATCATAATTTCTAAGGTAAGAAATTACAGAGTCATGAAGACAAGATTGCAGCTTCTTTCATTTGTCAGGGAAGGAGATGGAATATAAGTGAACATGCTGAGTTTTTCAACTGAGTGTAAAAAAAAATCCCTGATATAAAAACAAAAGTATATTGAAAGCAGCAGAAAAAAGCAGCAGAAAAAATTATTTAGACAAATTTCATTCCAGTCAGCTTGTAGATGAAAGTTTCTTTTTTAAGTGCTATAATCCATAAAAGAAAAATAACTCCTAGTTCAAATGCTAAGGTCTGTGTAGTGTACTACCAAGTTTCAGAGGGAAAGTGTTTTCAAGGTCTTTTCATGAATGGTGTGTTATGGAATGGGGTCACTCGAAAAGGAATAATTACAGAGTGATCAGAAGATTTCTTTGAAAAGATTGTGCTAGACCTTCTGTGTGGTTTGTGGAAGAACAGAAATCAGTTATGCTCCTAGGGTGGGCTAACAAAATGTATTGTGTTTTTGCAGCTACTTCTATCTTTGCCCCAAAAGATGCATGCATCACCCCGTAGTGCACTCAGCCTCTGTAAGGTCATTGCCTAGAAACCAGATCTTGGCACTGTTAGAAGTACAACATACTGCTGCACTGTTTGACCAATTGCAAAAGTTTAGTTTTGAACTCTAATGAGTCTTTGCTCATCTCCTGTGTCAGCACTACCAGTTGTGAAATAATTAATTCCTCTTTGATTGTTGCTCTTTATGTGCTTTTATAACCTTATTTGTATTATTTGGTGTTTTATTTTATTTGTACTCAGCCTCTTTGTTTCAGAGCATGGAGATACTAGAAAGAATTAATTTGAGGAATACTTTTGGACCCTTTGTATAGTGTACCTACTGAGGATCTGTGATCTACAGTAATTCTTATTCATTTT
>VYZV01045976.1:0-12450 GCA_013401275.1 Pandion haliaetus
TCACATAAGCTGAAGAGAAAGTTATAAGAGAAAAAGCTATGTAAAGTAATAGAAGATATCCGTGACTCATACAATATAAAAATTACTTTTCCTCCTAAATTTTCAGAATCTTAAGTGAAAGTAGTGAAATTGCTACAGATGCTGAAGGAGAACTGAACTTACTAGCATTCCCATTTTTCAAAAAGTCAACGAGAACTTTATTGAAAAATAGCAACCTGTTTACTGGTAGAAAGCCAGCTCAAAAAATATGACATTCTTGGCTTACTATTGCTGATTACTGCAGTGATATCTGATTGCATAGGAAGAGCAAGAATTTGACACTGCTACCTTTTGGTTTAAGCGGGGAGGGAGTTCTGTTTAGGACTTGAGAATACCATGAGCCCTGCCTCACATACCCAGAACCTACAACAGAGATTTGCCCCTCTTTACAACAAAACTCTGAGCATCTTAGGCAGGTTTTGGTGTAAGGGAACTCATGTCTCAGAAAGCTCAAGCGTAACCAGTGAGAAGTTAAAAATCCAATGCAATAGGATAGGATTTGTGTAGGAATTTAAGAAATGGGTAGGATTTGTGTACAGGTAGTAAAGTGAAATTAGTCTGTGGTTGACAGGAGCTGCTGAATTCTGCTGTCACTGATCAATGCTTTCAACTCTAAGTAGGGTGTGTTGTAATACCTCATTTGCTCTCCTTCTACTAGTAGGCATTTATGAGTCTCAATCAGCACAGTATTGAAAATAGAAGCAATTATTTCCCTTTTTTGGTTTTCTCTCTTCCAGGTAGTTGGTAGAAAGGCTTGATTCATTCGCTGGTTCTTTACTTTTGTATTGGCTAGCTTGCTTCTGTGATTTGCCTGCCTGCAGGGAGTAGGTGGTGTGCTCTGCACTGTATGATACCAAAAGAATGTACTTTCCAAGTAGACTTTCCAAGACAACAATTGGCATGAATGATTTCCAAAATTTGGATATTTTTGCAGCAGGACATTTGCTTTCTTAGGATTAACAAACTAAAATACCTCAAATTTTCTTCTGTGAAATACCCAGCACAGGATCTTTTATTTAAAGACCTCACTTTGTTACTGTCGCTCATTGAGTAGAACCAGGTTTGCTAGACACTCAAGTCATGCAGCTGGTTCCTCTCAATTAAGACCAAGGGACCTGAAAAAAAACGGAGTTGAGAAGACTGTTGCATCTGACTTGAAGGATTAGCTGAGCTGAAGAGGCTTGAAGAGAATCTTGTTTTCAGTGGTGATATTTAGAATATTGTTAATGACATAATGCAAAGACTTATTAGGAAAATAAAGTTTGTCACATATATTTAGATCACACTAATATATATATGAACACATACAGGTCATTCATATTCAGATGAAAAATTCTGAGGAAGTCATTAAGATTTGCTTGTATATGATTCATTTGTTGTTTAAGTCACAGTTATTTGTCCATTCTTGAGGTTTCCGTATTTATTCATCATTATCTCTTGAATGCAAAAAACTGTTATGTTCATGCAAAATAAACTAGTCTTTCAAGCTGATGTTTCACCTACCTGTTAAGTAATCACTTGCCCCCAAAGTCAGAGCCTGGAAACATTTGAACCACCACAAGTGGTGGTTTAAAGTTGGGAAGCAACCAGCAAAGAGCGTAACTCTTACTGGCAGCAGCCTTCACTGTCTCGTGACTCCTGGTGCCTATCTTGGTGAGCATTTTATCCAGCTGTAAAGGAATATGCCATCTTTTTCCCATAATTCTGCTGGCTGCCCAGCACCTCCTATGCCTCCTACTGATGAAGTTCTTTGAATATGTTTTCTGAATATAATTCCTGTACTGAAAAAATTACGTTTTGGCATCACCTGTGTGTAGCTCTCAAAGACAGTGACAAGTTCATTCGCACTGGTATGTTTCCACAGAGGGTGAACATTTGTTACTGTACTATACTTGTGCAGACTTTTAATGGTTGTCAGATGTTTTTTATGTACTAACTATACTAAAAGCTCTGTTGCTGTGTTCCTAAGTTTAAAGAGGGGGAGAAGAGTGGTTTAACATTACTTAATTCACTGGTTTCAGCCTTCCTTTCTCAGTCTGTATTGTCCAGTCCCTGCTACCAAATTAATTTTGTCCATTAAATATCTTGCCCATATTGTTCAACCAATTTTTAAAAGGCTGTGGCAAGAAGTATATAATGGTACTTTACCATATAAAAGAAAAGCCAAATCCTTCCTTTCTTTTTTTTTTTTTTTTGATTCTACTCCCATTCTCTCATTCTTGCCCAGCTCCTCTGGTCTCTCATTATGTACATTATATTATGTTAGAACAGTAATTACAGCACATCCACAGTCAGCTCTTGAAGTGTCCACTTTCATGATGATAGGAAACAGGACAGCCAGTGAAGCCCTGATCTTTTATAGTTCTGCTGTTAAAAGTACAGAATGTCTTCATGTCTCCATCGTGTGACAAACATAAAACAGTAATAGGGCTCACTTCTGAAAGCAATGCTTAATTAAAAAAATATTTGCACCATTATTTTATTTAATAATAAAAACCAATATGGAAAACTCTTAAACTATTTGAAAAAACTTCTGTACAAAAATAGACCTCCTGAGGGTAGATCTAGTCCTTCTCACTAGTATAAAAGATTTAACTGATTGTCTTAAAAAATATTTAATAAGGATCTTGAGGATGTCACATCATCTGAGGAAAAAAAAACCCTGTGACACTAGGATTTCTCTGAAAAAAAAAGAAGGGGTGAAAAATAATCTTCAAATGGAAATGTTCTTCTAACCTGTGATGTTTTTCTCATAAATATTAGAAACCTCATTCTTTGAAGACAAAGCTTCATGTACCAAAAGTTGCCTGGAAATGTAACATAAAAAAAACTTCTTAGCACAAGGCAGTTGAATTAATCTCCGTGTAGAGTGGATGAAGTGTGGTGTAACAAGAGACAAGTTTGAATAGCAAATAGTGAAAGTTCTAAGTCTGAAGAAAGGCAAGGGAAAAGGCCAAAAGAGAGTCAAGATACTTATGTACACAAAAATTTTACACAAGAAATTTCATTTTTCATAAAAGCTGTGTTTTCATGAGGGAATGTATTGGATGGCTAAAAAAAAGGTATGCATACAAATAATATTCTAATACCACTGTTCTTTACAGCAGTAAGAGGCATCTTTACCGTACAGATAAACATTTTCTCTGACTTAAATTTTCTTCTGAGTTTATCTTTTTCCCTTCATTATTTTTAACAAAATAGACCACAAAAACCCCCATGTCAGAGAGCAACAGGACTGGGCTGCTCCATTGGGAAGGTAAGCCCAGAGCTGAGAGCAACAGCAAGAGAAGTGGTGGTAGTTTCACAGGCAAGGGCCCAGAACAAGAAGAGCAGAGCAACTCTGGTGCTGATAACATCAGCTGTGAGTCCAGTGATCCCCAGGCAAGTTCACAGTGATGAGGCAGGTCTGAAGTCAAACTATGAAGTAAAGTCTGGTCAGGGTCTGAATCAGCAGAGTACACGGCCAAGCACTGGCATAGCTGCAGTGTAGTTCAGTGACCAACTGCCTGACCTTCTCTGCAGCTCCCAAGCAAAGCAGGGAGCCCCAGTGTTGCTTCTTACTGCTCTTTCATAGCACTTTTCACAGCAGCCTCCTCCCAGGTTACACAGCTGCACTGTGTTAGAACTAGCCTTGAGCACAGGCAGCCAAACCCATGTGAGGCGTTAGATAACCAGGACACTGGGCCCCAGCAAAGCTTTTGGATTCATATCAGGTTCCTGTAGGAAAAAGACTTTGCTTTCCTTTCATGAACTTCATAACTTGTATTTTTATGTGTCTTACTCTGAGAACTTATTCATCCGTATCTCCCACTTTGTAACTTCATGCTAATGTAGCATAAACATACCTAAAAAGAAGCAACTACATTAAAAAGTGTTTTGAAATCCGGAACTGGAAAAGTGACCAAGAAGGAGTTCTGATTCAGACAGTTTTTAATGGCTTACTTGGTGCATAGTCATTTGAAGTACATTATATTCTGTTCTCATTCGTCAAAACTAAGAGAAACAAACACAATGTCTGTGGTTAGAAGGAATTAGCTCCTGCAGTGGGCGAGGGAATTTACTTTTGGGGCCATCACCTGACATGACAGTGGGAAGCAAAGGTTTCTTTTCTTGCACTTTTGATGTTCACTCCTTTCTGCTTTTCAACTGAGGCCTATTAGGTAGCAGGAAGGAAAATTGTCAGACAGAAAAACTCTTGGCTGCCCCAAGGTGGGACAGCAATTCCCGTATCTGGAGAAAAAGAATATTTTTTCCTCTTCCTCATATTTCATCTGTTGGATATAAGAGAGAGAAACCCTTAGGCATATCTTTTCTCTCAGAAGGCCCAACTGAGATTTTTTTCCCTTTCTGAAGCTGGAGCATATGCAGATAAAGGTGGGACTAAAGCCACACAGAGCACTGTCCCTTACAGCAGTATTTAAGACACCTATTTTTCAACCTTGCAACTAGTCCAGTAGAAAACATATGAGCTGGACATTCTCTTCAAAATATTTAGGAGGAGGTGCTGGGAGTGCATAACATTTGCAAGGATCATTGTTTTGCAATCATCTAGAGAAAGACATAGTGATGAAGAAGTCATGAGAAGCCTGTCAAAATTGTGTTAAATCTGAATTATTTTAAATTTCTTTCTTGAATAATAGCATTATTGAATTGGTGAAAATGTTAAAAGTTGACTGTGTATACTATGTGTATGAAAAGAGTGATCAGAGTTGTAAAAAACAAGCTAGATACAAATCTCAGGGTAATGATGCTTCAGTAGTTCTGCTGCCGTGACAGGAGTTACCTGCGTGAGCAAGAAGTAGAAACTAGTCTGCAGTGTGTAATGCTCTCCTTTCAAAGGTCATTTATTTAAGTCTTTCTTTCTTTGTGGTGTCTATATAGTTCTATTCAGACAATTTGATGCAGGCTAAATGATCTGCAATTGATAGAAACATACAGTAAAGCTTTTGCTTGGCTTTAATGTAAACATTGAGTTCATCTGTCCCGATACATTGATTACAAAAAGATTTTGAATACTTCATATGCATGGATAAGTAACCAGCACAGTGCCCTCCTCTCCCTCTCAGTTTCTATAATGTAATGACCCTTCTACACTGACACTTTGCTGAGAAAAATTCAAATAACCAGTTCAGCAAACCAGGTGCAGTCACGGGATGTGACTATTCTTTGTTAGACGCACTGCAAGAATAGTCCTTAAACCAGCCAATGAGACTGGAAACAGACCTGGATGCATAAAACGAAAAATCCAAAGCTGAGCCTATAAACAGCTCCGTGTTTTTTATTTAGCTAATTTAATTACATGAACTTAAAACAGACCAAGTGTGTGCAGACAGCAACATTCTTCTATAACTTGATGCATTTTAAATATTGGGAGTGTTTTCTTGTGGGAGAGAGAAGAGAGGCACACTGAGCTCTCTCTGAAAGCAATTAAATACTAATAACGGAGGGTGACATCATGCTGCATGACTTCTTCAATTAGAATACCAAGTCATTTCTGGCTTAATCATTCCCACTTGTTAATTTGTTCTCTAGAAGACTTAACAGACCTGCTTCTTGCCCCTATTTAAAACAGGATTTCTGATTCTGACACCTTTTAAACAGAATTCCACTTGGATGCAACCTTCTATTAAAACAGAATCTGGTATTTTTTCTACAGCAGGACAAGACGTCAATAGCTCAGATGAGAAACTGATACAAATTATATAAATAAACATGAGTGCTTTCATATGGTATTTAGCAAGAGTATGGATTGAATACTCTTATTGAGATTAAATAGAAGTTTCGCCATTGACCACAGTAGAAAGCACGTACTCCAGTATATATAAATTACTATAGACCTTCCCAAGTGCTTACTTTACAGTTTGAAAGAAAATTGTGATTCTATCTCTAATCATGTATTTAAATTATTTGGGGGCAATAAGGAGAAATTGTAATACTGAGCATTTAAAGAATGTTACTAAAGTAGGGATAATCAGGGATATTCCTATTAATTACAAGGCAGCAAGTTTGTGATTTGACTCTTGCTTTGCATAAGTATATTTGGTTCTACACTATTTTCACTCTTATAGGGATATTCTTAAAATGTTTTCCACATTAGGCAAAGCAAGGCAGTATAAAAAAATCTAACCTGAACTCCCTTCCCGTTCTTTACATTTATTCATGAATATTGAGGTGTTTTTGTAGCCTTCTGTTTTTCAACCTTTTATACTCTAAATCTAAATGACTGATGTTGCAGCTACCTCTTTCAAAGTAAATACAGCAAGTCACTACCCTTTTCCTTGAAGTCAAAAGTTGTGAATAACTTTAGAAAAATAAATTTAAGACTAAATCTTGTTTCCATCCTAAAACTGGGTTTGATTCTTAGAAATAATTTTTGATTGAAGTCATTGAGCCCTATTGATTCCAAAATCCCTTCTAATATTCAACAGGCCTCTCTGATAGTTATTACAGCTCAATCTTGTATATGACTTGACTGGTTTGACAGTGTTTGTCAGGGTAATTGCTTACAATACTATAAGAACTGTAATCGGGGCTGTCAGGTGTATTGGGGCTTGCCTGAGCTGAACATATCCTGGACAGTGTGAAACTGAAGACAGCTCCATCCTGATCCAAGTGAAAAATGATAAGTATGACAATCTTTTACAAAAGTATAAAAAGAGAGGAGAAAAAATTCTTCTGAAAAAAAGAAAGGAGGGTCTCAGGACAACCATAGGTGATTGAATAAATAACAAATGTCAGCAGCGAGAGAAAAAAACCAACAGGATCTGTGATGCTTTTGGAGGAAAGAAAAAACATCATTTTATTGGAAAGGAATCTGGCAAACTTTTTAATACAATTTTTTAATATCCTTTTTCATTAAATTTAATAAGATCAATAACTTTTAAATGAAATTCAGATGAATGTAGTTAAAGCACCAGAATTTCAAGACCTCACCTGAACTGAAGCATCTGTTTATATTTTTAAAAGATATCTTCAGTTCTTTTATCTGTGAAATACTTCAGAAACTTAAGCTAATAAGCCCTCCAAATAGCCCTGCAAAATATATACTAGTATCTCCATTTTACAGGTGAAGAAAGATTAAGTAACTTGGCTCAGACAGCAAGAAAATGAGGCATCAGAGCCAAATTAGAGATTTATAGTTTCTAGTTCTGTGCTCAGACCACTAAATCACATCTCTGTGTCCAGCCATGACTATTAACAAACTGTCTTCCAAATTAACAGTGAAACATGATCTCTCAGACCTTCTGCAGTATCCCTCTTCTTCCTTCTTCCTTTTTCATCAGAGTGCTCACAGACTATTTCCTAGTGAGAGCTGAAACACTGGGATCTACATTGAGTATGATATTAATGTGGAAAAGTCCCTACACGACAGAATTGATCCAGAGCTTTCTGCAGTGCAGAAGGTCGTGCATCTGGCATCTGCACCTGGTGAAAAGCTATTCAAAAGAAAACAGTAGAGCCATTTTCCAATGGCTACATATGTGCCTCCCACAGAGAGCTGTAGCTTCTGGCTCAGGATAAGGACAGGAACTCTGTATTTTTTCAACTTGAACAACTATTATACCAATTTAGGTGGCTCTTCATTACTAAGTAGCTTGGACTGTAAGACTGCCTTAAGTCACCTTTCCTCCCAGTTAACAATGGGCAAAAATCTCTAAGAGTCATCTTCATTAAGCTTTATTGTCTTTCATTTTACAACAGAATGTAGGAAAAGAAATGAGAATGTGCTCCAGTTAGACCAACAAGTGCCCATATTGTTTCAGATTACTAAAATTAATAATTCAGTGAACAACTTCTAAAGATTTCACTAGATATTTGTTTCTTTCTCATATTCTGCTCCACCTGAGCACTTATTTTTGTGTAGCCATTTTATTTGCACTTGAACAGTGTGGGAGAAATCCTCATCCCTCTGTAGTCAAAGGCAATGGTGAATATACCCTTTGCTTCAAGGTTTTGTCATGTGCATATGCGTGCAGTGCACAGTACAAAAGCTTCTGGCTGTTTTATAGTATTACAAATATACTGTCTTTCTATCTGAGAGATGTATATCTGCTATATACTTCTCAGCAGTAAATCTTCAAGTATAGGGAGAGAAATTGGTCCTGGCGTAATGCCAGTGGAGTAATTAGGGTGACACCAGGACTAAGTCTGTCTTGCAGACTCTTCAGGAGTTGAGAACCATCTTGCCAGGACTTGAAGATGTTAAGAATTTACCACAGGAATAATATTAACGCTTTTTGATTCCTTCCCTAGGCTTGCCATATCCTACAAGGAATACCATCAGTGGGTTACAACTGAACATTAATTGTTTGGAAGGAAGTGCAGTCTCATTGCACAGAGATACACAATGTACCATAATGTGAAGAAGATAGATACAAATCCTGACTTAGAAAAGCTCAGATTATAAGGGAGAGGAGAAGGGAAGGAGGGAGGTGTGGAGACAGAATGATGGACAGATATATTGGTTATGATAACAAATTACATTATGGCCACTTTGTTTGAAAGACTGCCTTCTTGTGAATGGAGAGTTGTTCTGATGAGGCAGGAGACATCCTTGCAGAACATGGAGAGATTTTTACTGAAGAAATGGAGCAAAACTCCTCATATCTTTGCTTGCTGGGCAGGCTGAGGAGAAGTCAGGTCATACAGAGCCTACCTCAGAGCCTCGAGGTCTGGGTTCTCTCCCACTCACCACAGCTGCTGCTGGGCTGAAGAGAAAGCCAGGGCCAGATTTTTAATTCCTCGTTAGTAGCAGGTAAGAAAAATTGCATCCAGCTTTGCTGCCAAGGTGGAACCACAAGATGTTTATCAGTTGTGCCAATTGGTTCCAGCCCCATCCTTCTCATCCTTCATTAGGCTACTAGGCAGTTGGTAAGATCAGGGCACTGGGTTTGGAAAAGATTTTGGAAAAGCCCCAAACTACCCAGAGCCTTGCCTTATGTAATCCCTGGATTTGAAGTGCAGGTGCTGCAGTCATTTTTGGTGTGGTGGGTGACACGGTTCAGCTGACTTACTGGGAGATGCTACAGCGTTGTTTTTCAGCTTAGCAGTGCACAGTGAGGGAGTGTGTCTGTATGCCTATTCACCTTGAGATTACCCTTGTTTTACCTTTTACATAACAAAAGTTGGGAAGCTAGACTGTTTTAGGATCCTGGGAAGAGAGTAGGGGCACTGCCTTCAGAGCCACCCAGGTGCTGGTGCCAGCAGAAGTCTTTTTGCCAAGTGGTGTGGGCTTAATGCTTATGTAATTTTAAGAAAATTGTGATCTCTGAATTTCATCATATGCTTGTGTCTCTTTTTTGTTGCTTCTGCTTTTGCATCAGAGATGCTGTTCCAAAGCAAAGACCACAAAACATGAAATTTTTGAGAGCCTCATGGGTGTGTTGCTATTCCAAGAAAAATATATCTTTATTTTACCCAGAGTGCTACCTCAGGCACTGGTTGAGAACAGTTTATAAAGGCATAAGTATTGAATTGATCTAAAGGCAACAAAGTACCCAGAGAAAGTATAACAAAGTTTACTGTGTTGTTTATATAATTAAGATTCTTTTCTAGCATTGAACTATAGCTCCAGTTACAAAAAATCTCAGTCAGTGTTTGACTTGGTTATGAACAGAAGAAATCAAATTCAGCCCTAGCATAAACATTCAAATTCCTCTGAAATCAGAGGCTTTGTTCCCACTTAGACCATGGCTGAATTTGGTCTAATGATATACAGATCATCAAAGTGGCTGCCACTGTAAACACAATATTTATAACAAATTATTGCTTTTATTCTACTAGCACCTGGTGGAGCCGTTTGGATGTGAAGCTCCCCACAGTAGGCACCATTGCATGTTTTAGTAGGAGAACATCCCCCATTTTGTATTTTATAAGTGAACAACGAAAGTGCTATGGTTTGTCCAAGGCCACCTGGCAAGCTTATGAAATTTGGAACAGTTCTATTCTTTCTTCTTAAAGTAGGCTGGCTGTGACTGCTTACTCAACTCCTGCTCAGGTTTTGGCTAACACACAAAGGCTTGGTGTATGCTGGGAGCAGCACCATTAGGTCCATGCGAGAGCAACAGGTAGGCAGGACATGATGGCCAGGAAGGGCTAAAGATGATTATGCAGCCACTATCACCTGCAGCTTGCTGACTCCCACAGCCGTCATCCTTGCTTATTGATTGTCTGGCAGTTTCTTCAGAATCCACTAACTTATGGAAATGGTATAGAACCAGCTTCCAAGCTGGAAGGTATAAATGAGCTTGGTTTGGTCAGATTAACCAAAAAGCTTTTGAAGTGCATCCAACAGGCAGCCAGACTGCTGAGGCTTTCATGGTTCCCCATGTGATACAGGGAACACCCAAACCCTGACAGCGGAGGATGGATGAGCACTCCCACCCTTACTCAGTTAGGTAACTAGTTTGCTCACAGGCAAGTGAGTTACCAGTTGCAAGTTATGAATTAGAGAACTTGTGGGTTGGAAACCTCATGAATGAAGTGATGAATTGGTGAATTCATGTGTTAAGACTAGTCTGTACAAAGGGGATTGAGCCCTTGTTTGATGTTTGTTTGTTTTCTTTCCTAATGAACTCATAAAATAAAGTTTAATTTACAGAATACCTTGTCCTGCAAATTTGAGATTTGAATCATAGAATCAGAGAATCATATCTCGAGTGGGAAGGGACCCATAAAGATCATCAAGTCAAACTCTGTGCTTCTCGCAGGACTACCTAAAAACTAAATCAGATGACTAAGTGCGTTGTCCAGATGGCCCCTGAACTCTGACAGGCTTGATGCTGTGACCACTTCCCTGGGGAGCCTGTTCTAGTCACCGACAACCCTCTCAGTGAAGAACGTTCTCCTAGTGTCCAATCTGAACTTCCCCTGACACAGCCCTTTCCATTTTCTTGTGTCCTATGGGTTGGTGGTCACCAGAGAGAGGAGGTCAGCACCTACCACTCCACTGCCCCTGTTGAAATTGCAGACTGCCATGAGGTCATCCCTCAGCCTTCTCTTCTCCAAGCTGAACAAACCAAGTGACCTCAGCCACTCCTTGTAAGTCTTGCCCTCAAAGCCTTTCACCATCTTGGTCACCATCCTCTGGACACACTCTAAAAGTTTGATGTCCTTATATTGAGGTGCCCAAAACTGTACAAAGGACTTGAGGTGGGACTGCACCAGTGCAGTGTGGAGTGGGACAATCACCTCCCTCAATGGGCTAGCTGTGCTTGATGCACCCCAGGACACAGTTGGCCCTTTTGGATGCCAGGACACACTGTTGACTCATATTGAACTTGCCATCAACCCATCCCCCCAGATCTCTTTCTGCAGGGCTGCTCTCCAGCCTCTCATCCCCCCAGTTTGTATGTATAAGCAGGATTACGCCATCCCAGGTGGAGAATCCTGCACTTGCTCTTGTTAAATTTCATGCAGTTGGTGATTGTCCAGTTCTCTGGTCTATCCAGATCTCTCTGTAAGGCCTGTCTAGCCTCAATGGAGTCCACAGCTCCTCCTCATTTAGTATCATTGGCAACCTTACTTGGTGTACATTCAACTCCTACATCTAGGTCATTTATGAAAACTTTAAGGAGCACTGATCCTAAAATTGAGCCCTGGGGAACCCCACTCGTGACTGACCGCCAGCCTTAGGTAACCCCATTTACTAAAACACTTTGAGTCTGACCTGTCAGCCAATTGTTCCCCCAGTGTATTATGGACTTGTTTAGCTGTGTGCAGGACATTTTGTCCAGAAGGATACTGTGAGAGATAGTATCAAAAGTTTTGCTAAAATCCAAAACCACCGCATCTACTGCATTCCCTTGGTCAACTATATAGGTGACTTTGTCATAAAAGGACATTAAGTTGGTGTCATGGTTTCGGTTTCAGCCCAGCTGATAACAAAGCACCACACAGCCTCTTGCTCACTCCACACCCCCGCCTCTGGCCACCTTGGGATGAGGAGAAAATACAAAGGCAGGCTCGTGGGTTGAGACAAGGACTGGGAGGGATCACTCCTCACTTATGGTCACAGGCAAAAGACAGGCTCAACTTGGGGAAGAAACAAAATCCATTTAATTTACTACAAATTACATCAAAACCAAGGATATTAGGAAGGAAAACCAAACATCAGAACACCTCCCCCCCACTCCTCCCTCCTTCCCAGCTCAACTACATTCCCGGTTCTTTCTACCTCCTCCCCCCGGCGGCACAGGGGAACAGGGGATGGGGGGGTTTGGGTCAGCTCGCCACACATTGTCTCTGCCACTCGTTTCCTCAGGGGGAAGATTCCTCACTTGTCCCCTGCTCCACCATGGGGTCCCTCCCACAGGAGACCAACCTCCTTCACCAACTTCTCCAACGTGGTTCCTTTCTGCGGGCTGCAGTTCCTCACAAACTTCCTTGGCGCAGGTCCTTTCCGCGGGCTTC
>VYZV01045976.1:15655-26036 GCA_013401275.1 Pandion haliaetus
ACTTACTTGGTAATACCACTAATATCCTTCCTCTGATTTCCTCTCTCTAACTCACAAAGTACTCCTTCCTTCAGAACTCATAAATGAGTGCTCAGCAGTCTGGTAAGTATTTAATTAAGGAAAATAAATTAGTTTCTATTGCAATAATACTTCAGAAGCCAGAAAGAGGACTCCAGTACAATAAAACGTCTAAAGCAACATGAAGATTTTGAAGATGATGGTAATTAACCCTATTTTGCATTGTCAAGAGCAGGGAGGAGAAAAGAACATGGCAAAGGTACATCCGTTTTGCACAAAGTTAGTTTTGGTTTCTGCAGTCACTGGGTCACAGTTGGCCACTTGCTTAGGTAGGGACAGATGTCAGTCCTTCATGGACATCTTAGCAAATATAGATTTATAAGTCTTAATGAAAAAATCTAAAGCACTGCAAGAGAAAAAAATTGAAGGTTTCCTGGAAATGGTGAGCCAAAAGCAAAGAAGGCCAGTTGTTTATTGTCTATCAACAGAATAAGTGTATATTTTCCTGTGACTCTCAAGTTACTAACTATTGCAATTCTACCTATTTCTGATGCTCTAATTTTAATTTCCACTGATATTCATTTTTTAGTCTTGTTGTCTTATTTCCAAGCAGAAAGAAGTGGGACCAAAATCATAATTATCTCCATGTGCAAATACATGCCTCTGTTTTATATTTCTGCTCTCTTTGCAGGCTAATAAATGCCATTTAATATTTTCAAGATGATCTATTTTAAACATAATGAAGTATATTTTAAGAAGCTATTTCAGATTAAGCCCATAGATAGTCTCTGCCAGACCTAGTTGCACAAGTTAAAGATGGCATCCCCTCCTTTGTTTTTTTGCTGCCATCTCTTTGCCAGAATTTACCAGGCCTGGCAAATGTGCAAACCATCCTTAATCTACTCAGGGCACAGTCAGGCAGGTTAACATTACCAGCTTATGAAAACCTGGCCTATAGGTGGTGATGAACAATTTGACATTATTATTATCATCAGCTAGAACAGTTATTTGCATAATGAATATTCAACTAGTAGGTTTTATATGTTTAAACAAAGAGGTTGTGAATGTAAAATCCCAGAATGATGCATTCCTCTGGCCAATCTACTGTTTTTCTGACCTGTAAAAGACATGCATTGCTTAGTAAAAATGATAGTTCCTGTGTTACTGCTATGCTGTGTAAATAATGACAGACACTACAGTAACTTGGCAAGTAGAAAGTATGATAAATGTATGTGTAACTTGAGTTATCATAACCAACTTTTTTGATATAATGAAAACATAAATAATATCCAATAGAGCAAGCTTCCTGTCACTCCTGATTGCATGATGTATGAATAGCCACAACTAATGCTTTATTCATAGTTTAAGTGTCTTTTGCATAATAGCTGTGCCAAAAATAGTGATAGTTTTCTAACTCTTTTCTAAAATCCTTTCTTTTTTTTCAAGGCATTAAACTATTTTACAAAGTATTAATTGTGAGCAATTGAGTTTTTTAGCTATTCAGTAATGAATCACACACTAAGAGCTGTGTTATTTCTGCTATTCTGGTTGATTTCAGCTAATTTGTATCATGTTGTTCCTGGTGCCTGATTATGTGAGTACGCAACAATATTTCTGACAAGAATACTTAAAATTCCTAATTTAAATGTTCACCTTCATGAATAGTTATGAATGGGACTCAAATTAATTCTTTTGGGCCAGTACTACTTAGTTATGTGAGTGGTAATAGAAGGTAATATAGATGAAGGGGAGATAATATAAAACTAAAGCAGGCATTGCATGTTTTTGTACTCATCCATTCATTTCTGTTCTGTAGAACTGTATGGCCATTTTGGAAACATTTACTCCTTATTCTTAGGATTCAAAACTATATGTAAGGACAGGCTACAAAAGAGGAACCAATATAGGAACCTTGCCTGGGGCATGCAGGGATGGTGTTACACCTGATCATGAGCCAAAGCTCAGTCTTGGATAGTAGAGTTGTAACTGGCAAGAGGTGACAAGCAGAGCCTTCCATAGCTACTTTAGCAGTGCACAAACAAAAAAGGAAAAAAAGCTGGGCAAAGCCCTGTGAAACTTGCTTTGGGCAGGCTGGTCTAGATGACCTCCAGAGGTCCCTTCCACCCTGAATGATTCTGTGATTCTGTGAATGTGCAAACAAAGCAGCAATAACCTCCATCAAAACTATGCTAAGGCAGAAGACAACTTTACAGCAAAATGTTCTTCATTCCAAACTGTTTTGTCAGCAGCAAGATTTTGTTCTTCAAAAAGTATTTATGTGTGAAGCTGCCTTTTTAGCCAAATTCAACTTTTTGCTTTTGCATACTCCATTCCTTGTGGATTTCACAGTAACTCTTTTGAAGGGTGAGACACATTCTTAAAAGCATCCCCAAAACTGTTTCTAATTTGAGCATGCAGCAAATAACTTGAACATGAGTGTTACAATCTCACTTAACTTTAAACATGTGAATAATCAACAGAACAACTCAGAAACTGAAAGTTAAAACCATATTTAGGTGTTAGGTTTGGATTACAGCTCTGGGAGGCAAAGGAAACAGCATCATTGCTCCCCTTTTGAGTCTGAGGAATAGCAGTCTTTACGATAAGGTAAATGGTCTTAACACCTGGAAGCTAAATAGTCACAGACTGGAAGCCTAGAAAGAGTTTGGAGGTACTCCTGCAAGGTTCTCCAAATAAGATATGGTTCTTAGCAATGAAAAATTATGAGCTTTCCAAGCCAGAGACAAATTTTAGGCATGAAAATGACTAGACATCTTGTTGGATATACTAAGCAGAAGAAAAATTCAAACGTAAAATTTACATTACTAATATGATAATGTTAAACAGATGTTTATAGTGTCTTAAGCAAAAAATAGCCTGGCACCCAGGAAACTGAATGAAGGCTTTAAAAAGGCAGGCAAAAAAGATACTACTTCTCAGTGAATCCTTAAAATCTGAACAAATCAGATTAAGTCTGTGATCAACCTTTTCTAGAATCATACAGCTCACATTCCTATAATGATACAGAAACTAATTCACACAGAGAGCTGAAGTAAGATGTAATGTTTTGGAGAATATGGTTTACCAAAACTCCCAACTCAGCCTTTCCCCAGAGAACAGACATCTGTAGGACAAGCTGCCATTCTTATACAGTATAATTTTATGTCAGACTATCAAATTATCTAAAACCATCATGGCTACAGAGAAATCAACAGTGCTGTAAACAGTTAATCCCAGCTGATCCCAAAGTGCTGTCATGTCAGAAACAGTAGAATTATGATAGAGATTTAACAGTCTTCTGATTATATTAATCTGCTGAACATTTCTGAGCAAGCAATTAGCTGGTTTCAGGATCCATCTGATGAGGGGAGAAACCTGTCAGTTTTCCCAGCCCCAATGGATTATCAATAAGACAGAAGAATTCTTGGGAGGGCTGAGGAGCAAGACTGGGAATCCAGCCTTGGTGTCACTGGGTGCAAGATCAAAGTAGAAAGTTTTGGGGTCTCTGGGAGGCATGTGATTCCTCAGAGTTGCAATAGGGATGGGTTTGGTCACTCAGCATCTCATAGCTCGAAATGTCTCTCTCTGCATCTCTTCCATCTTCAGTGCACAGACTCTGGTGAAGGTTAGACACTGTACCCTAGGAGGAAATCTAGGGTTTCCTCTTGAATCTTTACATCCATTGCTTTTACTTTTATGCATACCAATAATTGCTTTACTTCAATTTAATCTCCTATTTTTACAGAAAGGGAAGGGAAAAGGATAATTTCAGTTCCTAGAACATCCACTTGGAAAAACCATCTGGTATTTATCTATGTCATTAATTGACTTCACCACTGAAGACTTCAAAGAGGAGCTGTGTGTGCAAACTGGAAATCAGGTTATTTAAAAATTTGTTTTAATTTTAACTCAGATCAATGTGTTATATTTAGAAATTTCTTACAAAACCAGAATTTCAATAAATAAGTTCAGCCTTGTAGTATTACTTTAAGAGGATATCCAAATATTCCTTCTCAATTTTGATATTTTTCTTCCGTTTTCTTGTTTAGTTGATAAAGTCTTTTTCAAATGGGCTTTCCAGTTTCTATTAAAAAATCAAAATATTCTCTTCAGACTTCTGAAATATTTTGCACTGGTTTGTTCCATTCTGTTTTAATGGACTGCCTTCCAAATCACCACATTCCCATGTTTCAGTGCAGATTGAATGCCACTTTGTTTCACTGGAAAATTTTGCAAGACCTGCCTACAAGGAATCAGCTGTCTAGAAGATGCTGTTAAACACTCTTTAAAAGAGAAAGAGAAATTCTAGAGATATTTGTGCTGACTGCCCCTTATCGTTATTGGTTGTCATCATCCCAATTTCATGTGCATGTCCTGTGGATGTTCCATCTGATCTGTGCTCCTGTCTGCTCAATCACACCTTCCTTGGGCACAGGTGACTCCACCCTGCACCTTTCAGGAGCACTTCTTTGAAACTGGGCATACATTACCAGCAAAATTAATCTCATTACGTGATAATTGCACAAGAGGCTATGGTAGATACATTGTTCGCCTTTGTCAGCTGATTCTTACTAGAATAAACCAGTATTGCTTGGTTTGATCTGCTTTTGTCTCATTTTGTTTCAAAGAAGGCAAAGCATGCCACTGTTTAGCAACAATTTGCATGTCCATAGTCTTATTTTTTAAAAATATGTATTACCAGAGAGTTTAAGTTTTTACAAGTAAAGAAAAAATCATCATCAGGGAAAGCATAAGAAGTTTCCAAGTCATTGTTTTACTGAAAGTAAAAGCATACAAAATCCAGTGGAAGTTACTGCACGTTTTCAACCTAAGTGGAAGCCAATAGGTAGCCTTTGTATTACAGTTGCAAAATGCAAACATTTTATGTCATGTGTTGTTGTGATACGGTAATTTTATGCTTTCCACTTTACGGAATTGGAACTAAAAAAATTAGTGTCCAGTTTGCTCCTATCACAAGAATTACTTGCAGAGCTTCTAGAAGTGTATCCCACATGTGCCCGTGATGCATGCCAGAAACAGTAAATGAACGTCATTTATGGTGGCTCTGTTGTTATCTACAGCTACAGAGAGCACAGAATAAAGCTATGCTTTTGAAAGTTTGTGAAGGGTGTAATTATTTTCAAAGTTCTGTTTTAACTAGAAGGGGAAGATGGGGACAAAATAGGCTACCCCATGAGGGATTTTAAAGGAGTGGCTGGGATGAAAATATAGGCTTGAATTTAGAATAGCTCCAAAATGTTGTAGCACGTACAGTAGCTGTTGCCAATGCTATGGTGAGTATATACAAATATACACTGATACACAGGCCTAGATTTTCAAAAGAGTTTAGTATCCAAGTTTGGAACCATGTTTTTTTATGGCATCTGACCCCAGCTGTCGGCACCACACACTTGAAAATCTGGCCTCATGGCACGTAGGCGCACAGCACGCACCACTGTGTTTGTAATTATATGCCATGTACAGATGAATAGATAGTGGGACATTTGATTGTGATTAAGCAGATCACATTCATTTTTAGCAAAGGTTAAGAAAAAGCTGCTAAGAAAATCCAGCTGAGTCCCAGTGAATGTCTGAAGCCGGTGTTCGCAGCAAACGTGGGTGGGCGGTCCTGAACTGTTTATGTATGCTGGCCGAGAGACAACAACACCAGGAATGCCAGCTGCTGGAAACCAGATGAGAAGGTACAACCAGCTTAGTGGGACAGGGAGCATGCCTCTAGAAGAAAGCATTACAAGAAAAAGCTACAGCTCAAAGCCACGTCATATGTAACATTTGGAGACCTTTCCTCAATGATCATTTGACAAACTGCTTTCAAAAAGTGTGATTTATTAAAAATTCTAGCAATCGTCAAAATAACTACAGTGCAACCCTGTAAAAAAATAGAAGAAAGGGGGAGGGGGGGAATGTTTCTCCTTATTTTAAAATACATTTGTAAAGTTTTAAGTTAGAAAGGCTAGAGGAGTTTTTTCCTGGGCTAACACATTTCACAGTGTTTACAAGTTGTTAACTTTTCATCATATACTCCTTCCAAGAAAAAGAAGGGAGGCAGAAAGTCTCATTGAAACTATGTATTTCTTCACAAAAAAAGCAAATGACAAAACTGTTCTCAGATTTCTCATAAAACCAGCTCCTATTGGATTTCTTTGAATATTTGTTCTCTGGCTAGTTAGGCATGAAGAAAGGAAGTGAACCAGCACTCTTTTGTTGATAGCATACCCATGCTGATGAGACTTAGATATCCTCCACCCACAGCCCCCCATCAAAGGCAGCTCTCTGGAAGGATGACTCATAGGAGGGGACAAAGAATAAGGGCTGGGTAGGAATTTACTCTGTAATAAATTTTTACATACTTGATTGGTTGGTACCCTTTTAATACACTTTGGAAGCAAACCCCAGTCATCTTTCTGGGAAAAGCAGAGTGGTGTAGTGACACACTGATATTTGGATTCTGACACTGAGAAAAGTTTAATACTCTAGAGAACAGAAGAGACAAAAGAAAATCCATCTCCAGGCCATTAGGACTGCAGCCATAATTGAATTTGTTATCCAACAAGGGGAATGAGGGTTTGGTGGCAGTGGGGAGGTGGGGAGGGGTGTGCTTTTCTTTTTTTTTCCTTTTCTTTTTTCTTTTTCTTTTTTCCTTTTTCTCTTTTCTTTTCTCTTTTCTTTTCTTTTCTTTTTTCTTTTCTTTTCTTTTCTTTTCTTTTCTTTTCTTTTCTTTTCTTTTCTTTTCTTTTCTTTTCTTTTCTTTTCTTTTCTTTTCTTTTCTTTTCTTTTCTTTTCTTTTCTTTTCTTTTCTTTTCTTTTCTTTTCTTTTCTTTTCTTTTCTTTTCTTTTCTTTTCTTTTCTTTTCTTTTCTTTTCTTTTCTTTTCTTTTCTTTTCTTTTCTTTTCTTTTCTTTTCTTTTCTTTTCTTTTCTTTTCTTTTCTTTTCTTTTCTTTTCTTTTCTTTTCTTTTCTTTTCTTTTCTTTTCTTTNCTGGTGTCAGATTATCAAATGTTCTGGGTTTGGCTGGATGTGGGTTGGCAAGTTAATTGGTTTAGATGAAGGAGGGGAGCTTGCCTCTTTTTTTCCAAAATACATACTACTTGGCTTCAGGTTGAAATTTTTTGGCTCTGTGCAGGGTGCAAATTCCCCCCGCATACGTCCCTCTCTAAGTAACAATGAAAATAGCCATGGTCGCAGGATAATGGCCACAAAGAAGACAAACGCTATGGACATATGTTTGCTATGCATATGCAGCATTATCCCATACAGTACTTTCATCAATTAAACTGCAGCTCCCAGGTTTAGCTGGTAGGTCTCCCACTTGTCTCCTGGATGTACCATTCCATACCCAAGCAGATTGCACTGTTAGGAAGTTTCTTCTCATTCTATCCTTCCCTTCGGGTTATCTTGGTCATTAATTTCATTCCACTCATTTGCCCCCAAAATTGCATTTTTTTTCTGGTTGCCTACTCTCTCGAAATGCTTGCAGTATCTTGATGATGTCTTGTTGTTTAGACCCCAGAAGTAGTTCATGGAAGGCAGCACCTGTGGTCAACAAGACCATCTTAGTCTTGGTACCCAGAAATCCATCATTACTCTTCTTGTAAAACCAAGTACCTATTTTTTATCTCAGGATACATGTATTCTACTCTTTGCATATTTACTTAACTTGCCACTCTAGAAATTTGTGTAAGGCTATGCCATTGAAAACCTACAGATTATATTCTGCTGTCCTGCTACCAAAACCATCGATCAGTAATGATGCTAGATCCCTCAGTGAGAGGGTATACGTAGGTGTAATTAAATTCAGAATCTACTGTGAAAATAAGTTCTGCTCCAGTCTCTTCAGATCAAACCTCTGATCCTTGAAGATTTCCAGGAGACCTGGTGTGTCCTCAGTCTGAGGTGGCTCTTGAACTGGTAATTTCTGAACATGTACAGGTGAATCTACATATAACTGCAGGTGATCCGAGCAAAAGAAGTCAAAATTTCAGCCAACCTGGGGTATTTTCACCCGCACTATTCTCTGTCAGATCCTTTGCTCAGAGGAGAAAATCTGGGGTAGTGGTTGCTAACAGCAAGAAGGTGAATATATTTATTTAGTAGAAAACTGTATTTTTTGAGCATACAAGGTCTTGGAGAGCTCTCTCCTTCAGAAGTGTAGGCTGAAAAATTGCCAGCACACACAGTCTTAAACCAAACATTGTGACTTTTTTAAGCTGTCCTACTTTGATGTATTTGCCAAAGCCCCATTTAGTATTCAATATTTCCTCTGTTGTCATCATTAGCGGTATCATTAAGTGTTTCAGGGGAGCCAAAGAGTTGAGTGTTAGGTCTTCAGAAATAAATGGAATAAACACTGTTTAACTGAGGTGGTATTAAGCAGGAACTTTCAACACAGTGAAAATTAAAAATACCATACAGAAACAGTGTACATTGATGCATTATTATACATTAAGACTGAGAGTGTTCGTCCATCACAGTGTGTAAACACTAGTATTTAACTGTGAACAGGTAGTGGAGGGGCAAGAAATTGCCAGCAGCAGAAACATTCCAGATGGAACTTGTTGGGTAACTTTATATGCGTAAGTTCAGCAAACTTTTAGTATAGCTGTAAATAGCCTAATTTCATGTTTGATAAGGAGTTTTTACGTCATAACTGAAAATGAAAAAACAACAAAATAAATCCTTTTTCTGCCTCACTTAGAAAAACAGAATAACAGAAAGTTATGAGGGACGTCTGAAAATTAAACTGAGAAAGAAGTCTGTGGGTATTGGAAAGGGGGTTTGGTTGAAGCCCAAGAGGGAGAATGGTCCCTGCAGTTTGTACTGTCTGGGATATTGACTTGTAAGTGTCTGATTCACAATACACTAAACAATCCCTTGGGTCAGTCTATTTCTGACACATGGTAAACACAAAAAGATATGCTGTAACTGTCCTTTCTGTAAGAAAAGAAAAAAAAGAAAAGAAGGAAAAAAAAGGAAAAAAGTTCTCTTTTACTCTAAAAGTTATCTTTCAATATTTAAACTAATTGATTATAAGTGGGAGAATTATATATATACATTTGTGTGTGTATGCATGTGTATAAAAGAGAGATATTTAAGGGAAGCAGAAAATGTGTTATTTAAGCAATAATGAAAAAGGCCAGACAGCATTTAATTCTCAGAGAGGATATCTTTTTTCATAGGTGATTAGTGGCCAATGTTTATGTTGGATCTGTATCAATATACATATTAAGCTAGGATCATTAGTAGATTCTGTCTTCAGACCAGTTTAAAACTATTTTTCAGCTCCTCTCTCTCTGCCTTAAAAGTAATCACTGGTAACAAAAATTCTACACGCAAAACTTGGGTCCCTGTGCTGACTGAAATTCGGTGCAAGATAGCTGGCTTAGCAAATGTGTTTCTAATGCATGACCAAAAAAAAAAGGAATCTAGCTGTGTTGATGCCATAGTGTTAACTGGAGCAAAATGCAAGAGGGAAAGGTCTCCTCAGAAAAGCAAATATGTATTTCCTGAAGTACTTATTAGAAGCAGACCTGTGAAATTAAGAAGGAAATTTTTCCTTTTTTAATTTCGGAAAGGAAACACACAACCACCTTTTTGCTCATTTTAAAGAAATGTTGTAATCATAAAAGCCAAATGATGTTAAAGAAGTTATAGGGAAATAAGACTCCACAATTCTGAACGCAAAAAAGCTGATGTGAATTTCTACACCCAGGCAAGAGTAGCATCACCTTACATCACCAAGATGTATGGCAACAGTTACTTTTTAGAGAGTTACTGCCTAAAAATAGATCTGCCAGCTGAGACAGTGAAGCTGTAAGTGCTTTGGTTAGTCATCATAGACTAATGAGTTGCTTTTGAATAAAACAGGTACTTTTAAAATTATGAAGCATACTAGGTTTGTGTGTGGTGCAGAAAACGGTGAGGAAAGAGAAAAGATGCTGTGAAGCTAACCATAGCTGGACTTTATTCACCTATTGTGATAGCAGTTACACTCTCAATGAAAGGTTGATGGAGACCACCAAGAGGAGAAAAAAAAAAGCTGCTGGAAAGGTCAGGAATGCATCAGGTTTCAGACTTAATAAAAATAATATAAATGTCGGCAGAGATTAGAGAAATTGAAACATGTAATTTTACTACTTTAACTATTGTGAAACAGCAATAAAACTTATCACAATAGGGGCCTGGCAAAGCCTACACATATTTGTTTTGCCTTTAAAAAGTATGGAATCATTTCAATATTTGTTTTTACTTTCTCTTGTTAAAAAAGGCTTTAACAAGTGGTGGAATTTAATCCTCCATAATTCTGGAAGCATTCTTTGCTAAGAAGCAGGTTTTCCCCTTCCTCA
>VYZV01045978.1:0-56660 GCA_013401275.1 Pandion haliaetus
TCTGGAGTTTATTTGGATGTATACTGAAGCTTGAACAGATTTTGCCTATACTGTTTACACAGTTACATTTTCATATGGAATTGCATCATGATCTGCCTGTCTTCACCATCCATCTTGTCCCAATTGTGTTGCCTTATTCTTTAAAACGTAGTGGTTATCCATCTATGACCACCTCACCCCTGATTTATGCCACAGTATATAAATAGAGCAGTGATGTGTGTAATTAGGTATATACACACAGCAAGGAACAATCTGAACACGAAAAACTTAGTCTAGTGTCTCAACTCTGCAAGATGTTATCCCAGATAGAACAAACTTAGGCTGGCAACAGAGGAAAAGAACGAAAGAAAGGAAGTATAATGCCCTTTCTGCTGAGCTGAGCAGTTCAGTTTTCAGAAGAGCTCTTGAGTTTAGAACTTGATCACCACAACACCATGCGGAGCAATGCATAAGTACTTTAGGAAGTTCAGTCTCATTTTCAAAGGTGAGTTAAGGTTTCAGACTTCTTGGGATGTTTTTACAAAGTCAGTTGCAGATAGGTCTAGCATTGCTCTAAGCTAGAGGGACTCAGTTCAGCACTGTTCTGCACATTTTATAGATCTGTTAGCAACTACTTCCCATGCTCAAATTTCTGAATGATTTTACCACCACAGTCGGTTCTCACCTGCGAGCTTAGAGGTGGGCAATGCTAGATTGTATGTAATCATGTGGGCATGCCTTTATTCTTACTGTACATGCTGTTAAGGTCAGCTGTTTGAACCACCTCTTTTCTCAGGCTGAGATGTTAAAAAAGGCCAGACTTCCAGGATATGCAAAATGGAAAAATCAGACTTGTGTTTAGGTATGTACCAAAATGTTGTCTTACTTGCTGGAATTGCTTTTGAAAACATGATGTCTCACTCTTTTAGGAGCCTACAATGCAGTGCTTAAGACATCCAGAGCTAACTTGCCCAGAGCAGGGAGAATGACAGATTATTCAATTCCCTTTTCAATTACTTAACCACAGGATCATCATTCTACTTCACTCAAATTGTGGTATATTGATTTCTGTTGTGACTCAAAAGATTTTAATTTTTAATAAAAAGTTAGCATGATAGTCTCTTTATGTGTATAAATCGAGAATAATCTGCCTTTTGCAGACAATGTATTTAAATTGAAAGACCCCGTAATACCTATAAGGTTTATAAGAAGCTATCCCTGAGTTCACTTAACCAGTACCCCCCTGCTTAGTTTCCCCACATGACAGCAGTAATGCAAAAGCCTTTGAGGCCTAGATGAGAGAATTGTAACATAATGAACTTTTAAATTTCAATAAACCTTAACAAAAAACTGCTAAAAATCTCCCATGGTATGGAATCAGAGTTTCAGAATATTAGCTGACGTAAATTACAGGGAAGTAAAAGGAAAAAGTTAACCAAAGCCTTTCACTCTTTCCTATCCAAGGCCAAATTAATATTAATAGGTCTAGGGTTTTGGTACAGGTAAATACTAAAGAACTTGCCTTAAATTGTTTGTAGGCTTGGCGTATTGACCCCTAACTTCATTTTACTGAGAAATGTAGTAACAAGTCAGGTGAACAGATTTCCCTTGGAAATCCCAGCCCCCAGTTAACTGGGAAGTCAGGTGTACCAAGTTTACTAATGTAACCCACGTTCAGGGTAGTGCTCCTTCCCAAGCGAACAGCATCTTTTAGAAACCCTGTGTCCAGGTAAAAGCTTTTAGACCAGCAATCTCAATAGTGCTAAAAAGTTTCTAGATGTTTTTCCATTTGACAGCTTAGGTCTAACCCTGAGCTTCCATGGAAAAACTACACAGTGTAACTTGGCCTGAGTATTAAAAGGAAATTTCTTGGGGACCCTCTGTACTTTCTGGCATGCTTCCCAGGAAGGGACTAATCAGTAAAAAGCCATTCTTCACACTTGCTCTTTGGCCTGTCCTCTGTGACCTATTTTCTTGACTAATTCTGTGATTTTAATCCCAGCCAATACCAAATTGCCTCTGTTTCTGGCTGCTCCTGGCTAGCCCTATAACTGAGCTCCCAGCAAGATCTTGGGGGGAAATATGGAATTTTGAGTGTTTTTTCTTGCTCCAAGATCTCTGCAGAATCAAAGGACAGTGTAAATAACACCAAAATGCAAGAGCAGCAGCCTCCTCTGTATTGGTTAATGAAGACTTTTGTGCAGATGAGGTCTTCTCTAAAAGATAAAATACAGTAAGGTTGGTCTTTGTAGTTGATGTTGAGGTTTGTAGTCCTGAAAGCAAAGAATCCCTCGTGAGAAGCTGTACAGTGATGATCTGTGAAGCTTTTTTTTTTTTTGTTGCCAAAAGAGGGAGCCCTCACAGAATTATATAGGCTCTTGGGGATGTTTTTGCTTTTGTGATCTGCTCTTTACAAAGCTCTGACTTTTTTTTTTTTCTTACAAAACTTGGGGCCTTTTTGGTTTAGAAGAAAAATGTTTTTGGCACAGGTAACATGAGCTATGAGTTTTGCCCTCTTTGGGTTGATGATGACATCCGGTCACAAAGAAAGAAAATAAGCTTTTCATTTTCAGAGTTATACAGCTGGCTATTATTAAGTACATGATGTGGTTTCATTAAATACCATATTTTAGCATTCCAGTGTTAGAAATAACGATCCTGCCAAACTGGACAACACTGGTTGGGCATTGAACTTATTTTAAATGATACATGATTTTGTGTGTTGTAATTTGGGTTCCATGCTGCCTTCTGTTTATGTGAGCTGGAATTATCAAAGCTGGTACCCAATTCACTCTTAGCCATCCCAGAATGAATTTTTTCTTCTGAAAGACAGTGTTTGTGAAGGTTGAATAGAATCTTTCTAGTTTGTCTGAGGACATAAGGGTTTATTTGTAATTGCTTGTAGGGAGTAATTAAATACATTTTGGAGGGACTTTGGCAATTACACAACTTGTTACTGAATTTTACCAGTGGATTAGGTTCAAGGCAGTGAGAAAGTACAGGCACTTTTATTAGAGTTTATCTTTAGGGGGAAAGCCTTTGTCTCAGGTTCTGCAATGGAGACTGCAACAAATAATAAGTTTACCAGAGAGACTCTGCAAGTGTTGATTCATGGTTCACCCTTACCTCTTTCTGAGCTTGAACTGGTTAAAGGAAACTCTGGCCAAGAGAAATTACAAGTATTTTAGCTGATCTCTGCTGTCTTTTCTGAACCTGTACTGTTCCCTAGACTAGTTCCCTTTTAAAGAATTTCTTTTCAACCTAATGGCTTCTATGACTCTGTGGCTCCAATACCCCATTTGGTATTTTCTCTGTTTGGCACAGTAGCTCTCTTTTCTGTTGGGATGTAGTCTGAGTGGATATGACAGTCCAGTTTTTCTTATCTCCCCCAAATCAAAGCCACACTTACAAAATAGCTTAACTTCATGGGAGTTCAAAGCCAATAATTGGGCAGTAGGATTTAAAAAATACTTTTATTTGATCATTTGAGATATTTTGCCTTAATATCTTTCAATGCGAATTCAGAGGCTCCAGCATGACCTTTTTTAGTGAGATTTTGATGCTTAGGACCAGATTCTCAACAATACGTTAGCGCTTAAAAGGCATTTAGGTGCCCAATTCACTCCTAGGTCAGCTGTTCTTGAAAATGTCACGTCCTAGCTCTTGGCAAGACTAGAGATTTATATAGCAGGATTGTTGCATCAGGGTAAAATCCTGTTTAGAAATGCATATTGATGATTCGTTGTTAATAGATATTGTGTGAGGACTGCTGTGTGGTTATTGTGCCATAATAGCGGTGAGATTCAGAATAAGTGCAAGGAGTAGATTGGCTGAGATAAGAAGGACTACATTTAGATGATAACTTTTCTTTCTCTTTTTCATTATGTTCTTGTTGTCTTTTTGAACACCATTAGTATTCTCAGTGCTGTACAGACACATACGGGCGACTTATGGCAGGAGCTAAGTTGACTGCAACCAAACTATGTGATAAAACAGAAAAATCAACCCAGAAATAATTTTATGAATTTTATTTAAAAGAAGAACGTTCAGAGTTAAGACTGAAATGGCCAAAGTGGGTGTTTCTGACATTTTATGGATGTTCTGCATAGGTAGTGTGCCTCCAAATATTGGATGCTCCTATATACCATATGTGCTGCAATTCCTAAGCAATACAGCAGATGTTTTAGGTGATCAATTCAGAACTCACTGGCTTTGTTTAGTTCTCCCCTTCCCAATTTTATATGATGTGAATGTGCCTGTCATCGTAAGTAGAGGAACAGTTCCGTATTTAAAAATCTGTGCATAATTCAAAGTTGACACTGTAGCAATACTAAAACACTCCTCAACCTAGAAAATCTCATGTTTCTCAGAGTCCAGAACACCTAGTTAGGAAAGCTGTGGCCAGTAAAAATTAGCTTTGTGTGGCTTGAATAAAAACTTAACTATTTCTTTGAGTTTAGGTTTATTGTACAAGGCAGATGAAAGCTGACAGTTCTGATTTCTTTGCTGATCAGTCGCCCAGGTGAGCTGGCTTGCTTGCTTATTTGTTTTTAAGAAAAGTTTTGTCTTATTTCTATGTAATCTCCTCCAAAGCCAGCTTCCTAATGGCATCTTTTTATCTTCAGTTCTCTTAACGCTTTCTTTGCTGCTGCCCCTCACTTTGCCAGCTCTTAGTATACAAAATGCCTTTTCTGCCCTGAGATCATCTTTCCTTTTTTGTCTTTTTTTTTTTTTCCTTTTTTTCAAGGAGCTTTATAACAGCAATGCTGAATGATTTTACTTAGTTTTCTGATCATGTGCGCTGGAAATCTATTCAGACTTCATCAAAAAGCTCATTTGAAAATACTGGTTCTATTGCATTGTCTGAACTGTTTTGTTTGTTTATTTGGGGATATAAAAAGACTTGAACTCTCGTATTTTTTTCCAGTTGTAAATGAGCACAGATATGTATCTGATGGCTAACACAGTACAGAGACTATCTTCTGGAGTGGTCTGTGGGGAATAAACTAGCTGCCTGCGAATGCCTCTCTGCCTCTGCAGAGGCTTGGACTGGCGAGGGCAAGGGCAGGCTGCACTCCTGCACTGGCCCCGCATCTCCTCTGCAACCTGAACCCGCAGGACTGTGGTGGAGGGACCTACATTTCAAAAGAAAAACAAAATGTTCCCTGTCTTCAATGCCCCAAAGAAAAATTTAAGCTCACTGGGAACAGGAATGAATCTGACACCTAGTTTTGCCACTATAAATTGGAACATTTACATTTGTGTTGGTCTTTAAAAAAAACAATATAAAAAAAATCCTGAAATTATAGCTGTCTGACACAATAGAGTTCAGGGTAAGAACAAGGATAAATTTTCCTCACATGTTCACCTATGGAAACTTTGTTCACCTTTCCTGCAACTGTGAAATTGGTTTGAAATGATGGAGTGATACTTCCTCATGAGTTACTCTTGACATACCAGAGCACTTCTGCTAACTGAAAAATATGGACTCTGGGGAAGCAAAATGCTTTTCCAAACACAGTGTGTAAATGTTGCTGTTAACATCTAGATAATTAATTTTTAAGGCTAATATTCAATAAAATTGACTGGAAACCTCTTGGATTTCTTTTAATAAATGAAGAATGTAAATAAGGGCAATGGAAGCAGTTTAAATACAGAACTATGTTTTTCTGAAAACTGGAAGTTTCAGAGTGACTCACAAATCTTAGGTAAGCATCCACATTTCAAATTATGCAGATAAACATGTTTTCTGGGTAATCCAAAGAACAACTGCTTCACAGTAGCTTCATGACATAGTTACTACATTCTTGGTTAAATATTTGTTACACGTCCATGAGTAAATCTCAGCTTTTGTCTTCCGGAGATCCGATTCTGAGAGACATGATCTGCCTTCAGTGACTGTCGCAGCAAGGGCAACTGGGGAAATTCAGCCTTTGGTTGGACTGAACCCTGAAGCAACTGTACATCTGTGATGCAAAATTAGCAGTTTCATATCAAAATTGGTTAACTAATTGGTTAATTAATTAAATTTGGTTCCCTTCTCTCTTCCACTGAAGTCCCTGTGCTTTGGGTGCTGCTCGAAACAGTCTTGTATTTGTCAGTCACCACGCAGATTTTTCACAAGTGTATTTTACGTGGTTTTTAACCACTATTAGATATATGTATATATATATCTATCTCAGATAGCAGGTCCCCAATGAAGTGCTTACAGAACAACTGTAAAAGAGCAATAACTTGAAACAGTTAACAACAAGGCTAATGAAAAGAGGATTTCAGACCTCTTATCTCTGTTCAGTGTGCGGGTCAAATGTTATTTCCTATTTTACTAGTCAAAATAACCTGACATGACTGAAGAGAGGAACAAAACTGTAGTACCTGGTTGGCCTCATTTTCCTAAGCAGATCTCCATTCAAGGCTGCTCTCGGGCAAGCTAACTCAGCTTGGTGATTTTGATCAACCAAACTTTTATTTTCTCCTTTAATATAACATGACATAATATATAGGACATATATAACTCCCTTCAGCTGTTGTGAATAAAAATGCCTCCAGAAAGGTTTTCACGGTTTAAAGCACCTGGGTGAAGGGAGTGTAAAGAGTCCCAGTGCTGCCCTGTTAGTCTTTGGGAGTTTTGATATGGGTTGCAGCCCGAGTGGGCCTTGTTCCAAGTTCTGTGACTCAAGATGTTCAGATACAGGGATTTCATAATGATTTTAGCATGTGCTGTAGAAAACTACAACAAAATTGCTTCAGAAATGAATGGGAAAGTGTTGGGTCTGTTTGGAAAGTAAGATTGTTCTTTTTACCTCCGGGATAGTTCACGCTCATTGCTGCCATTTGACTTCTCCAGACAGTGCTTTCACAGGCTGTAATTAAATATTCAGTTTTTAGAAGAATGAAGATTGGGATGCTCTGAATCATTTGTTAAGTGAATATGACAAGCAGTGGTCTGGTTTGGAAAAAAACTTGCTTTTTTTAAGCAATAGAAAAACTAACTCACTGCCATGGATTGTGAAAGGAAACAGACTCAAACTGAAATTAGATGAAAAGCTTGAAATTAGATGAGACCACAATAGTCAGACATATAAACTTAAGTATTTGTCCATACATACGATATTCTAATTAAATTTTCACTCTTATTTTAATCATGTTGTCTTGACTTATATACAGTAAACAAGGAACTTTGCACAATATGGGGCAGGGGGAAGATTTTCATATAAAGTAATCCTCCTAAATTAAATGTGAAAACACACAGTTATTTCCCCCTTCCCTCCAGCCTGTGTCTATTGCAGAAAAGTCTTTGGCTGTAATGGTGCCTCAACAGCCAGAGCAGAACTTGGAGGGGTGGAGTTAGTTGCCCCCTTGCTGCAAAAAAAACCAACCTGGATGCATGGAGCTGTAGGTATGAGACTGGTAGCTTTGAAATTGAATGGTGTCAGCACAGATGGAAATCACTACAGAAGGATTTTGGAGATGATATAGCCTGTCGATCTCATGTAGACCATTTTGCAGTCATAAAGTTCTCCCAACATTTACTCTGCTTTGTGTTATACAGAAAGCCCAGCTACTTGGGCTTACAGGCAAAAAGGCTGGTTTTCTTGTAGAGCTGAAATACGCTCTGTTGAATGTTTAAATTTCTAAGATGTGTGAATGCGAGATACCAGGCATACAATCTCTTACTGAGGCTTTCATCTAAATAAGATGGTATGCATTACCATTGTATACAAGTCACTTGGCTGCCTTTAAATATTGCCATCTTTGTGTGGAAAGGGAAAATATTTTGAGTGTTTGCAGAATACCTTCAACCACTGGAACTATGATCTGGAAGTTGCTGTGCTGTGTTCTCACACAGCTCACCTGCATCTCAGGCAAACTCCAACACCTTAAGAGAAAATAACGCCTGAGATAAACACAACCAGATAATTCCCACAAAATCAGAAATGAAGGCAGGGAGCTCTTGGATGGGGAGGGATTTGGGCTCTAGGGAGTCAGAGAAAATGGCAACTAGAGAAGTTGTGTTCTCTCATGTTTATTTTCACTGTTGCTGAATCACTGGGACTTTTAAACACATAATTCATAAGTCTTACGCATGAAAACACAATAATTTTGGGGAAATTTAATATTCAGAAGGAATTTACTCTTGTATTGCATCTTTTATATGTCTCTCTCTTCCTTCCATTTGTATTGCTGTCCTTATGGTGTGAAACCACAGGAGTCCTGTTTCTTAAAAGTTTATCAAAGGTGTGTTTAGTTTGACTGTATTAGGACGTGGGTCGTGTCAGTGCCGTAATTCAGAGCTTTGTTTTCCAGTTAAGTGCTGCCCTGAGCAGAATTCCAATACAGAGCAGGAGCCAAACCGAGTGCAAACACATGCTGCTCCCCATACAAGAATGTATTTAACTTCGTACAAAGAAGGACGCTTCTAGTGAAAATTTCTCGTGTTTCAGAAAACTTCCCAGTAACTCCCCCAGAGCTCTAGGTGGTTTTTTTTTCCTCTTTTAATAGAATTACATTTTTTTCGGAACAGTATTTTCATTGAACCCAAATCAGCCTTCTCACCATAAGTGTGCTGTCTATTCTGGCATGATGACAGTTTGTTAAATTTAGTATTAGTTGACACGGAGAGAGCAGGACAACTGCTATGAGCTGGTAGCTAAACTGCTTGGGTCAGGTGCAGATGTTGGAACTTATGTCCCAGTTTCAATACATAATTAGTTAGTTATACACAGCAAAAGAATGTTTGGGAGAAACTATCTGCTGGTCAGAGCACCCATAGATTAATGTAAGCAGCTGGAGTTCAATCTCAAGGTGCAGATGGGGCAGAGCAGGGACATAAACCTCTGGATTTGTGCCTCCCTTATTGTGTGATCACAGGCTCCTAGAACTGCATATTTAGTTTTAAAATTGCCTGTGTTGGGGGTTAATCTGTCTTGTCTGTTATCTAAAACAGCCCATAAACAATGGCTAGTTAGTCGATATCCCATTACTGGTATAGGTAGATATGCTTTGTTTCTAATTAAACATTCATTGAACATTGTTGCTTACCCCCCCCAACAAATGGTGGACTTTCGAAGTTCATAATTGCTTTCACTAATGCTGCTCCTTTCCTTCATAAGACTTAACGTAAGACAGGAATTCACAACTAAAGAATGGCTGTGCAATGCCTAGAGAGATCTGCATCATGTACAGATTTTGGTTGTTAATCGTGCTGTGTGTGGTCTGTATAGTTTTTCCTGCCCTTGTTTACTCTTTTTTCCAAAATAAATAAAATTTAAAGAGAAGAGTTTATTAGCTCCTGCTGCTTACTATATACTTTAAGACATAATCCACTATTTGTGGCATTACAGTAATCTCTATAGGCATTAAGTAATTGATGTCACAAGCACAGGATTATAACCATGGCTCTGCAATTTGCATAATAATACACCAAACTATGTAAAACCTGCATGGAGGTTTGTTACCAAAACAAACCCTTTAAAATGCTGAGTTAAATTGTGGAATGAGTAGATCCCAAACCCTTGCTGTGTAAGTACATATGCTTCATTTAAAATGTGCACATAGGCACAGCCACCTTTTTGTTAGTGGAACTACAAAGAGGCTTGATTCCAACCTGGATGTGGGGTCAGACCATGGAGAAATGGGCCTTATTCTCTTCCTTCATTTCTTGCATGCCCAAAGCTTTTGCAGAAGAGCAGAACAAAGCACAGACAAGGTATTGGCTATATCATCCATTCTTTCACCCCAGTCTTTGCTGGGGCAGAAATACCAGTGTATGTGTGTATGCACTCCATATACTCACACACTCTACACAGGCTGCAGAGTGACTAGAGCACAGGCTATCTGCACATTAATTTGTCTCAGCATTTCAGGCTTGAATTAGCAAGGAGGATGGAAGCCTATGAAATTGGGACCTCTAAGTCAAGTTTGCCACTTGGGTTCAATAAAGTGATTGGATTTGCTTGCCATATTTTGACTTGCATTAAAAAGAGACTGTTATTAACTAATCAAGGATGTCCTTTTATATGAGCATCTGAGAAGATGCACTCTATATGCATATTATACATCATCAGACCATAAAGTTACTACGAATTGACTTTTGTGCTGCTTCACTGAGGTGCATAAGGATGCTTGTTATTTTGCAGATGCAGAAGGACAGAAAACTTAAGAAGCTTTCTGTTGTCATAACTCTCATTGGCAAAGTTAAGGATCAGTTCATTCCGAAGCAGTTCGTTCCTCCTCTCTTTCCTTCCAGAGATAAGATAGTCCAAATGACTTTTTGTTGCGATTGTAAATATTTGTAGTAAACTGATGGGCTTTTTTTTGGTTCCTAGTGGTTCAGTAAGAATCTGGATACTATCTTTATGAGTGCTGTATATGTAAATAAGGCAACCTATAGATAAAGCACCAGTAGATGTCACTCAAGAATATGTGGAACAGACTATGAATTTGTGTGACCAATAAAACTGAGTGTGTACATTGCAAATGGCCTCCGCTGTGCAGCCACTCAGGTTTCTCAGCCTCCTATGGCTGTTGCTTTGGGCAGTGATCTACTGCTTTTGGTAGTAATATGCTTACCAAGGCTTCAGGGATGTGACCTACTACTGCTGCCATAGGTATCACTGAGTGTTTGTATATGTGCCCAAAGATACCTCGCATGGCTTTTCAATCTTCCGTTAACCTTCGCTGTATTCATGTTCTTTCTAAATAGCTTTTGAGCACAACAGGACTGTAAGAACATTATGCATGAGTGTTGTGTTCTTGAGATAAATAGTTGAAGCGAGAAGGAGAGTTCTTAGCTACTTGTTTGGCAGTGTTTCTGAAAAATAAGAAAGTACCGTGTATCCTTGACACTTAGGCTTTGGGAAATAAATATGCAGGTGTCAGATATTAAGTAGAAGAGTATGTGAACTGGAAGGATGACTAAAGTAGCTTAATGGTTTGGTGCTGCCTTTCATCATTTGGACTTGGTTCTGATTCTAAACCAGAGTCAAGTTACCAAATATTACAATGATCAAATGTCTGTAGAGGTTGCTGTTAAAATGGTTTAAAATGCTCATTATGAGCCATAACATATCCCAAACCACTTTATAAATGTTCTCCCACACCTATATTATCAATAATTGATTCCACAGAGTAGGCTACAGCAGATGCAATTTACTAAAATACCAGTCAAGTGTCAACAAGCTGACTGGTTTGTTTTATCATTATACCAGGAAACTTTAGCAGCTAATCATAAAGGAAGTAAAAAATGTGAGATCTTGCTTCATTATATGAACAAAAGCCTGTGATTTCAGGATGGGAAGAAAAGCTTATTGCTTGGCATAATGTGATTTAAAAAAAAAAAAAAAAAGCAAAGCTTTAAATCATCAAATTATCCATTTTAACAGGATTTGAATTAGTAGCTTATTGGGGTCATTACTTAAATCGAGAGTTTCTCTTTGGAGATAAATCTTGCACTCTGAAGGGAAGGAGGGTACATGTAGTGAAACTTGCATTTGAGAAACTAGACAGATGTGAAATGCTCACTGAGTTGT
The DNA here is from genome assembly GCA_013401275.1 of Pandion haliaetus. Classification (NCBI taxonomy): domain Eukaryota; kingdom Metazoa; phylum Chordata; class Aves; order Accipitriformes; family Pandionidae; genus Pandion; species Pandion haliaetus. The sequence goes on from VYZV01045978.1 coordinate 11,511, forward strand.
ATTTACTTTTTTTTAACACCTTCTTTTATATAGGCCTTCATTAGAAAGTTTTTCCAGAAGTGATTAGCCCTGAATATTTCTTAAACTGTCCAACAACAAACAAGTAAAAGGTTCAGACTCCTCTATCACAGAAGCATCTTTTGCATAGGAGCAAAACACACTGAGGTTCATAGCTTGTCACCCATCAGGTAGCAATATGAAAAGATAGGACACAGCCTTTAACCTCTCCCTCTCTGCACCTTCCCCCTCCTCCCTCCCCTCTGCTGTAAATCCCCCCAGTGCAAAAGCAAGGAGGCTTATGGCGGTGCTTGGGGGCAGCCATGTTGTGCCATCCACACCGTGCCAAGTTGCACACTTGGGATCGCTTTCATCTTTTTCTGAATTCTTGGGTTCTTTCACGATACAATGTTAGAGGATAGCTTTCAAAAGCATTGACATTACAGAGTGTGGCAATAGTAAAGGCCATAGAAATGTGAAATTCACCCTTCAATACATACTTAACTTTATTTTATAAGATGCATTGGTTTCAATTACTCTTATGTCAACACGGTCAGTTTATAGAAGAGAAGCGCTAATGTAGAAGTTAAAAGGAAAAGGCACAAGTAGTAACAACTTGTGGCAAAGCTTCCAGTGGGGGAGGGCGAGGGTGGGAAATAATCACGCACTTGATTTCAGTTTTAAACCCTCTGAATTGCATAGTAGATTGAAGGTGGTAGGGAGAGACACCTGTTCAAACAACACTAAAATTAGATGGAAGAGATCAATAGCAGAGACCAGGCTGGGTAAAATACATTTAGGAAGGCAAAGTTCTCCTGTGGTCCCAGTGAGTCAATTCCAGCTTCATGTGGGTGGACGATGGCAGGAGATGTTAGTGAGATGGGCAGCCTGCCTTTGGGTTCATAGCTGCAGAAAATACTGCCTGCAGACTCAAGGCAGTGAAATGGCACGAACCGAAGAAGAGCTTTCTAAAGCTGAAGTTGCTCTCAGCTCTGGGCTTAGGAGTTTTACACGGAGACTCTGAGCAAGGCAGGTAGAGCTGCCCTTGCCGTCTAGAGAAAGCCCTGCCAGAGCACATCGTCTCCTGGGATGTGGGTGCCCAGGACTGCTGAAGGAGCTTCCAGCACTGCAACCTTGAGTGTGCAATACCTGGGTGGCTGGCTGCCACCTCCATCTCTGCTTACCAGCTCTCCTGGATGTTGGGGGCTTGGACATGATGTGCTGGGACAGAAGGCAGGGGTAAGGATATCTTTCGGATCCTGGCTGGAGGAGGAGTGTACGAGTAGGAAGATGACTTTATAATTGCTTTTTTTATCACTCTTTCTGACTGTATTGACTATACTTGACACAGCTTTGGCTGGCAAGTGAGGCCCAGATACATTCAGAATTAGATATGACTAGGCTCATTCTTACATGAGAAGAAAATCATCGGTTGCTACAGAAACAGCTCCATATCAGTCTCGTGGGGCATCTTTGCATCTGGCTTTTTTTCCGTCTCTTTTGCTAATCTGTAGATAAGAGTCACAGCAAGTGCAGCACACCCCACATCTATATAAAAGGTTGAAGGAACTCTGCAGAGAGCAAAGTATGAAAGAACATCTTGTAGATAAACTAAACTTAAATGAATGAGTTAATTTACGCCCCCTACCATATTTTTTCTAGTTTTGCAACTCTCGCTGAGATAATTGAGGTGAAAATTAAATGACACCTGTCAACAAATATTTTAAAGACCACCAACATCAAGGAAGAGAAAGGAGGTACTCAGAAAGGGAGTTACTATGAAAAATTTAGGAAATGATCTGAGGGGTGAGTTAGAATTTGTGTGGAGAAAATTGCATATTGCAGTAGAATAATAGTCCAGACTCACTTCCATGCAAGTTGTTTAACTTGATGAATTAAGGAATTAGTTAAAAATAAGTGTATATTATGGGTGAACAGGGACCATTCTGCACACTTCAGACCAGCTCACCAGCGAGGTTTTTCAACTGGTTTTCTAAAATGTAATGAATTCTTGATGCTTAGTAGATTAATATTTGAGTGAATCAATGCTTAATTTATTAAAAATTTGCCTTCCTTGTATTTTAATATGATTTATTACTCATCAGTGCTTATTGCATTAATTAAAGATTGTGTTAATTTTGTGGAAGTGAACACGATCTGCTGCAGGTTTGCAGCAGAGCCCAAATGCACTGTAGAGACTGTGCCTCTGGATAGCACCAAGGATAGAAAACTGCAGGAGGTTGGAAGCCTGTATGAATCACCAATGGCCTCTTCCTGCCTTTGGGCTTTCAAATAGCCAGCAAAGTGAAAATGAGGATGCTGCCCCTTAAGGGTAGGACAGGATTATAGCAATAGAGATACCGTGGTGATACAGGGAATCTTTCAGTTTGCCTCTTATAAATTATGGCTGATGCTGTGTAAATCTTTTTAGTGTTTCTCAAGGAATGCCTTTTTGTCAATGTAGGTGAAATCCAGCCTTAGCAATACAGGAAACTGTCACCTCTCGCCTGACCAGGGACGATAGTCATTACATTTCAGTGCTCAGGTTGTAAGTAATTCTTGGGACAGTAGGTTGCCTGATGACTGGGATAGTCCCAAGCATCTCTGCAGGGGCAGGTGTTTGAGAAGTGGAAAATTACTCAAGGCAGAACAAAAAAAGCCAGACATCTTGTGAGATGAGTCTTTCAAGAAATCTGTCAAAACAGGGAAAGGGTGATCATGCTGGAGGGGGGCAACAGCTGCAATTTGCATCTTTCAGCACTGAAGGGAGAAGTGAATATATAAAGCCCCACAGCCATGATACTTCTGATGCAATTATTTTATTAATCTTTGTGACACTTGTAATGTCTCTCTCTCTAAATTCAAATTCTGCTGCTTTTATAGCTACTCATAAGTGTGTCTGTATGTTTTTTAAAAAAATCCATCTAGTTACTAGACTGCTTGCATCCAGCTGAGCCCTGAAAACGGCAGAGAGCTAGCCCCTGAGATCTGAGGGCAGGCTTGAATTTCTGGAAAGTGATTGGATCCATAATTAGTACATTTTTACATGTTTAAATGCATGATTCTGGAAGGTGCTTTGCTGTTTCCTCCTCTCCGAGGGTTGGGTGAGTGTGCACAAACTTCCCTTGCCAAGCTAAATTAGAGAAACCTCTTCAAGGACCGCTGAAGGTCAGAGCAGAGAATTTTTTCTCTCTCAGTGCACCAGGAAGGCAGTAACCACTGAGCTCCAGCCCAGAGTGTTTGGGTGGAGCCAGTGCCAAGAACCTGGTGGCATTTCAAATCCCTTGCAGCAGTTAGGTGTTAGATGCAAAAGATCAGTGCTGCTCCATTGAAGTCAGAGAAATAACTTGAGCTTAAAGTTCGTCACATATGCAAAGATTTCCTGGATCCGGAGTTGATTTGTTTTTTCCAAGGTCCGCTTGAAGGCAGTGTCCAAACAGGAAAAAAGTTGCAAACCGAACATTTGACTTGTAATAATTTAATTTTATTTCCCATTTTGTTTAGCCTATTCTATATGCTTTTGTTTTCCTGCAGTATTAAGTTAAACTCTTTAGGTTTTTATTTAATGTTTAATTTTACCCTAGTTAATAGTCTCAAGTCAGGACTAGGGCCCAGTTGGGCTACATGCCTTTCTCTGTGTTCCAAATCTCTACATTTTGCAACATTCTTTGATGCAGGATATTTATATTCCACCTTTTTTCCCAGTAGAGAAGCTTTCACAGAGTATAGGCTTTGGACATATATTTTCTGCTCTAGCTGTTCATTAGACATACAGCATTTGGAGTTCCAGTTGTGCTGAGAAATGTAAGCAAAGCTTTTGGCCCAGTGGGTGCTAAGCTCTGGCATTCCATAGCTTTGTACATATGAATCAGGATTAAGGCACAGGATCTATATAAAATTTAGCTTATTAGGAGATGTTTCGTCTTACAGCTCCCACTGTGGCGGTGGGTCCTTTGCTTATACTACTGCTTACTTTGCTTTAGTGCTCTCGGGGAAAGGAGGGTGGGGTGAGCAGACCCCAGCAGAGTAGGGGCAGCGTTTCTGAATGGTTCTTGTGGAGGTGACACAAGGCAAGCAGTGGGGTCTTCTGCTCCCTTTTACCATTACCCTGGCACACCTGGAAAAAGCTCGGCATAGTCTGGCCTTAGTATTTTATAATAAAGCAAATGTGATCAAGCACACTGCTAAGGTCATACTCAGAATGACTTGTCAGAGTTAAGAGAACAAGGACTACCTATGAAAACAGACAGAAATGCATTTTCTCACAAATATGATTTGTTTTGTATAAGAGTTTCAGGTACTGAAGGTCAGGAGGGTTTCAGAAAACGTGTTTTTTCACCCTGACATCCCACTCAGCTTCCCAGCAGGCCACATTCAGTGTTGGGCATATAGCTCAAGTATATTCAGTGGATGATCAACTGGGTCCATACACCTTAGCCAGTGAAGCTTTACTTACATAGAAATGATGGGTTTGGGATGGAGTTTCATCAGTCGTAATTTCCAAGGAAGAGCGTTCACGGTAGGGAATACCAAGTCAGTTTCCTCCTCAAGGACTTTCAGCTGTCACCCAGGGAATACAGTGAATGCAGTGATGAGAATTAGGTTAGAAAAAGATCAATACGGCTGACAATAAATGAAAGTAACACAGACATTATTGAGCAAATCAGGAGAGAAAAATTAAACTGGACAGTATAATCTTCAATGCCAGCTAGACACACTAATGTTGGGCAAAGTTAGGGAGAAGACAGTAAGTTAGAAAGTGCTATGAAAAAGAGGCAGTAAGAGTCTGTCTATGAGAGGAAGAAAACTTTGCTGGTGATGGAAACCTCTCAGCCCACAGAAAGGCGGAAAAGGATGATAATGGTCCAGGAGCACATGGATTTCCGTGGCAGGCTGCAGAGAGGCAATGGTGGGGATATCACCTAAGACTGGGAACATGGGTTAGGCAACAGCCTTGGCTACATGTTACAGGGGAAAGGGAATCTCAGGCACACCCCACCATCACCAAGGCATTGGTGGGATAGCTTGTTCCAAGCAAAAAGTTTTCCTAACCTTCTTGTAGTACAGGTTGGTTTGCCCTGTGAAGGTTTGCAGCCCTTCCAGAAACCACTCTTCTGTTTAAACTTGATTATTTTCCATAATAGCTCCTTGTGTTTTGCTATCTGTACAAATATCCAGTGATGATCAAGTCTGGCAAGCTTTTGGAGTGAGGGATATCTGGTGGCAATGAGATCCATGGGCTGACTGCGCACAGCATGAAAGGAAACTTTCCTTTTATCAGTCTTGAGTTTGTCTAGATCCTCTTACATGTCCTTGAAAGGTTCACCGCAAGGCAATATAATTGTGTTTGATCACATACAGGCTATGACTTAGTGATTGATATGAATAAAGAACTTAGAGTTTCTTGTCTTGGTTCCTTGTCTTCTTCCCTGTGGAATCAGAAATCACTTTTAGAAATATAGCGGTCCATCTGTGCTTCTAGCTATCCATTTCAAGTATATGTTCCAAAAAAGAAATAGTAACACTTTATAAGTGCAAATAAAAACACATTAAAAGAACTGAGCAAGGGTTTTTTTTTTTCTTCCTCATAAAGTACATGTGGATCCCATCCAAAAGAGTTACTGTGAGCCATGTAACTTGTAATTAATTCTGCTATAAATGTCAGAACACTTACTTTGCAGGTCTAAGCTGACCCACTAAAATTAGTCCCCTTTTAACAATTCCTTTTATAATTTGTTTTTCAGCAGAAACGGCAGCTTGACCTCCTGACGATAACCAGCCCTGGTAAGTGAGCTCTGCCGCATGGCTCTCTTCTCTTTTCTTAAAGAGATGGTTGTCTAAATGTGTTTTTTTCCCCCGTCTCTGACGTGCAAAATGAAAAACACTGTTCCCCAGAAAATCTCTCACGTAATAACAAGTGACAGCTATATTGTGCTTGGCAAAGCCTCGGGCAGTTATCCGTTCACAGAGCTGCCTCTTCAGACCTTTACTCTATGAATTTGAGTGCTGATATTTCTTTAAGCCTCCTGGGGTTACAGTTAGCGGTATGTCTGCAGGGCAGATGCCCTCAAATTCACAGTGTGTGTTCAAGTATCACAGAAATGCAAGTTTGACTTTCCTTGGTGGCAAATGTGAGCAGTTCAGGGAGCAAGGAGATGGTGGCCCTCTGTGTGTGTGGTGGGAGACAGGAGGTCCAGGCTTAGGGTGGAGAACCCCAAAGTGGGTCAGAAAATATTTAGGTAAAATTAAAATGCTTTAAATGATCTGCATCATAATGGCTTTCGTCATTTGCCTATGGAGGAGATAAACCGATATGTGTTATATTGGGAAAGTGTTGGGCTCTTTGGCATAGCGAGTTTTGAAGGTCTCAGCACTGTGATTGAAATGCAGGTCATTTGAATAGTGCTCCTCTTTGATCTTGGTTCTTAAGGGTGGGTGGTTTTAATTTATTGCTATTCTTCTGGCTCAGTTTCTTTCCATTAGCTACAGAAGTTTGCTGCCCACCAGCTTCAGATGTACACCATGCTTGACTCTTGCTACCTTTTGGTTAACTTTTTCAATTTTTCGGATGTATGTATGTATTAGGCTTTCAGGTTGGCTTTACTAATGAGTTTTGGCTTTAACTGGGAATAACGTGTTAGCAAAATGAACAGGTGTTATGGGAAGTGAACAAAATGTGACACGCGTTTGCTTGGATAACAATTTTGCATCAATAATTGTTCTGACACTCTAAATGTAGATATCATCTGTGACATGGTTTCTCCTTCACTAACCTTGTTAAAATAATAAGAATTAAAATAAGGAGGAGGAACACTTTGTTGGGACAGATGTTTGAGGCTATTGGCAATTGCATCACATTTTTGCATGTTCACTTTTCATGCAGTTTGCAATTATGTTAATGTCTGCTCAGGGCACTTGCTGATAAAAGCAACAATACAGTGTGATACAGCCATTGTCACTATTCTGACTGTAACTTCAAGGACAAACATGGCACATTTTTCATTTTTTGTATCTTCAGCATTCCCTATTTCTAGAGGAAAAAGTAAAAGTTCTCTGAAGGTCTTAATCATAATAAACACTCCAATCTTGAATAAGGGCACCGAAGTCCACAGACACTTTTTTAATAAGAGAAGAGGTAGGTTGGGGACCAGAATAACTTAATATGAGACTTTTCTGTAAAACAAATTTGATACCTTCCTCATCATTTCAGATACAGTATTCAGTGGAACAATGAAAGGGTTGACTAAGTTGAGTTTGTGCATAGATGTGATCACAGTAAGTAGCTATCACTTCAGATCTCTCCATTTAATACAGCAATCTACTAAATCAACACAGCAATTAGTAGGAAGGATCAAAATAGCTTTTAATAACTGCGTAGGTAGACATACTGCACTAAAAGGCGGGAAAAAAGCTTTCCATAACATGCACTTTTTCTGCAATGCAAGTTTTACCCTTTGATATTTACCCAGTAATCTACAATAATTGGCTACACTGGAAAAAAAAAATAGTATTTGTGCCATGATTATATAATTAAGTGACTACAGATTTGATTTCAGTGAAGCCATTTTCGAAAGAAGCCTGATGCTGGGTCAAGCCAAACTTACCTGATAGCCTAAAGCTGAGAATTTTCAAAGAGGCTGAAAAAGTTAGGCACTTAATTCCTGGTAGGATTGGAAAATGTCAACCTGTGGATTAAAGGGTCTAGTTTGAGCCCTACAAATGCAAAAATAAAATAAAATAAATCATAGTCTTGAGGCTTTTATCTGTCTTTGGAGACTGCAGCTTTAAAATACTTCATGCTTTGAATCCTAGCTCTAAGATCTGGCATCAACAGTCTGCTTTTACAAAGTCGTGATATCATTTATGATGGCTGAGATTGGCCATAATCACTGTCATCCCTTAATTTACTGATTCAAATTAGGCTATTTAGTTGCAGCTGTTAATCCTTTGGGACTCGTTCCTATTCTCCACCTTGCCGCAGGCAGGCAGCCTTTGTTTGTGGAGGAGGTCGCTCAGCCTTATTTATAGTATGAGAGTCCTCCATGTCTCACAAGTTGTATCAGCCACCAAAGCCCTATTGCTTAATTGTAAGAATAGACAAAGGACTTCAAAACCAAAGGTGACCTCTGTGATTTGCACTTCTGCATGACGAATATCGTCTTTCTTTTGTGTGTGTGACATTCTCAAACCAGTTTTTGTACGTTTAGTCAAGAATCACTTGGTGATCCGTTGCAGGTATTACAACAGCTCTTCTCCTTGTGCCAGTTAATGAAATTAATTGCAAGGTAAAATAATGCCATTAATGTCAATTAAGGGGTGTTGAGACACAAGTGCCAAAACATTCAAAAGAGAAACCTTAACGTCACCTCACGGCAGTCGTGCTGTTCCCCGTGGCCATGGCTGTTGGACAATTCCCCAGGAATCACTGATGGGTAGGAAGCAGTGCCCATCCCTTGTGCCCCGAATCCCCACCCTGGTCACGCTGTGCAGAGCCCACGCTGCGAGGGTGACCTGCCGCTGCCTCTTGCCTTACTCCAGATGGATTCCAAACACCGAGCAATGGGCATGCAGCTCTGCAAAACCTGGTGGAACAGGTGCTTGACTTAAAAGTACATTTGTATATTAAACTGAACAGGTATAGATCATTAATCTGTTACCTTGACTGAGGGCACTCTGGAAAAAACGGGGGGGGGCGGGGGAAGAAGAAAAAGGAAGAAATGCAGAGGGTGAGAGCTGCAGCTCTAGTAATGTGCCACAAACTAGAGGAAGTCTTTGATCTGCTGTGGGTCTCCAGAAAGAGCCAGCCACAAATGATACATATGCTGGGAGTGAGCTGGACTCCCTCATGCTCAAATATATTCCTTTGAAGTAACTGACGCCCATGTAAAATGTGGAGGGGAGTTCACTGCTCTGCCTTACTGCTGAGTAGCTGGAGGAATCAATGCTCTCGCCACACTCCTTTCTTCTTGCCCCTTGACATGTGAGTTACAATTAGACTGTAACGTGCTGTACGGTTTGGGGTGCCAGAGTCAGAGCTGATGTGCGCAGTGGGGTGGGGGAAAGTTGTTAAAAATTCATTAGTAGCTGGCAGGGACGTGCTGGTAGGGAGTAGGACATAATGAGATTTAAGTTTTGGTAATTTAAATTTTCTTTAAACTTAGGTTTACCTCTGAATTTGATCCAAAACTTTTCCTTAACACTTCTTCTAGTTGACTTTGGGTTTTAGGACCAAATCTTCAGGTCGTTTAATTTGTCCTTGCTGCACAAAGGAGCTGAGGGTCTCCCCTTAATTTCTACGTGATTGTGTTCTAGTAACACTTTGAACACGCCCATACAATCACATCACATTTTGTGGTAACCACTCAATAGTTGCAAATAAGTATCCCTGTTTCCATAGTTTTTCCATGGAGACAAAGCTTTTTGCATCTCCTGTGTTTACGATAATAATACAGCTTTCCAATTTCTCTCTCAGTAAGGTAAGTTCAACTCCCACTGAAGTATTTTTTAATTATTGATACCATAAATGGAAGTGTGTTGGAAACTATTGGCTTTGAAAATAGCTAACGTGATATTATCCAAGAACCATCAGGAAAATTCTTTTGAAATTCTCTTTGATTCAGCTGTCCTTGGGGCTTTATCCTTCCCTACCAGTCTCTCTACTGCCGATTTAAAATAACATTCTCCTGAAATCAGTGCAATGTCAGGAGAAATTCATCAGCACCATAGGTGCGTGTTTCCCAGATGTATATAAACCTACTACATTTGGCAGTGGTAAATTGACTGCATTTAAAAAACCTGGGGTAGTTGAATATTCCATAGTGCCCAGCTTGGCTACAGCATGGAATACAAAGTATTTTAAGTTTCTTTCAGCTCTGTTTTATGTGAAATAAAATAAGAGCTGACTCCATAATTCCTGCCTTTTGATTTACTCAGGTTTTCCTCTGGCCACATTAGAGGTTTACATGCAGGGACAGAGTAAAATATTCCTAATCTCTGTGGAGCAGCATTGAGATTTCATCAGGAATGCTGATGACTGTGTGTACTTCCCCCTAATATTCAAGCTCTTACACTTTTAAACAGGGAAAAAAAGCTCAATTTTATAAGTATTTATCAGACAGATCTATGTGGTAAAATATTCTTATCCCTTTAATATCGTCAGTGCTAAAAATGTCTCCGTTTCATTAATTTGTGATACATGGCTACCCTGAATTCTTTTAAGGTGGCTTTAGTTTCTGCCATACATATTTTACTGCTTTAAATTATAGATATAGGACTGTTGCCTAGTTAATTTCCTCTGGTTAGGAAAATATATTTCTACTCTCCTGGCATAGCATAAAGTGATATGTGGGATTTGCTATATTTTTTAGCTGATTAAGTTTTGCATTTCTACATATTACTGCTTATGAGACCTCAAGTAAAACTACGCAAAGGAAGGAGAAGTTTTATAGTATATTTGAAAGTTTCATTTAACTATAAATTTCACCACTAAGCCCCGCTACAAGACTTTTCCATTACCTTCCTGGATAGTCTGGCTATCTACTTCTTTCTAATTGAAGCATGAAAATAATATGAACTCAAAGTCATGAAGCTGTAAGACAGGTATTAGTAAAAATGATACAGAGTAATAAAATGTGACAGAAAGTTGTTTGCTGCTAAAACTCAGCTACTATTTTTGCTAGTCCTTATTAATTAATAGTACATTGATTTTGGTCTAAGTGTGTGTCGAGAAATAGCGTCTGAGTTCTTAAACAGCCTAACATAATTACTGTTCATGTTTGTTAGTGAAGCTTCACATGCTGTTTTATTTGGAAAGGTGGTGAAGAAAAGAAATTACTTCTCTTTCCAGTAATAATTGAGTCTTTTAATGCTCAATGATGGATAGGAGTGAAACTATTTCTCATATCACTAAGACACTGGGTGTTAATACACCTGTCTGCCCACAATAATGTAAAATAACCTGGGGGGAGAGCACCTCATTGCTCAGCAAGGCAATAGACCCCAATTGGTTTGTTTGAACCCACAGTACAAGAATGTCTCTACCATGCAAATAAAATATAAATGCTAAAGCCTCAGCTCAAAGTGAAATTTCTGTGTTGTCAGTCTTAGCTGAACCCTAAAACTACAGGAAGAAGTTTGTTCCAGACTTGACTAAACTTTAGCAAGATGATGTACTAACAGAGAGCAGAAAGAAAACGTGGACCTTTTTTTTTTTTGTGCCGTTAGGTTCGTTTCAGCTGTCCTGAGGCTAATTAGGAAATCTGACTGTGTCCAATTCCTCATCTTTACTGTATCTGAAGAGCTGTAAGAATTTCCATTTGCTGCGATAAGGAGAAGTAATATTGTTGCTTGTAATTACTTATTCGTGCAGATCGGTACCTTCCAAATTCTCACTTATACCTCTCCATTTCCTGGAATAACAACTACAAGGATGCTACACACCCACTGAATGGTGTTGCTGTTCCCACCGTCTTTTCCCTGCACTGGCAGGCTTCACTCACAACATGTCCCAAGAGAATAAGTCCACCCTGATCTTTCTGCCTGTCCCCTGACCTATCTGCATCTGTTTCCCCAAATATCCTCTATATCCATCTCAAATATCAGAGTTTTTAGATCTATTGAAATAATACTTTTTTGTTCCAGTAATGAAACCAGATTATTTTTTCCATTTAGTTGCAAAATATTTACTTTTAGTAAGGCTTTCTCATCCCCACCTTTGCATTTCAAAAAAAAAATGACCTTTTTTGGATACGTGTAGAATAAGTGATATTTGCGAAGTCAAAATAAGACTGTAGAGAAGATATTCTAAAGGCTAATCCATTACTTTTGAAGAAAAATATCAAGCTTTTCCACAATACCTTATTATTATTCTGGGTCACCATGATGTTTCCATGCACCTTGGCATGTCCCTTTAATTGGATCCTCACATAGGAAGGTCCGGCATAGTTGCATTGAAAGCTGACATTTCTAACTAACTGACCTTTTCAGGCCCAGTGATACTGCTATAATGATTATCCTCTAGCATTGTTTGGACACAATACCACATACTTCACAGCACATAAAGAATATGTTCTTTGAGAACTATTCAAAATGCCCAATCTCAAGTTAGCAAAATGAGAAAATTGGGTGCAAACATTCATCAGAGTGTTATTGTGCAGGTATCGATTTGAATGCCCTTTCATTTCTCTGGGAAAAAGTGTTGTATTATAGAGCTCTAAATTAACTTCTGTTCTGTTATTTTTTCCCCAGTAAGTATAAAAAGGTCAAATTCATTCATAAGGCTGAATAGATTTGCAGGATATAAGCAATAAGATAGCAATCAACCTTCAAATAACCTTTAAAGAGACAGTATATTTTCTTATGAACAGTAATTGATCTGCTCATTAAGTCACTGCATACTCTTTGGGACTCACCTAAGCAAAAATGTGTAAGACCTGTGACGAAAGGATGTCAGCTAGAACAAACCAGGAATAAATCCTCATGTGGAAATATAAATATTTTACAGGTTTTGAGGGGTGTAAAGTTGATGAAAGGATTGACATTGCAATGTGAATTCCTTGACTTGACTGTTACATGGCTGAGTGAAAAAGACATAGAAAAGACCTCGAAGTGTGAATTTGGTATTAGTGAGGATGACGATGATAGCATGTTCATACATGCCTGAAACCTGAATACAACTTCAACTTCTCTTCTGACTTTACTAATGTGGGAGGGAAATCATTGCAGTTTGCCTCCGGTCGACGTACGTATAGGGGGGTGTACGTATAGGGGAACTTCTGCAAGGGAGACTGCTACAGATCTCGTCTGGTTTGCCACTGTGTATTGCTAGTCCCTCTTTTAAAAAAAGCCAGATTGTCAAGTAATGGCTTGCTTTACACCACGAGTGCTTTTTGGATGTACGGGGGGGTTAATCACCTCTGCCTAGGCAGAAATAAAACCTGCATCCAGCTTGTGTAGTTGATTCCCCAACTGCAGCCTGCTGTAACCTTCACACAGTCCTGGGCTGTGTCTCTGCAGCTCCTCTTGTGTAAGCGAGAGCAGTTAAAGTGCTGCTGGAAATTTTTTCAAGGAAGCACTGTTTAGCCAGAGACTTGCTTAAAGAACTGGGATTGTCGATTTAAGATACCAATCAGAAGATTAGTGTTCTGTCCATGTCCATATTTCATTTCTGCATGTAAATCCACGTTATGTTTTTAGTATTATTTTTATGAATTGCACATACACTGAGGACTATCTGTGCATAATTGATTACAAGGAGTTGTCTTGGTTTTTATCTTTGACCAGAATTTTCAGAAGCAGCAAGTATCCCAGGTGACGAGGTTTTTTATGCTGTAAATGTTTGCACATAATGCTTTCTGTTCTACTTCACGATGTGCAGAATGAGCATCTGGCTCATTTAGAGAGAGAGAAAATGAACAATTCTGTGCACAGGTGTATTGTGTTCCTTCTCTTTTTGGGTAAGTTTGAGGAAAACTTAAAATAATCTTTTATTTTTTCCCCCCCCCCCCTTTTTCTTGAGTATCAGATGATTTTAGAAAGAATGGAAAGCTTTCTTCCTTTTTAATGAAATTTTAATTTGCAAGGGCATCTGTATGGAAACAGTGTCTTCACTTAGGAATATTTGTTTGTTTGTTTGTTTAATTATCTGCTGAGTGACCTGAACAAGACTTAGTGAAAATCAGTATATTAAATACCTAGAAGACAGCAGAGGGTTATATTGATGCTACAAAATGGAGTACATTCCAGAAATGCATGAGCTAGCAGAGACCTGAAGAGCAGAGCTGTGCCACTCACAGCAGACTCACCAGTGTGGGTCCACATACCGACAAGCCATGTTATCTGGGTGCTATGCCTGAGATAAATAAGCCCTGACCCTTTTTCTAATTTTGGTTTTTTTTTTTTTTTACTGGCTTTAGGGTGCTGTCATTCAAGTGGTGCTGAATTCCACCTGGACCTGAGCCTTAGCTTGTGACTTTTTTTTAACGTAGCTGGGCACATACAACTAACTGTGCCTCTTTTCTATTTTTGTAGCACCCATGTATCCCAGTCCACAAGGGTGTCATTGTGCTGGATGCACAGTGTGACACCAAGCTGCCCCTGAATAGATGGTGACTTAAATAGACAAAGCAAGAGGCAGTGGGCAGGAAACCTGGAAAGAGAATGTAAAAAATAAAAGACGATTTTAATAGAACCGCATTTTATTTTTGAGAAGCTGCCTGCTACTCTTTGTTGCCTTCTAGACTCCTGTGGCTCTGCTACCCCTTTCCTCCAAACTCTGATGTAACAGAAAATGGCAAAACAGTGATGATTACACAGTTACAATGGATGGGACTGAGGAAGAGAGGAGCTGGAACTGCACAAAGCAGTTTTTCTTATCACATTTGTTTCTAAGAATTGCTGGTGGGCTCATTTTTTTGGTATGCAGAACATTTTCTGTTAAAGCAGTCAGCCAAGGTCACTGGGAAACCCACAAGAAAGGATAACCTAGAGCCTTTATTATTATTTTGAGCCTGTAACTTGAAGGCACAAAGGAATTTTTAGGAGACATTTGAATGGGGAAGGTGTGATGGTTTTGTGAATTCAGACTGAAAGTGCAGGATAAGCCATGGTGGAAAAGTGACTTGTTCATCACACAGCTCAGTGCAGTATTGTAGGGAGTTATCTGAGATGCTGTTAAATGAGATAATGTGAGTACTGTTAGGCAGTAGTATCACTGCAGTGTCCTTAAAAAGCAGGTTAAAGCAAGGTGAAGTACTGTTTTAACACCATGGTTTGCTTCTGACGTTGCAGTTAGCCGTGGTATCTGTACAAGATGCTGCACTGGACCACGTAGATGCTGTGAGTACCAGGACAGAGAGTGCTGGCAGAGGAGCAAGGCAGGGGAGGGGAAGGGGCACAAGGCAATATGGAATAAGGTCTGCAATGGGGCCTGGGGAGGGCAACATAAACCATAGAGTCATATTTGCTGGGCCATGTGAATCAAAATGAAAATAAGTGTGTTCGAAATATCTAGGAGACAGCAGGGGATTATAGTATTCTTGATGTTTTTATTATATTACCTGCCCTGTGACACAGCTGCATCCATTGTCCTTATCCTCTGGAGACCACCAGAAGGAAGGAAGAATTCTCTGTAGAGACCCAGATTTTCCCACCCATCCTCCAGGTAGACTCAGAGCAGTACTAAATTCTGCCATGCTGCTGCCGCCATCCCCTGTGCTAAACCCACCTGCTTGCCATTCCTCTAAGGGACTGTGAGGGCGTAGGGTCCCTGGTTGGATGTAAAAGGAATCCTCATCTAGTCACTTAGACCTGCTGAAAATTTGCTTTGGGATCTGATCCAGAGCACTTCAGTTGCCTCTTACTTGGACCAAACCCCTAATCGTTGTGAAAGATTTGACAAACCTGACACTGAGAGCAACTTCATGCACTGCTTTAGCATGTGATCCTGAACTGAACCCCCTCGCTCCAGTGCATGGGCTTGATTTTGTTATTCAAGCACGAAAATGGCTTTCTATATACTAGAAAAAATTCCTAAATGGTCTAGTTTGAGTACCTGGGGCAGCTGCTTTGGGCTCTGGGCTGGACCACTGCCAGCAGCGTGGCCAAGCAAGACATTCCCATCCCTCTGCGCCTGTGCACCCAAGCGCAGGTCGTCACCTCTGCGGTAGCATTGGTTTTCACAGCAGCCACATGGACACTTGTGGCATCTCGACAAATGTCTCCTGAAGCAGGAGCCATGGTGCCGTGTGCGTTTGTACCTAGCACAAATAGAGATGCTATATAATAGTGCTGCTACTAATAAATATAAACCGTATAGATGTCAGGTTGCCCTGAGAATGTATTCTCCCCACAAACCAGGCGGCTCTACTGCAGTGTTTGGGAATTAACTGCAGGAGTATTACTCTCTTAAGGCTTTGTGTTATAGTTCTGTTTTCTTCACCTTTAACCCCACAATGGATTATGACCATACTTTCTCTTATAACTAAATGCTCTTCTGTCCTTTGACAAAACAGATTTGTGTCTTTTCATAGCTTTCTGTAGAGGGCTAATAATACATGGGAAAGCTTTACTGCCCACAGGAGACTTTGCCTGGCTGTAATAATAAGAAATGCTGTTGAAAAGTCATGATCAATGTTAATTCAGTTATTTTTCATTTTCTTTTTTTATAATGAAATCTTCTACTTTGTGCATTTTATCCAGTGCTACCCCATGAATTGCTCATTGGAGAGAGGGGTCATTGGTTATAAAAATGAGTTCTTGTTGTTTGTCCTCATACAAAAACAACTGCAATATTTTGAAATGATGAATTTGAGGGAGAAAAAAAAGTGGAATCTTGGATGTACAAAAGATGTAAATATTGTTTTCCAGGTTTTATGGTTCCCAGATGCCTCCTCTAATTGCATAGCTAACCCTGACTTTATTAAGTTATTTTCCAGAGTCAAACTCATTTGTAAACATGTCAGAATAAAAACTAAATTTAAAAAACCAAAACCTTTGGATTAGAATTCTGGAGTGATAAATAAACTAATTTAGAATGTATTTGCATGTAATTTACATGTGCCAAAATAGGATTGCATGTGGTTTGTAAATACAGGTCTTGAATCTATTCAACATTACAGAACAGCACAGAAGAAATTAATTGTAGCTTAAAAAAAAAGGTTAAAATAATAAAAAGATGGCTTAAAATGGCCCATGTTTGAATGTGATTCAATGTGCAGAAACTGGTGAGGAGAGATAAGCACGCAGAGAAAGCTGTAAATTCTAGCAGCAACATCTGTAGTAGTTAGAATACTATGTTTTATAGCAATCCCTTACCTCCCCCCATGGACATTACTATGGCATGCAGTATATTTATTATTCACTTTCTGCAAGAGATGTTTTCCTAGCACAGCCTTAAAAATAAGGTCTGTTTCCTTTCTTTTAATGTTCAGACTTGTTCAAAGATAATCTTGGCCAGTTTGGCCTGTACACTTTGGCACAAGATAACAATTTATAATTATCCTGGTTAATACAGTGGTACCAAAGGATCAATCAACAGGTAAATCCTCCACTTTGCTAGATACAGCCTCCATCTGGAGAAGACCTGTTGGTCACTGGTGCCTGTGAATCTTCCAACATGGCAACTTCAGAGAGGGAGGAGAAGGTCAGGCAATCCAGGGAGCAGCATTGGTGATGGGACTTGTAGAGTGATGCTGAAGGGAGAGGACATTGAGGGAGGGAGAGGCTGGAGCACATGGAGCTGGCGAGCTCTTGTCAGGAGTGTCGCAGGTGCTCAGGGTGCAAGAAGATTCCTGTGCTGGTTATTTCTGTTGCTACACCTGCCAGAAAGAGGCTCTGACTGAATCCTCCACATTTTTCCACCCAAAATACTGTATGTCAAGAGGCAGGATGGAGGATACCATCTATGCCTGCTGCCTCAGAAATATGCAGGACAGAGGGAAACATTATCTGTGGAGATCTGAGATAGTAGTGACATCAGCCATGATAGGTAGCAGGTCTTGCTTTGGCTTCTCGGCTTCTGCTCCTGTTGTCAGCACTGAAATGTATTCTGGGCCTTGGGATTAAAGCAGCCATGGTTTTGAGGGAAGAGGAAATGCTCTTTGGATAGAAAGGGATTGAATAAATCCAAATGTAAGGACTGAAATGCATTGCTGGAGTTATGGGGGAAAGGATGCTTTATTTACTTAAGAAACAAAAAAAAAATAGTGCATGTTCTCTGGTTTGTCTTCAAATATCAAGGACTGTCCTGTTCTATATTCATAGCCTAGCAGCCCGGAGTTTAAAATGGCAGCAGAGTGGTCCTGCAGTACTTGATGTAAGAGGGTCTGTAGAGCTCATCAATGTTGAATCTCACTTGTTTTCAGACATTGCTGAGAATAAATAGAGATGTAAGGATTTCCCCTTTGAATCCTGTGATTTTTTTCTACACTGGTTTCATTTCACACATTTTCTTTACTTTTTAGACAAGGGGGGAGGAAAAAAAAATTAAGACTGGAGGGGAGAAAAGCAAACTTCTTGGGGTAGGAGACGGAGCTTTGTTGTGCATTTTGCTTGAGTACCATTAAAGAATATTTCTTATCAAGGAGGACCAGATGTCAGGAACCATTCCATAATTGTTTCAGGTCATAATACTATTTCAATGTGCAGATGTCTCAAAATATTTTCTAGTACTTCTTATCATTTCATCTCTAGAAGAAATTAATTGTAGCTTTAAAAAAAGGTTTTATTTCCCATTTGGCTATGAGCCATTTTGTATAGCTGCTTTAAATGTTAATTATTAATTAGGATATAATCTATTTATGTCTCTTTAGCTGTCCATTTCTTCCAAAGGCAGCAGCTGGATGAAACAAGAAAGATGCATCATTATATAGATGATAAATTAGCCTCTTATCCCAGGAGAAGACAGTTTCTCAACACCAAGGTTGAGATACACCAGGGGCTGGAGTGGAGGAGCCTCCCGGCTTCTGTCCACTTGGTATTTGATACATAACATGAGTCTACTAAGATGGCTTTTATAATTAAATCATTGGTACTAGTGGAGCATCATTCCCGTAACTTCCATTCTACCAGAGTTATTGTTGCTGGTGAACGGACTTAGTGGGAGGTTGGTGGTAGGTTAAGTGTTTTTAAGTTGCATTTGAAAGTGAGGAGTTAGCAGAACAATAGCAGGTGATATTAAAAAAAAAAAAAAATCCAACAAGTAATAAAAAGCTTTTGCACATATCCCAAGTGAAGCAAAGCCCTTATATGAAGAGCAGTGAAGCTGCAGCACTAGTATGTCTTGCAAAATCTGCTGACTGAATTTCCTTCTGGGGGGTGGGGAAGTGTGTGTTATGTATCTTTATAGAAATTAATGGCTTCTTGACAGAAAATATGTCATGGCTACCTTTATCAACTGAGTCCTGAAGATGAAATGTGAGGCTGGCAATGAGCACCAATGACCAGCTGTGAATACAGGAGTTTCTTTCATTTATTTTAATTATATTTCTGTTCAAATATTTACATATTTTATCTCTTATTTATTGCAAACTATATTATCATTTTCAACAGCAAAGGAGACACTTTGGATTAAAATTTTGTCTATTTGTGTGTTTAGCTCTTTATTTGCCAAGTTAAATGCAAAAAAGAGTGCTTGTTTATATGAACAGTATCTATATGGACTTATCTATAAGAACAGTTAAAAGCTGGGTATTAGATTGCATAGCTCATCAGTCTAGCTTCAAACCTTACCCAGCAAACAGCTGAATGACTTTGGAAATCTGTGGCGTGTTCCTGAAACTTTAAATGGTACCATTGTGTTGCCTGATGCAGCTTAGTAGTTCAGGGATCAATGGCTGGTGAAGCCGGAACATTTTCTCCTGCATTTTATCTGTATCCATTGTTCATAGATGATCAGTTCCAGAAAGAAACACTGTGTCCATGCTGATATTACCTTCAAAAAGTTCCCTCACTGGAACATAGACACCAAGCCCAGTTCAGACGCATGTGCAAATGCTGTAGAATTAAATTACAAATATGTTTGTAATGCTGCCAATAATACTGCCTGATTTCTTTTATTGTAACTCAAACTGTCCCATGCTGTTGTGACATTGCTAAGAAACACGGAGAAGACAGACACAACTGAACTTTTGTTCTCTCCAGGACTTAGGCAGGCAGCTCAGGCAGATGGTCCATTTGGGATCCAAAGCCAGAATACCTGCATGTTCCTGATTTCCTTAAAATGTGGCTGACAAGAGTGATGTTCATCTGTGATGGACTTACCTTGTATGATGAAATCCAGAAAGCAAGTCACTGCTCCTGGGGTTGTATTTCATTACACAGAAGCTAAAATTCCTTAAGATAAATGGATGCACTGCCCCAAATTTCTATGCAGTAGTATTGACCTAGCTTTTACCCCCCAGGAGTGACATCTTAGTGTCATTGCAAATGTCTGGTCAGAGCACAAAAGCAGTCAAAAATGCAAACAGAGTATTTGAGAATATCAGGAAAACTAAAGAACAAATTAGATGTAACAATACACTGCTCTCAAAATAGGTGGTAGAGCTAGCAGAAGTATTATGAAAGACAATGAGGATGATCACTAAAATGGCTTCCATCTGAAAAGAAATCAGATAGAAATGTGATTTTTCTGTAGGATCTGCCACTAGTGTAAATGGAGCTTGAACTGAGTTTCTAAATTTCATAGGTTTTTTTCATAGTTAAAAAATGCTGCAGCCACTGCTACATAACTGTATTTTGAACCACATGATGATGGATAAATACAGCAATAAATACAAGTTACTACTGGCCCAGGGATCATAACAAGTTTATATTCATTAAGGGTGAAGAGAAGGCGATTGCAACCTGTACTATGGTTTGCTTTAGAAGGACTAAATTCCCACAGCTGTTGAAATTTCTTAGCAAATATTTGAACAGAAAATGTGCTTTTTTCTTCTTTTTTTTTTCTTTAAAGAGAATTTATTAATTGTATATCTCCAAAGCCACATCCCTTGACAAGAAAGAAAACAACTTTAGCTAAAAACCCATTCTAGTTCAGTGATACAATGAAGAGAGCATTAAAAAGTAAAACTCAAATATCTAGCCCCAATGGGAATAGGGGACATAAATAGCTATCAAGTGTAAATAGATGAAGGGGAAAAAAAGAAGACGTGAAAAAAAAAAAAAAGAAACAAAAGACATGAAGGAAAAATCCGTGCAGACAAAGCTAAAAGTTCTAGTTTTAGTATATTTGCTAGGATCTCTTTTATTCTAAATGGACTAAAATACTATAGGTTTTCGTTCATAATGATGATGCAGAAAAGGCACATGTGCTCAGTAAGAGTGTCTTTTGGTTTCTGTCACCTTGGGATGAAAGGTTTTCAAGTCCAGTAATAACTGAAAAAGATGTTGTTCCAATGTCTGTTAGGGATAAACACTCTTAAATCAGCAGGCTGAGACAGACATTTCTTGTACAGGAGTCCTAGAGGAGCTGGGATCCCCTCAGACCCAATGCTATTGTAAATTAATGTATCTTGGAACATGGGGGGGGTGCCATTTTATCATGCAAATACTCAAAAAGGCAACTCATGTGACTCAGGTTCACACAGACCGGTATTTTGACAACAACCTCCAGGAAACTAATGGAGGTTTAGTTAGCAGAAGTTAAACACTAATGAAAGGCAGTCAGTATTCCATCAGAAAGAGAATTTGTCAAACAATTCATCTTGGCCTTTAAGTATGTTATAAATTTAGTTGATAAAGTTAGCTGCATAATCTTTTTTAAGGTGTTTGATTTAGTACCTTACAACTTTTTAAAAATATAGAATGTATTAAATAGGTTAAAGATCAGTCAACTGACACATCTCACAAATCATTCATCATGGGGGAATCTCACTTGAATAGGGCTCTTTTTAATGGGTTTCTTTTCACGGTAGTGGGCCCAATGCTATTTCTAATGATGATTTGTCGGTGATTAAAACATCAGTGTTGAGTGGTAAAGAAAGATGTAGAGAGGTTAGTCATATGGTGCAACCTTGATCTCTTGATGGGCTGGATCCATTCCCACGATGTGCATTTCAATATAGCAAAAAACAGATTTCTGCTTCTTAAAGCCAGGCATGCAGCCAAACTCTGCTTAATGGAGCAGTATGGACTGAAAGAATTTGGGATTGTGTTTGTCAAGTAATTAAACTGGGTGTAGCATGGAAATGTATATAAACCTTTTTTTTTTTTTTCCTTCTGAATATACACAGGGAAGTAGAACGGATCAGAATGCCAAAACTATATCTCAAAATATTTTATACCTCAACATGTGCTATTCCGGTATTCACTTACAAAGAAAAGGCACTGAAGTATCAGGGAGTTGAGAAAACATTTTAAAAATATAAGTCTTCAAACTCTGTTTAGCTCATCAAAAGTGAGACACGGAGATGATATGATAAGCATTTGAAGGTAGGCTCTCAGTCTACTGAGAGCATCTGTGTATTTGATTTTTAATACAGACAACTGATCCAAATTACTTTTTTATTCATATGTGATTTACCTTTTGTGTAGCAGCCTTTCGTGCATGTACATGTTCATGTCTGCATAAACGAGAGAGCTATGCTTAAAGGCTTTAATGGAAGTTATGTCCCTGTGTACACACAAAATAAGAGGTCAATTTACAAGCAAGAACATATTTACAGCATAGAACTGTCAAAAGATATTTTGTGTATCTCTCATAATCAGGACCAGAATCCCATGGCAACAGGCAAAGGTCTTTTCTTTTGTACAGCATGATATGGACTTTAAAGCGTAGTATTTACAGTAATATTAACTACACTGGATGGTGCATGAGCTGGACTGGTGTTTTACAAGGCTGGCTGAAATGATATTAACTTCCTTACTATGGAGGGATGAAATCATTGCTTCCCTGAGTTTAGATTCAAGTGTGTAAATAATTTACAGCTTTGTTTTGCTCTGAATCTCTATATAATGCTCAGACACTGTCGAAATGGGCAGGGTATCAGCAATAGATTTCTGGGAAGATCTGCCCTTTAGTGAAAGGAGATAAACATATCTGAGTGTTACCAGGGTGTGATCGAAGTGAAGAGTGATTATGCTAGTAGAGAGCAGTAGAGTTAGAAGAGCTACCAAGGAGAAGTGATAACAGAGTTTAATAGAATATGTGAAGTTTTACTGTAGTTTCAACACAAGAGCAGAGCTCAGAAGGAAGCTTTCAAATACTCGGTCTATTTTTTTTCCTGACTTTTAGTTGACCAATTACACCATGTAAACTAGTAAAACTATTTCATGCTGTGTTAAGCAAGGAAGACATAAACAAGAGAGTGACATGGGAGTAAAGCATAATAATTTGTCTGCTGAAGTACTGTGAAGTTAATAGTACTATGTGGACAAACAAGAAGATGCATAGAAAACCAAAAATGGCTGGATCAGGCATAGCATTGAGCGGTTTACCAAAAATGACATTTCTGTTGTACTGCCTTCCTCTTCCACTTTGAACAAAGCATCCAATGTGATGAACTACAGCTGGAAATCTTTGGGCTGCAGTGCAATGTCCCAGGAAAGAGAAAGCTGTTGGAAGCATGTAGAATAAGGAGTGAACAGAGCAGGCATGCTTCCGAAACAAAACCATATTACTCTTATTTCAGATGTGGAATTCTGACAGCATCTCACAAAAGCTAAAGATCAAACTAGAAGTGGGGAGCTCACATCACTAAACTAATAACATGGAAGAAAAATAGCTTGCATGAAGTTGAACGTTACTTTGCTGCTTTACAGGACCTTTTTATTTGGGTGGTTGGAAGTCTGTGTTTCCCCTTCACAAGGCAAAACAATTTAATGACTTTACATTGTTTGGAGTTGAGTGAGTGCCTGCAGGCTTGCTTGATGAGCAAAGTGACATCCTGAGGAAACATACAGCAAATTGCCAACAAAATCCTTATTAGTAGTGGCAGTTACCTCCTGGAGCAGGATTGATTTGGAATCCCTGTAAGGATAGTGCTCTCCTCGCTCAGCCAACTTGACAAATAAGAGTGTTTCTTAGGAGTTCATATTCAAGTTGTGTTAGTGGTAATAGAATTTAACTTTCAGGTTCAAAACAATTAAAGCAAGGTACTGAATGTCACTGTGCCTGAGACATTCATTTTAAAAGTTACACATATACCCCTTTTCTATTGCAAATGCAATACAAAAAGCTGCTGCTTCTGCTCATCCTTAGAATTGTTATGAAGAGCAACTGGGATTCAAAGACTTGGAATGCCCCCAAATAATGACAGTATTCACCGTGGGGATCCATGTTTTGTCCTAGCTCAGAAACCCAGAAGATAATTTTGATCCATCCTCTGCCATACTCTGGAATGTGACAGGAAGGATTTAGACATAGTCCGGACTATTTGACAACAGCAATGTGAAGCAGCAGATAGGTTATTTTGGAAAGTTTTTTTCTAAAAAACCAGAAGATTTTTCATGTGTAAGCAGTGTAATAACAGCCTTGACAGGAATCAAACCAATCTGCAGTATATGTTTTGTTTCCCATCAACCACTACTTGTGTCACTGCAACAAGAAGTGAAAAGTACCAAAATGTCCATTCCTCTTTGCCCCATACATCTAAAATATCTGAAAACATTTACTTTGAGCATGCAAAACAGGCTCTGGAGTGGAGACAATTGAGAGAAATGCTCAGATCTAATCTCAACTTGTGTTGCTCAAGCTCTGTTTAGATTAGCAAGCCGTATGGACTGAAAGAAGTGGATTTTTGGAGCAGAACAGTTGGCACTGAAGACATCATACCTATTCTCCACATTTCTGAGGTTTTTATGTTGGACTAGCTCTAGTCTGCTCCTGTGACTTGAATGTCTGTTGGTGGTTGGAGCACATCTTCTAATTTAATTTCATCTGAGGGGAATCTATTTTGCGTGCTCCAGGACTGCTCTGTGATGTGAACCAAAGCATGAGAAATGCAGATAATCAGGAGACTGGCTTCAAAACTTAAAATACTTAGGATGTCATATGGAGAAAGTAAATGTCTCGTTAACTTACTAGTTGTCAAACATGTTTCTCCCATATTCCTTTTTAACTCAGGGCACCACCAAAATGCTCTTAAATTGAATTGCTTTTAGTATTGTTTAATCTAGAGAGAGAAAAATCACTGTTAACAAAGTAAAATAACAGCTGTTATTGTAATGCATCATGTGGAAAGACAAGCATCTAAGTATTTGCTATTTTATGTTTTGAACAGTATTTCGTAGTTGTTATCTCTCTCGCTGGAAGGTTGGACTTCTGCACTTGATAAACAAAATGGTGTTGATTTTCACATGTGAAACCATTCAGAAATGGTATTAATATATCTGTTAATTAAATATGTGCTCATGTCCTGAATTTTTTACCTTAAAGTGTATTTTACCATTTTAAAAGGGCCATCAATAATGACAAAGGACCAGTGATACAAGAATTATGAGCTCACTAGCCTTCTAAGAATTCACATATTGCTACCCTGCAATTTGGCTGCAAGCCTTGAAAGTTGCATGCAATATTTAAGGCTTCAGCCTGCCATGAGATCTGTTAGGCCTATAAGTAGGCATTCTGCAGTATCTGCTTACATTGCATCTCATGTATGGTAATAGCCTATTGTGGGCGGTTTCTTGAGCATCTAGAAACAGTCTCCCCTCTTAAAACTGGCAAAACAAGATTCTAAGTATTTTTTCACTTTTTTGATTTCAATTAATATTGCACTTCTATATGCTATATTTTCTATAGCCCAGGAGGAAAATCATGAAGTATTGTCACATTTCGTGCATCAGGGCTTAATACACAGAGTGTCCCAGAACGCAATAGTACTCCATTGCCAAAAGCATTTTTCTTCTCAGGAAACGATTGACATTGATTAGTGCCGGAAATGAGGCAGTAGGTTAGCTGGTGGCCAGTCTGTACCTCTAATGATAATGCTTTGTTTTTGAGGAACTCTCAGTAATCAATTGATCTCACTTCAAGAAGGATTTGATAAGTATCACCGATACTATCTTTTATGGATTTTTTTGTTTCTTCTATGCGAATTATTTTTAGAGGTTTCCCTTCTATGAAGCACTTTTTTCTGTTCTCCCCTTGAACTTCTATGACCTCTTACTGAACAGGATGAAGGTATTTTTTAATTTGCCTGCAATGGGGGAAACAGTCAAACATTTGATCAGGGAGTGGATTGAAAACAATGAAAAGGTTTTTTTACGCTGTGTTATTCATTCATCTGTTTAGTTTTGATTCCTTAAATAGTCTGTAAGGAGAGAATCTATTTGATAGCAGTCTCAAGTAAAGCCAAATGAGTGACTGATTTATCCCAGATATACTACTCTGTTTAGCAGATTTGTTTGTACAACTTCTCACTTGGTAGCAGTCATTTCCTAGTTAGCATAAACACGGTCCACCTTCCAGGGTTACTCTTCACTTGTATAAGGGCTCTAGTCTTTTACATACTCAATATCAGCTTTAAGAGTGTGAAGACCTTATTCAATGACACACCAAAGTCATTACCTTCTGAAAAAGCTGGTACATTAAAAATGTCATTTTTTCAGTTTCATCACAGCATTGGTCTTTCCTTCTCAGTGGCAGACTTTAAAAATCTGACAGGGTAACCTAACACTTCCAGAATGGTGTTAGAAGAAAGATGCTCCTGTGCATAAGAAGTAGAAATAACATTACATAAACTGTACTTCTTATCCATAAGCCTTTTGGGGTCTGGGTTATGTTTTGAATTTAAATGGAGAGTATGCTGAATGCTGACAAACAATTATTGCTAGCTTTGTAATGTCTTTTCTAGGCTCTATTTGTAAATTGTTCCTTCTATTTCTTTTCTTATTTGTGAATGAATTTGCAGAAAGCCATGTAGTCCAGAAATTTCCAGCAGTGGAGTATAGTGTGTTCATGCCCAGAACAGACACAACAAGGCCCTGCCAGGTCAAGCTGTGTCCCTGTGTGCCTCAACTCCTCCCCTGAAGGAGAAAAGCTAGAGGAGGAAGAGGGCAATCCAGTCTTTATGCCCATTCAGCCCCTGGCCTTTTCCCCAAGGCTGTCAGCAAGGGTGTTAATTAGTGTCAACTGTGACAGCTGGGAATGGGACTGGTGCCACAAATGCATTTGCTAAACTAGTCTGCCAGCAAACAGTCCACATATGGACATGACTTTTCATTCACCACCAACTTGGGCTGTGATGTAATGGCAGACCTAAAGGCAAAAGTTGTCTAATTTATTGCTATTCCCTGTGGACTCTGCGCTCCTCCCATATTCCTTTGTTTTAGAAGAAAAACTCGAAGGCTGCAGTTCAAATGTTTCGTTTTCCAATTTTAGTTCTTTGCCTCCCTGTGGTAGACTGCTCTGTAAGTACTTCGATATTGATGAGGATATTTTCTCAAAGGCATCTGAGGCTTCTGTTTTTCAGGGATCAAAGGAAGGAATAATCTGGATTTTTGCAAATGGATACATGACAACATTGATGTTGTATCTTCAGTGAATTGCAGAGTTAATGTGCTTCATCTGCTCCAGAGGCTATTCTAATACTAATGTGCTTTTACGACTTAAAAAAGTCCATGACCTAAATACAAATAGGAAATACAGTATGATTTTGCCATTTAGTTGTTGAGAGATGCAAGGTTTTCTGGCATACCCTGGATGTTCGTGTCCTAGTTTAGCTTCAGTCTTGTCCATTTTTTTTTCTTTTTACTGTTTTCTGCAGTCTCTGGCATTATCATTTCAATCCATTGATTCTTTGGCTCTGGGATCACCAGATACTAAGGTCTCATTTGTACTACTCTCCACCTGTTTGAATGGCAATCAGAGACCCCAGCTGCCAAGCTCTGCAATATTTTGCTCAGTTGAGGATTGTGGTTGGCATCAATGCAGATGTCATTTAGTTATGCTGGCAGCTTTCACACTACCACTGGGCTTGCTATAGGTGCAGACACAAGTGTTTTGGTCACTTACTCTTTTTACATCGTCTAAAAACATTTAAAAAATGTGCCCAGGCAAGTTGTTTCTTCCTCCAAATTTACTTTATTAAACAGGCATGCCATTTTCAAGGTGGAGGCATGCAATTGCGCTCTTCACTTGGCATCACGTTCTCATGCTGGCGGAGATGTTTCTGCTGCCCTTGGCATTCCTCCTCTATGTTTTTCTCTATCACTCTTGGGGTGGCTTTGGCAGCTGCTCTGGCCAGATGCAAAGCTCTCGCCTCTTTTCCAGCAGAGGCATGTGAGGTCTGTGTAAAAAGCTTTCTGGCAGAGACTGTGCATTTTGCCTGGCTCTGCTTTGCTTCCCCAAGATTTGCTCTTCATCCTGTAGAGGTACTGTCTTCTGACCCACAAACAAGCATGAGGAATTCAATTGCATGGGGTGGGTGTTTGAGGAGAAAGCATCTTACCTAATGTACACAAAACGCCTTATTAGTGCCTGTGTCTGCTCCATTTCTGATGTATAAACAGTTACTCTGACATTTAATGAATTTGTCATCTTATACCTTGGAAGCATGGCAATACCATGCAACCCTTTAGAATAAGTGATTCTGTTAGCAGAAGGATTAATAATGCCTGCTTGCAAGTACAGATTTTCTGATCTTTAATAAGTAGTGAGCTCATACTAAAAGTTTTCCCCTGATGAAGACATTTAATAGTCTCTCTCTCCTTGAGTGGTCTGCCTGTTTTCATAAAAAGTGAAGGAACTTCTCATTTTGCAGGCTACTACCCTTTGTCTAATAGCTTGAAATTGCTCAACAGGTTCAAGACTTACTGTAAGCATGCATACTCCAGGCAAAAAAAAGGGAGGTACAGTTTTCCTTAATCTGTCGACAGAGTTAGGACAAATTCAAGTAGGAATGTTATTACTGACCTCTGCCTGAAAAAATGACATTGTCCTGGAGCGTTTGTGCTGGCAGCAAGCAATATGCTTCAATGATTTCTCTCCACTGTTTATTATTGTTAAGTGTTCCTTTTGTCAACAAATAATAAAGATCCACCTTTGGAAGATTTTAACCAAGTTACTAAATTTGGTAGCCTAACATTTTACGCTAGGATATTTTAGTTATAGAACCAAAAAAATTCTGTCACTGTGCCTGTAGGACAGAATAGTGAAATCTTATGCTCCCATTAGAATTCAGGCCTTAAAAAAAATCACATAGAGAGCCACACAATAGGGGCAAAGGAGATAAAACTGGCCATCAGGTCCCCTAGCCTTGTGTGGAAAGAACATTTGGAAAAGTGGGGAACTTTCTGCAAGTCTGACAGTTATTTCTCTTTTGAGTATGAGAAAGATTTGATGGTTTTTCTCTTCAGTCTGTAAAATGACTTGCTGTTTTGACACTTGGGATTTGGGTTGTTGGAAATCTTTTCATGTTAAAGTTGGTTATTCACGAATGCTAATGGTGGTAACATTAGCAGTATACTTTGTAACTTGTCACTTTATAATCTCAGCCTTTATATAAGAATCAAGTTTTTTTCATCTCTTATGATGAACAGGCAAAAATACGTGACTTGTATGATGTGATTCAGTGTCAGACTCAGGAATGGGCTGTAAGCCTCTGTCCTGGGCCTCTACCCAGTAAACTGTGCCACAGAAGTATGTCCCTGCTCTTTCCAGTTCCAGTTTTCTAAATAGTTTTGCTCCACCTTATCCGCTGTGTTTTTATAGCTGTAGGCATTTACAAGGTGCCCATCACAGAAGCATTCAATTGTCACAACATTAAATGAAAGGCAAAACCTGAACTCTAAATAGCGCATATTCAACACCGTCTGCTTTACCTGTAAAATTGTTGCTCATGCTGAAGTTTTAATGAAAATTGTTTGATTTTTCTAGAGAACATTCCTGAGGGAATCAATCAGTACTGCTGTCATAGAAAAGCCAGATCCAAGATGCCTCATCTAATGAAACCCCCAGGGAGGATGTCCATATTGTGATGGACCCTTAGGTGAAGCACTGGGTACAGAGACCTTCACCAGTGAGGTGAAGCCAGAAGGCTGCCACTGGGGGTGCTGGGCGCTTGGATGGTGATCAAGGAATATTTCAGTGAGGTTAATAGTTTTACAGTATCTAAAGATCACAAGAAAATTGAGCCATTGTGTTTGACATCCTGAGGTTGTTGAGTTGCTAGATCACCAAGGACTTCATAGTTAATAACCAGCACTTCAGTTTGCACCTGGAACGAGACTGGCAGTCAGCAGGAGCCCAAGAGCAGGTGCAATATGCTCTTGTCCATTTACTCATCCTCCATGGCAGGCAGCCACGTCCTGCACCAGCTGAAGCTGCCAGATGTCCTTCGGGTCAGTCCCACATCACACACATTGCAGCAGTCAAGAGTTTTACTTGCTGTTTGCTCTGTTGACTGTCCCTGCCAGTGTTGCTACCTTAGTCTGTCAGTATAAAACTCCCAGTATAATTCTGCATGCCTCCTGGGGAATAGCCTGCAGGTGAAGGGGACCTGTTTTGAGGTGGAAGTCTCCCATTGCATATTAAATTTTTAGTTTTCTCCATTTGATGAGATAGCACATTAGCTATCATTGATGTCTTTTTACATTATTCTTTAGTGAATCACTTGTTCATCCTGTATTTTATCCATAGGAAGGGTAAATTTCCCTTTATCAAGAAATTCCCCTAAGTCCCTTCAAAATGGTATGTCACAATCTGTAATTATTAATTTCTTATCTTCTTTCTTAAACACCAAACTCAGTAGTGCTCTCTTTCAAGCTGAATTGGCAGAACTTGCTGTATGATATACTATTGTTATTCAGTTCAGGCTTTTCCTCTAATGGCAGCAGTTAGCTGAAGTAACATTTCAGCCCCAGCTGACTGTAACCATACATTATAATTTTCTGAGACAACTTCTGATTGTGGTGTTTGCCTGCTTCATGAGACAGTGAAGAACATCAAACATGTCTTCATAAACATCATAAATTTTTATATACAATTCTAATTGAGGTACATGTTTAAAAGTTTTGTGGGTAGGAAGCAGTATTGATCACCGGTTGACATTTTTAAGAAAAACTGCTACTGCAAAATGAAATAATTCACTCTCCTTAGACTGAGCAAATTGGAATAGTGTTTGTTTATAAGAAACAAAGAAAAGACTGGAGACTATTTGGGGACCAATTTTATATTCATATTTTATGGGTTTTGCATTTTTTTGTCACAGTAATCCTGCATATCCTGATTTCTAATGATTTGCCTTCTTTTATTTTGACTGTTTTTCAAATTGTGACTAAAAGAGCAGAGTTAAGGTTGCTTCACCTGCTTTATCTTGTGCCTGTGTAGTTCTTTTAGCCACAGCCTTAATTTTTTTTCTTCCTAGGCTTTTATTGCTTGCTTTTAGGGTGGGGTGTTGGTTTTGGGTTTTGGGGGTTTTAGTTGTTTGGGGGTTTGTATTGTTTTGGGGTTTTTTTAATAGCTATGCAAATTCTTGCAAGGTTTGTTTGTTTGCCCTTAATTTGCTGATATATACTCTTAAACTCTACAGGTTTTTTTCTCTGTGAGAATATGAATTGTTTGCTCTGATGGCAATAACGCCCCTTTTCCTGTAGTCTCAGATTTAAAGTGTAACAAGCTTGAGTGTATTCGTTTGTATTTTAATAATATGCACGTCCCCTATGTGCCTGTGCTGCTGTTTCCCTGATGGTAACCAAGAGTGCTGTGAATCCTCATTCACCACTCTTTCTCTTCCCTTAAATGTCATAGCTGTCAGGAAAGGAGTGATGTAAAAAATATTAAAACAACATTTTCTAGATTATTCTGTGATCTGCTGCTACTTTCTCTCATGCAGCAAGTGATGGGAATCATTCAGCAGGGACAGCTTAGAAAATGATAGCAGCTGAATAAATCTGACTCATAGAATTAAATATCATGGATCAAATGGGCTTGTGCCAAACTTTCCCGCTGGATTTAATGTAAGACTGTGACCCTTGCGGTATTACAAAAGTGGGTCAAATTTTCTGTGCTTGTACAGTAGGTCTTTTGACATTTTGCCAATGCCAGTACGCACTATCAAAGGTTTTATCATCAGCTGCCAAGGAGATAACTACAAGTTTTGAATTCCAATAGAGAGTGTAATTGAATGGACTGTGTCTCAAAAAAATTACAGGGGGGGAATGGATAACAGTGCATGTTAACGTCTCTGTGTTGCCATGAGGAAATTTGGCACTGAGGCTCAGCTGGAGACTAGATGGCAAAGATGACAACATCAGAAAGGAGAGAATTTTATCCTTGCACATTGAAAGACATTTCAGTGCTGCTCTTGGACCTCTGCAACCACCAGTTTGAGGCTGTTCTGTTGTGTCCAAGAGGTGCAGGTGGGCTACACTGGAAACATGGCACATACCTCAAGATGGAGCTTTTCTTCTCTGTTTTCTTCCCTTAAGTACTAGTGGCCTAGTCCTGATCTTGACCATTCACCTCTCACTCTTACTCTCCTAATTTTAATACAAAGATTTTGTAATCCTTCTGTTTCTTTCCTTTTTATTGGTTGTTTGCAGCCCTCAGCCCTAAAGATTCGATGCCCATTTTTTCTCAAAGTAATAATGGTTCTCTTCTCCACAACCCCCCTTGTGAGGTAGAGCTGATGAAATTTTTATTGCTGCAATTTACATTTCATCTGACTGTGAGTCCATAGCTTTGCATCTTTTCCATCTTGTCCACTTTGCTCCATCATGGGGGTTCCGTAAGGTGGTGAGCCTGGAGTTCTCAGTGCAGTCACTTTTTCCCCTTCCCGTATTAGTGACATGACAGCTTGTCATCACAGAAGTATTTATAGTGTTGCTAACTGCTTCACAGCCTCAGGTGGGGGATAGGTGAACTGAGAGCTAAGGATAAACCAGTGTTGGATGTCCATCATCCACAGCAGGTCTCAGTTCATCCAAGGCAACGGTGAAGCGATGCCAGAAATACAGGGCACCTTAATGGTACAACAGTCAACGTTGCAATTGTAGAAGCTTGACTTTTGTCCAAGATGAAACAAAATCGAGTCTTGTAAAATGGCGATAATCCTCCTTATTTTACCAGGGTGATACCGGAGGGGATCATTTATCTGTGAGTGTGCTGTGTAACCTCAGACTGGTTGCACATCAGACCCAGCTTCCCTTGTAGTTCTTATAACTCTTAATTCTGCCAGCACAGAAGTTAATAGTTTAGGAAAATTTTGCTTTTTTTTTTTATAATTAAGTCTGTAGAAGGAAGAAATCAACAGTACTGTGCGTTTTCCCAGCAGAGACCGTAAATTAATTAGGAGCAATTTGCTGTCAGAAACAATTTCCATAATTTTAAGTAAAAAAGCAGAAAACCCATTTTTATCCTGAAGTGATTTAACTCCTGTGAAGATGAATTATGTGAAATTGCAATTTACCTGCTCCTGGCTCCTGGTACCCAGAACGATGTGCATGATGATTCAGGTGGTGGTTACTACTGCTGGGGCAGAATTTCTGAGAGTGATGCCCTCTCCCTGCACCATTCAGATCTTGACCTTTTCATAACAGAATTGCCTTTGACACTTGCAAATTCCTGTCAGGAGATAATGAACAAATTGCAGTGCTAATCGAACACAGGCCTTTTCTAGGCTTTTTCCTGATAGTCACGCAGCAAAGGTCACAGTCTAACTAATGAGGGCTTTGGGTGATACCTACACAATATGTGGGCTTTTCTGAAAGGCCAAAATTTATGGGTGCCACTTGGGGACAATTCAGCTATCACAAGCATCTTAGAAGTACAGGAAGGGATGATCCATCCATCACTAAAGCCCCATTATTGGACTTAAACACTCAGCCTCATATGCATAATTGCCAGACCTTGGGCTCCTCAAAAAGGCCTCAGTGTCATTATGATGGATCCTCCTCCCTGTTTACCAGAAAGAATGAACATGAGATGGTCCATTGTGGCATTTAGTATTTCAGCCCATCAGGATTTTAGGGTGATTTGCAGATATCAAGTCACTGGGATGCTGATTTAAATGAAGGGAACATTTGCAGAATCATAAATTTGTCTTATGAAGTCTATTATGTGGATACCGTTCTGCAGCTGATAAGCATTAAAAAATTTACTGCTTCATACTTGCATTTTCTCCTTTTTTTTGTGGCCTTTTCAGGTGCGAATATATTTATTAGTCCTTTCTTTCTTTGCTGATGTACAATTAAAGCAGTCTGACCTCTAGCTGCCAAAGGTTTCACCAAAATACATTTTAGAAACTGCCTTCCAGAGGAAAATCTGCTGTATCATTAGTTCTTGCTTTAAAGTTACATGTACACTTTATTAAAACTCTTTCCAAATATGTAGGAATTATAGGCTAGAGATGAGAAGGCACTGGAAGATAAATTAGGATACTGTCCTCAAAATCTGCAAGTTACCTGCAGAATATTAAACCAGCCTTGAGAACAGTAATGCAGCAATGCTGCTCAGCTACTTCCTCAGTGTGCTAGCACCAGATCACAATCTAAGCAATTACATTTGGGCTGGTCTCAATCCGTTTCCATTGCATACAGACTGATGCTGTTTCCTCTCATAAAAAGGTCTGTAGGATTGCCATGTGCAGTTCAACAGCTGCTGCATTTCAGCGGTGGGTGAAGCGATCTGTACGTGTAGTTGACATATCAGTTTGGCTTGCACTCTCGGATTCTGTGGGATGTAAGGTGTGACATAAATGGATGTTATATAAATATTTTTTAGTTCTAGATATACAGGCTATAGCAAAAGCTTGAATTAGAATTGACAACGTAATCGGAATCTACATTTCACACTACAGGGATGGCGCCTTGTGCAATACAGTCTGCTAAGTACCACCCAGCATTACCGTACACTTCCAGATCTTCAGAATAATTATGAGATGTGAGTTTTGTTAGTCTGTGTACCCTTTTTCTTTCATACTTACTTAAAAATAGCTTCTTTTTTTTTTCTCCCATTAAATGATTATCTTGAAACTGTTTACTTAATGACAGATTCAAAAACACCACCAGCTGAGGATTTCTGTTTCAACAGTCAAATACTTACTAAACGTGTGGGTGCCTCTTAGCTCATAGAACTGCTGAAAGGCAATGAAGACACCCTCTCCTGGTCATCCACTGAGTGCACTAATTCATTTTTAAACGAGCTTGCAAGTCCTATTTTTGTGTGTGTGTGTGTGTTTATTTAAGAATATGTTTGGAAATTAGCACTCATTTGAACTCGGTGTCTGAGACAGTGACGTGAGACACCTCTTTCAGACTGGCATCACCCTGTGCATCAAATGCCAGGTCCATTTAAGTTGTGCTGGATATGATAAGCTTAGACACAGTAGTCCATGCAGTGAGAAGCATCTTGTGTAACAGGGTTTGAACATTGCCAATAAGACCAAAAGCTGAATGACTCCAGGGTTTATCTGTCCTTAAAGTTTTGGTTTGGTTTGGGTTTTTTTTGTCATTCAGCATAAAGTGCCTTAAGTCAGTGAGTTTTTGGTTTGAAGTCACTTTGCAATCTCCCCTCCAAGTAAGTCCTATGGCCATTGCTCTTCCTGTTCACAGTGACAGCACCTGAAAGACCAAATGTAACTTTTGTTGAATAACAGGCGTGGCTGGGTTGTAGCAGCAGGTATGAGAAAAAGATCAGAGATATTTTTGCACTTTTCTTCACTAATACCTTCTACCTTGTGGATCCTTGCACTTTTCAGGGGAATTGCCTGCCACGGG
Source organism: Pandion haliaetus (assembly GCA_013401275.1). NCBI lineage: Eukaryota > Metazoa > Chordata > Aves > Accipitriformes > Pandionidae > Pandion > Pandion haliaetus. Next base: position 46,659 of record VYZV01045978.1, read on the forward strand.
CTACGCAGCCCACCTCAAAACACATAGTAAGCTCTTTCCCATACAACATCTAGCATAAAACCTCAGAATTCCTGTTGTGTGTATAACTTGCCTTGCGTCGGACAGAATCAGCTGCTATTTTGGCAAGGTGCATATTGGCCATCGCATGATCTTGTTTTGAAATAAATATATAAAACCAACATGAAAGCATGAAAAATCTGTGCATATGTCATACACAGCATGGGTGCATTAGCTATGACAAAACCTCTCCAAGAATACGTATGTTTTCAAAAAATGTATATAAACAGTGTTGGGCACATAACACATTGATGATTATACTTTGGACCACTTAGGTATTGCTTAGATATAATGCCTCTAGCTCTTCAAAGGATTCAGCTAGTCTGCCTTCTTACAAGATCCTTTGTGCTTGCAAGTCATGAAAAAAACAGTTTAATAGGAAAATCTCTCATCGGCATCTAGCCTCTACTTCAAGGTCTTCCTTTCAGTCTTCCAATGTAAGTACTACTCTAGAGCTGCCATTAGATTAACAGCTTTTGGTTTTAATCTAAATTTCCAGTTAGAGGTTTCTTCAGCCAGAATGGGTTGAACTACAAAATACTAGAGCAGTAGGGGACCTAGGATAAAAAGTTTTATTTCTTTTTGCCAGGATTTGGAAAGTTCCTTGCAGTCCAGACCTGCCCTCTGCAAATTGATCTTTCCTTGTCATGCTCCTGGTCCTGGATGTTAAGGACGGCTGCACCCTCTGGGGTGCACTGGGCTGCTTGCGGCTTTCTTCTTTAAGTTGAACGCAACACATCTGGGCTACAGCCCTGCTTCTTACTAATCCTAAATGCTTCTCTTCCCTGTAAGCACAGACTCCTATATTTATTCCATATGAACACTGATGTCTTTGTGCGGGATGTTTTGATGCTTCCTAATCTGGATATATTCTTGACATAATGTTCCTGCAGTCTTTTAGTAAACTTCTGCTAAAGTGTTTCAGAGAAAACCTTTAGGAGGTTTGTCAGGGCACAGTCCCAAGCATACCGATGAACAGCTTGGGTAAATCAGTGCTAAAACTCTTCATTGACAGGCAATTCTGTGACCAAGATAGTCATAAAACTGTTGTCTCCACAGTTGTTAATTCTGTTTCTAGAAGGTTGGGGTTTTTTAGTGTTGGTTTGGTTTGGGTTTTTTTCCTTCTTCTACGTAAGTCTTACGTGCTATTAAGCAATTGAAAATGTTTTTTTACCATGGGGTAGCAGAAGCTTCACACCTCAGGTCACTAGGAACACACTGATCTCTTGGTGCAGATGTGTGGGAGGAAATGTGTGAACTCTCACAACGTGAAGGTGTTAAAATTTATCAAATGGACTCTCCTGTAACCTCTTGGAGACCTGCTGCTATCCATTACAACAGAAATAATTTCCATCTGATTTTTCAAGTGGTTGTGCTAGTGGGATATAAGCAGTAGGGCCCTCTGATGGTTCCACCTGACTTTGCTTTGAAATACCAGGTGGGTACTGGATTCTTATACGGACTGTACTTTTGTGTATAATAATGTTAAATATAGTGTGTTCTTAGCATTGTCATATAATTAAGAATGGTATTTAGTTAAAACAGCTCCCAAACTGGGAAGATCATTGTAACTGAGAACATATGTGGTGGGAGAGAGACTCAGTGAAGGCAAATCATGAAGTTAGCAGTGTCCTATATATTAAACGTTTTGTAAAAGATTGGAGCTAAGGGAACAAATAATCAAGTAAATGAGTAAAATTCCTTGCGTTGTTTGTGGGGAGGAGATGTTTGGCTTGAATCCAAGAAAGTGCTTAAAAGCATGTTAAATTTTAATGAGGTAAATAGTCTCATCTCTGTGGTGCAGAACGTTTAGGCTTAATTTTAGGCACATGCTTAAGTTCTTTGCCAAATTGGGGTCTAAAAAAGAGTTATGCTTTTGCATTTGAGAAGCAGGAATGATATCACATGACTTCTATATTTAATCACAACTACTGAAGGCAGCTGGGATTTTGAATACAGGATACTTAAAGCAAACTGTTCTTGATCAATCCATAGAGAAATACTCAGAGGGAGAAAAAATATATACAGTAAATTTGAATAATGAACAATTTTGAGGAAATTGCAATCTGCTTGCAGACATTTGGAGAGCAGAAAGGAAGCTAAATTTGTTGAATAAGTTACTTGCTGTGATCTATTCTCTTGGCTCTAATTAGAGGGAAGTGAGCAGTAAGGGAACCCAGAAAATGAGACTGCTGTGGACTGAAGTGCCCAAAGAGAAGACTATAAGTTGGAAGGGGTTTTTTAAGTGGATTATTTTCCCCCAAGTATTCTTTAAATAGGAGGGTGAAAAAATGGTGCTTTGAAATGTTCGTTTGAAAAAAATGCTAACTGTATAAACAAACAGCATTGATGCTTGACAAATTTGACAGAAAACATTTGTGTTTTCTTTGGAATTCAAATCTAAAAGTTTACTGTAAGAGTTAACTGTATCAGTTAACGGCTGACAACTTTGTAATTTTTTAACTTTAAGTTTTGTTACTATATTACTTAAGTATTTTCATTGGCTGCTTCAGCTCGGACTTGCTCATTAGTTGCATTTAGTTCCCAATACAGCAAATCATTCTGTCTTTGAACACCTTACATGACGGGTGCTGTGTGAAATACTAAAATATAACAACTGTCGCTATTGTTTCTTCCAAACAAGGCTTCTGGCCATTAAATGTAGGGTCATACCTGGAAACTATTAAATTCAAACACTTCCCTGATCAGGCCACCCCTTCCTTTGTAAGAGGTCCACAGTGACAGCCTCTCTGCACAACAAAACTTGCTCTTCGTAGTAACAGGAAAACTCATTTGTGGAGGGCAGAATTTTCTCAGACTGGTGGTGAAAAAAAAATCTGTAGGAATGCAAAACTATCACATATCCATCTGCTCCAAGCTCAAGGCATATTTCTTTAGCCTTATTTTCTTTAGTATGAAATACAGAGCAGCAGTGTATGTTTATAAAAAACCCACACTACCGACTAATTAAGAGAGTAAGTGGAACCTCTTCTCTCTTATCACCAGTATTAGCAACTCAGTGTAACCCATGACAAGATGGCTCTTTGATTTGATTTGTCATGTCTGTTGTACCAGGGAGGAGAGTTAGGCGCTCCTACTTTGCAAGTTTGATGTCCTTGTAGTCCCAAGTTACTTTACACTTTTTAAAAACATAAATTGTTTTATATAATACATATATATAAAAACCATAAATTTTTTAATCTTTCCTATGCGTTTAAAGTGTATATGGTGGGCTCTCTGAGTGCTTTTTAATTGTTTCCATATCTCCTTTTAAATATCACTTCCATTCCAAATTTCCATAGTTTATAGTGCTTCTTTTTGTGATTACTGCATCACCTCTTCAAATTCTCATGGAAGCTCTTCTTACACACAATTTATTGGACATGATTGCAGTGCATGTGTCTTAATACTGCAACTGGACAAAAATACAACTGAAACAGTTTCTCCCCCATTCATTTATAAATAAAAAATAATCTGTCTGGAATTACTAGAGTTACTTCACATTTTTCAAAAGCAAAACTGATAGACTTCAGTCCAATAGTTTTCTGTTAGTCAACTTCTAACAGAGGAAGTGGTGCCCATTCTAGCTTGAACAGTCTTAGGCAGTGAATGTCAGGACCTCATTCCTTCCTATTTTCTCTCTCTACCAATGACATTCTTGTTCGTGCCACTCAGATCCATGTATTTTCCCCTTGATTTCATTCATCGTATTGTAGCCTTGCAGGATTGTTCTCAGGGTAGAACAGCTTGTTGAAAGGTGTTTATAATAACAATTACACCTACTCCAATCACTAAAGCGTAATCTTTATCTTAATCAGAAATAAAAGGGGGGGGGGCAGAAGAAAAAATATACATCACAAACTACTCCAAAGTTCTGCTTGAGTTATTTTTCAATTACAGCAGGTGAAGCAGAACGAAATTGTTACAGCCATTTATTGATTGTGTTACTATCCATTAAGGTACAACAGAAGTAGTCCATCATATTGTGTAACAACTTAACTATTTAAAATAACAAAGGCTTCCTATTGTTTCCCTTTTTGCCATTATCCTGACACATACATTCTACTTCTGTGCTGGAAATCAAATTCAGGAATCATAATGAAGAAATTCTGTATTCAAGTTGACGTTATTTCTTCCCCTAGCTATTGAAATTCTTCAGCTTTTTCATTGAAAAATAACTGAAGCAGAACAGAGGTAATGAAATATATTAATTATATTAATGATGTTTTACTGAACTGGCTGCTTCCTAAAGAGAGTGCATATATAACCGTAAGAAGAGATTCTATCAATGGGTAGACAATTAACAGGTAATACTGTCACAGTAGTAATTTTAGCTGCTATGAACTATTCAGCCATCTGACTGACAAACCCTTTGAAGTTTTATGATGAAGGGCGAAGTTTATCATGTTTTCTAAGGAGGGTGGACGCTCTTTGCCGGGGAGGAAGCCAGCGGAATTGTGTAAAGGATGGCAGATTTAGTGATTGTTATTGTAGCATTAAGATGTTGGTGACAGCATGCTAGAGGAATGCTCTCAACCCAGTAGCAAAGAGGTTCATAAACTAGGTGTTAAACTGGAGCTTGCAGGTGTTTTTCCTGGAGACTGGATACCAGCACCCAGAAGTAATAAATAATGATATATCATTGCAACTGAAACGCAGTAATTGTTGTCTAGTCTGCTGTAACTCTGATTAAAGAACCACAAGGTCTTGAGCTGGCTGCTAAAACTTCTCTGGAAATATTGTGTGTGTGTGTACACGTGTGTTTAATAAGCACCTCTGCATCTTCTTGGCAGCCCAGTGGGAAAGACTTTCTGGACCTGTTTGGGACTGTGGTAAAAACGGGTTCCCCCGAGAGGGGGGAAGGCTTCCCCATGTGACAAAGAAAAGTCCTGCCCCTAGCAATGCCAGTCGCTGCTGCTTAGGGAGAAGGGTAGTAGAACAGGGCTGTGTGCAGTGTTACTTCTTCTTGTAGGCTCTAGCAGATTTTGCTGCATAGGATCAAAGCACAATATATCAGACCTGTGTGGTATTCAGTTTGCTTCACGTTTATTTTCATGAGTTCTTACTTTCACCCACATACCAGCTTAAATTTCCTACTCACAAAAAAAAAAAAAAAAAAAAAAAGAAAATGAAGATGACAAATAAGATCCCTATTCTACTTCCACCAATGCTAGTAAAGAAATTATTAGGACAGGAGCCAGAGTCCTTCTCACCATAGTATTGACCATGTCTTAACCTTGTTGTCACCTCTCTTCCCATTTTCAGTTGTCAGGCCATTCTTCCCTAGCACTGAAAATCTTGCGGTGGTGTGACAACTGCTAACATAAAATATCCATTGCCTGCTGCTGTAACCACAACTTCTCTGTTTGAACCTATTCACTACACATAAGCTTCAAGTTTCTTGTACCTACCTTCAAGTAAATTAGATTTTCTATTTTAAATGTCCATTTAAAGACAAAGCAAGGTTGGCATTTAGACTAGAGCATGGCTTTGTTGTACAGTTATTTCTGTCCTAAAATCCCTAATGATCATTTTTGGTTTTGAAATCAATGGAAAGTTTTGTTGCCAATTCTTGCATCCTGTCCTGCTGTCACTGCGAGTTTGTGCTCTTGCAGCTCTCAGATGTCTTTTATTTGACTTGTACAGTAAATATCTGTCAAACCCCTGAAGTTTTTTCATCAAAAAACACCTTGATCTCCATAATTGATGCTGAAATGCTCGATATGAGTACCAGTTGTGTGTGTCAATGTTCTTTAGGATCGGCTTGAGAAATGTTTTTGTAGAGAATGCCTCACGCATTTGTGCAGTTTGGCTGAAGATACACCAAACAAAAATGAGCTGCACATCAAGACTGGGTAAGCATTCCCTACCCTTTGTGCTTTCAGATCTCTGCAGTATTCTTTCTGAGCATATAAAGCGGTTGAAAAATAAATATAAAACACCTTAAAACGTTATTAAGCAGATATATGTAATTTCTTAATATACCTCTGTAGATGTTAGGCAAAATGGCACCTATGAAACCGTCTTTGAACCCAGCTTGGGTCTTCCATTAGTGCAGTTTCACTGACTGCAGTACAAGTATTGCTGATTTACTTGGTGATGAAGTAACAGGTCATAGATAACTTTGTTTCACTGAACTAGCAGATACCATCCAACGTGTTGTGTGATTGCCCATCAGGGGTTAATTTTGTTCTCAAAACACATTTGGGAGTGTGTTCAGGCAGCACACAAAATGAAGGCTGAGAATCAAAACAAGCAGGCTATCTCTTCCTACAGATCTCGCAGCAAAATTTAGGAGCTGAACGGTGCAACATGTGCATAAAATCTTGATAATGTTTTTGAAACATATCACTTGAAATATGTTAACGCATATGTTCCTTCATTTAGAACTCTTTCAAAATACATAATTTGGCCCTTTAGCTTTACACCCAGCTCATTATGGCTCACATGCAAAGAGAAACCTTTTTGAAATTTTCTCTTGGTCTTTCCTCAACACCAGCATGACCTTTCTTTCCCAGATAAGCCTTGTAAAATCCCTTCCCTGTCTTTGTGTCTCGCCCTCCAGCTCTTTCAATGCCATTTCCAGTCTGGTGGCAGTTTATCCCACCAGCATTTGCAAAAGTGGCAGCTAGCTGCAGTCTGCCTGCAGCAGGATTCAGCTCACTTGCATTTCAAAAGTTTAAAGGTTTCCCATTGTTCAAATTTGCCTGTTTATCTGTTTATGAATAGTTGGTTCTTTTTAAGCATCAGGTTAGTTTTTTGGGTTTTTTTGGTTTTTTTGTTGTTGTTTAATTCTTTGTATCAAGATTAGATAAACAAGATAACAGAACTCCATTGTTACAGAACCTGTTGGTCAAATAGGGAAAACAAAGTTCCATGTTAGTTTTACAAAAAGGTTTAAATTCAGGTAAGAGCGTACATGCACACAAGCTGTATACAAAGCCTAGTCTAATTTCTCAGTCCCAGTAAGATAATAAGCCAGTAGGTAGAATGGCACTTTCATTTGAATACTGGAGGAGAAGCAGATAAATCATTGCTCAGAAGTTCCTCGGAAAAGGCAAGGTAACTCTTTTTGTACCGTATTTTCAGTTAAATAAAATATGACCTTTACACAGTGCTGTAAATTGGCCTTGAGCGCACCTCTAGGTGGAATTACCTTCGCTTCCCAAGAATCACATGCTGCAGGCTTCCACTGAACCCTTTGTGCATGCATACATATTACAATGCTGATTTTGTAAAGTCTCCAGTTACTGAGATGTGTGGCTTAATCAAATCAGGCTCTTTCCCGATTTCTGAATTTTATATAATTTTGCTCTCAATAGTTCGTTCCCTTGCAAGGTCACAAGCAATCTCTGTGCTTCTAGGAATATTCCACTTGCAGAAATTTTTAATGCTTTTACAGTTCATGATTTTTTACTAGGAATCCATTTGTCTCAGCAGATATGGGGTGACCAGATGATACTGAACAATACCTGCAAGGAGCAGCATTCCTATCTGTCTCATTTTGTGTAAAGCGGGGTAGAAACTTCTGTTTTAATTATCACTATAAGATGACTTCACCATGCACTGGGGTCATGAAGCCTGAGTCGTGAGATTTCGAAATACCAGAAGCTGATCTTGGTGAGAGGAACTAAGATGCTCACTTACCCTCTTGAACATCTGAGAGTGCCTATCGATGTGACCTGAAATGTGAGAATCCAGGGAAGAAAGAACAAAACTGTTGCTGCACTTTCTTTTCTGCCAAAGTCTAGAATTAAAAAGTTGAAAATTGGGTTGAAACAGGAAAGAAGCTTCCACGTGAAATTTTTTTGTGTGGTTATCAGTCTGTTTTCAGAGTTTGAACCTTTCTGGTTTTGCCTTTCCTTTTGTTTCCAAATCAACACCATTGATGGATTGGATTTTTTACATTTATTTACCACATTTCCCCACTTTCCTTTCTTGCTCCCCACCTTGGCTTGCTGCATATTCTAACAGTATATGAACAGCCAGAAAATACAAATAAATATTTTAGTGTGAACTACAGCTCCATTTCTAATGCCTGGTAAACTTACCATTTTTTCTAAGTAAAACTTTTACGCTTAAATAGTTCAAAAATCTGCCTAATAGGACTTTCTGCATGCTGTTTAAACTGAAATATAGAAAATACCTCAATTCTTAAAGTAAATTAAGTCTATATTTTTATAAGCCAGTAAGCACGACAGCTTATTCTTCGTTTCCCCCCACAACATATGGGGCTTTCTGTTTATTGTCTTTCACTAATTTTCAGTATTTTCCTTTGAGCTTTTGTCAGCAAAGTCATACACTTCCCTCTGCGGTTTGTATTTCTTCAGAAAAACACTAGGTGAATTTGAGTAATTTCCTCGAGAATTTAGGTGAATTATATTCTGCTGATTAGTGAAGCAAGTGCTGTGCTCCATCTGCTAGGGAATGGGAATGGGATATTTATAACGTGATGGATGTTACTGTTGGGTGGGTTTGTAGTGCCTCAATATGACTAAGCGGTTCACTAGGGTTGTACGCTGCTTCGTTTGGTGTGTTTTAAAGAGGACATACTGACTTGTGGATAGGGAGTATTACTGCAGAATTGTGGCTTTGTGCAAGGACTACAATTAATGTATTCAGCAACAGAGACAAAGTCAAGGCATACTACCCTTTTAACAAGAAATTCAGGAAAACAAACGCAGAGAAATAGGGATTGATACACACAGAATACGATTTCTCAGTTATATGTGAATATTCAATGCTAAATTTTTTTTTCTTCTTAGAGCAATTAGAGAAGGTGAAGATGAAATTTCTTCTGCACTTATTGTGCAGTGTCTAAGAGAATGTTTCTATTGTCCTAGTTTGCTCAGAATTACCAATCTACATTTTTAGCAGTCTTTTAAAATTTACGGTTACCCATCGCAGGATTGGATAGGTATTTCAGTGCTGCAGAAATGCTCTGTGGTGTTGTTAAGGCAGCTTTAGTGAATGCATTCATTTGTTTCAATAAGTGGAATTAACACTGGAAAATGCTACCATTCATTTCTTAACATAATACTTTTTCCTCCAAAATAACAAAAGCGACTATTTTTCAGGTTATTGAGATGACATAGTTATAATAAAATAAGAAGTCTCAAAAAGACCCCTAAAACCAGGAAAACTAATTACACTAGACTGGTGCAAGGATGTCTTAGTACTGAACCATGTTGAAATCCACTGCTCTTTAAAAGTCAAAGGGACGTATTCTGCTCTGAAGTAAGGCACTTGTTTTCTTAAGGTCATACTAAACAAAGCACATTAGTTGAACAAAGGTCAGAATAATATGTCTGTAATGAAATATAGTATTTACTCGCTTTCAGCATTTGAACTGTGACAAATCTGGAAAGGAAATCAACAGTTACTGCTCTTGTTAAATAGTCCTTTTAATATTACAAGTAAGTTTACATTGCTGGACCCATGTGTACCTTAATGATTCCTGGAAGTACTGTGACTTGGCCCAAAGGAAAGCACAAACCTAATACTTTATCTTGTGTGAATTAAACGCAGCTAATTAAAGTGAAGAAAAATTAAAAAGAATTAGGTGAAATAAAAGCACTACTGTAAAGCTTTTATTAAACACTTATACAGTGAATAAAGAATGTGCAGGAAAAAATGAACAGCTGATTCATTTATCTGAAAGCTGCTTACTGCAGCCTCCTGGTCAGTGAGCAAGACTCAGTCTTCTGAGCCTTACATATCCTGAGTCAGAGCTTGCACAGATTTGGTCCCCTTGTCATCCAGAAAGGTATCATGTATGAAATGATCAAATCTGAAAATGTGATTCCACTTGCCACACCACAGAATGATCTCCTGCATGGATGGAACAAGTTACCTATTGAAAATATAATGGATAATGCACATGTCAGCTTAGTTGATGCTAAATGAACGTTTGCTTTCGTCTTGATGGAAGTTAAGGTACACATG
>VYZV01045978.1:57639-78056 GCA_013401275.1 Pandion haliaetus
TTCTCTCTCCTGGCTCTGTTAGTGAGTCAGGATTTTTACCCTAAGTGACTGGCTATTCTGTATATACCCTGCAGCACTCTGTATTGCTTGTGATGAGGGTGACTGCTCTGAAGAGGGCTAATGCGAGAGATAGCAATCTCCGAGAGCGGGCTTGGTGCTCACAGTGAAACACACACTGGGAAATATCACTGAATGCACTAGTTTTATATATTTAGGTTCATTTTCTATTCTTATTTATGCCTTCATATCTCTTATTTTCAGGTCATTTAAATAAGAGACATGTGGTGGGACTCTATCATTTAAGCGAAATTGGTATTCTGCCATCCATGAAATTGCATGGACACCTTTAACTTATCCCAAAGTGCAAATTATGTGTATTTCCCTCCTTTAAAAAGTCAATGTGAATAAATGCTTAAAAATATGGGTCACAAAAAAAACATTAAAAAGGATCTTTCTTTTTCCCTCCAGGGTTTCTTTTGTTATTTCCAGCTTTCCTCTCCCTCCTTCACAGCAAATATATTGAGTTGGATTGTTGTTGACTAAATAACAGGAGTATTTGACACACCTGCCATCAACTTCTTGTTTCAGTCCAGATGCTTATATTCCTCCTCTCTGCCTGATAGTTATGTGACAATGTTCTCCCACGCTGGAGGATGTGCATGGCCGTGCAGCACAGGGCTGTATTTGGGTTTGCTGCAGGCAAAATACAGGAGGAAACATCTCACTATCATACTTCTGGTCTCCCCTAAAATGCCAGGTGCCTGTGTTCAAATGCACTCAGGAATATACAGTGTAATTCTGGGGTTTTGCAGGACCAGAAAACTGTGGCCATTTACTGTAAATTCCTTCCTTTATGTTGGCACCCTTATGTTAGCATCTAACCAGCAATCATGCTACAGAGTCTTTGACAGTCATCCCAGGAGATTTCTGGAGTTGTCATCTGGTCCAATACCCAACCCAAGCCAGAGAAACCTGTACCATGCTTGAGGGATGTTTCTCTAACCTTGAGGGAGAGAGGTTCCCTGTTCTTTGTAGCAAGTAGCTATGGTATCTTGCAGTCTCAGGTCAGAGTGGTCTACTGATGTCTGAACTAAACTGACCTTGCTGAAATAAGAAGTCTATTGCTTCTGCCCTCTCCGCTACAGAGAATAAATCATTCCTTTCGTTTTTTTGCAACAGACTTTTAAACATCTGAAGTTTGCTTTTCTTGAGACTGAACCTCACTCCTTCCAGCCATTCACTGTGTGTCACCTCTGTAAACTTCCTTGTTCTCTCCTGGATTCCCTGCAGAATACTTTCTTCACTGCTCCAACTAAGGCCTTATAAATGCCGAACAAAGTGAGCAGATGAAATTGCATGTTTAATATTTGCCTCATTTGTGAAGTTTGATGCTGTTGATTTGTGTTGAGTTTCAGATTTAAAATATGCCACAGTTTTTCTTACAAAATCTCTTTCTCAAGTTGTCTTCTAGCCTGTATTTGTTCAGCTAGTTATTCCTTATGTATAACCTTGTCCTTATTGATCTGTCACCATTTTTTCATCAGGCTCTTTCTCCAATTTGTAATGCTCATTCTGAATTTTAATCCTGTCCTACAAAAATTTTTGTGGTCTTTTTCGCTTGATACCAGTGACAGAGTCCCTGAAAATGATGAAAGGGGAGGAACAAGATATTCAGTCTGGATAACTTATTTCCTAATTCTGTCATTTATTATGAATTGTTTGGTCTGTATGTAATGCTGTTAGTAAGCTGATGCCTATAGTATCAGTAAGATGTATGTATACCTATTATTTTCTAAGATACGTTGTTTATGAAATATTGAACTGTTATGAAAAATTATGAAATGTTGAAGCTGAAGGTGACAAAGAATGGCAAAATACCAGTATGGATAGGTACTCTGGGTTCAGCCATCTGAGGGATCAGAGTAGTATCGGCTGTTTGCAAACCTGGAGAGCAGAGAGAGCAGTTAAAGCCTACAGAAAGGTTAGTCCACAACTTCAAATTTACATTACTATTTCAAAGATGGTGAACATTTGCAATTTAATCCAGAGTAACAGCAGCTTGCCTTTTCAAGATAAGAAGATAGTGATTCAATTAGTTAATGTGTGTGCCTGCACTTAGAAATACTAGCCTAGCTTTTAATGATGTAACACCTTCCTTCACTTCTTCATGTAAGGTGACTTGCAGACTTGTTTCTGCCTGCAGGGTTAGGATGTAAAATGGGATCTTTTAATAATCCCAAATGGCAGGACCTGCCTGCTCTGTGTCATCTAGGAAAGCTTGATTTGCTCTTCTGGGCCTGCTCCAGTTCTTGAAGATGGTGCGAGTTGGATTAGATTTTAACAAGGTAGAATAAGATGAATACATAACAAGACCTGATCCCATCTTTACGTCATTTGAATGTGCTATAGTTCCAAGCCTACTTGCTTCACCGGCTTTTCAAACTGCTGTTCACATACTGTTGGCTAAAAATGAACGAGGAAAAATGCATTTCCTTACTGGTTGTGCCTGAATTTATGACTATTGAGCCTCCAACTTCCAGTTATGATCTGTCTCATATATGTAATAACACATTTTCTGCAGGTGATGGGGTTTCTGTAACTTGTGATGAACTGCAGGCAGCGGGTTGGTTTATTTTGTAATGCTTCTTTGTGTGTACCTGAAAATGGGTCATTTTTCTCCTGCAAGAATCACAACAGGTATCTCTGCAGGGGGACAGTCAGTAGTTGAACGGCATAGGGAAGGAGAGAGGCTGCCGTGAGGTTTACTCTGATTAAACTGTTGCTGTAGCTGGAACAAACCTACCCAGGTGCTGCTGGCTCTAAGCTTGCCAGGTGAAAATTGTTCCCAGGAATAAATAAAAATGATGATGATGAAGATTGCCTCTTTAACACATGTTGTGGGGGGAATGGAAATTTGTCACATGTAGGTTCTGGTTTGGGGACTGCAGAGATTGTTTCCTTGCATGACCTTTATAACTAGAAGTGTCAGACTTCATTCTGTATGTATCACACTAGCATGGCATTGGATATTAATCCTGATGGAAAAGGATTATGTGATTTTCACAGGCACTGAGATAGATTATCCTTTTTGGCCTGGCTGGAAGGTAGTGAGAGCCTCTTTCTGCAGATGCTGGCGGGGATCAGAGTGTTCCCGGGAGAGCAGTACCAGAATAACCGAGCATGAACAGCACCTCTGACTTGAACTTGCTTTTCACTTTCCATTTGTTTCTGTTGTTCGAATGTGTTGCCTTTGAGGAGTTGCTTCTTTGAGCAGGGGCAGTGGTGTGGATCACAATGGTACGGGCTTTGAGAAGTCAGGTCTGTTAACAAGCTCTTTGAAACACTGAGTAAAAATACCTGAAGGAACTTTTGGGATAACATCACATTTTAAAATAATTCCTTTTAGCTTGTTCCTAGCTGCTGAGTCTAACATTAAAGTTTTTGCCCAATATTTTGATAAATAATATTTTGTCCTTAGGTCTGGACACAACTGACAATTTTGATATTTTGCAATATCATGTTAAGCCCTAGTATCTCTGCTGGGTTTCACACTGGATAGTAAGAGAACCAGTCATGTTTTTGCTGGTTTGGTACTCACTTCCCACCACCATTGATCCTAGGGACCTTGTCCCATCCTCTCACCCGCTCTAAGTTGCTTCCCTGAATGTTCCTGGTCTGTCCCCCAGAAAATGCTGTTTCCAGGAAGGGGCAGGAATGGCTGCTGTTGCTTGCAAGAAAAAGACAGGTTGCTGCTGCTATAAGCTATTGTGGCACCATTGCTTCAGGGGCTGAGGGGTCTTGGCCACTTATGTAAAGGGTGTTTGCTGTATGAGAGCTGTTCCCTGTCTTCTCCAGGGGAGAAACAGTGGTTTGGGTAAGATGTTCAAGGGTTGGATCCTGCCCAATGCTCACCAGCTGCACTGAGCTGTACTGCAGTAATGATATGGGACAGATCTGCATGGGGTAAACTGGTATCACTTCAGCCACTTCCTGGGCTATCAATCTACAATAACCAAGTCATCTGAAATACAAATATTTTGGGGTTTGTTTTTTTGTTTTGTTTCAAATTACAATAGAAACTTCAATTGTACAAAAAACCTGCCAGGGAACTAGCTCAACCCATAGGCTTGCACTGGGACACTGCAGCCTGGGACCCGTTGCTGAAATCCATATAATTTACATCACTTTTTTACTTCTTTGGTGTTTACAGACTCAAGCATTAAAAAAAATATGTGAACAAATATAGAAGTTTGAAAAAATATATTTTAAGGTCTTCTGTATTTGCCTCCTGACTTCTGAGAAATTTCATATAGAGAGTATTTTCTCAGACCTTGCAGAGAGCAACTTACTTTCCTAAAGTAGGTAAGATCAGTTTCTCCCCAGAAATGTACATTTTTCCCTGGTGCCTTGGCAGGAACCTCATGGACTGGACTCCTAGCTTTCAGACAGCCAAAGTAAAGAGAAATGAGAAAAAAACAACGCTATCTTCCTCATGCAAAAGCAGAAATGTTTGCACACTATGTCAGCGGCTTCTTCTCATTAGACCTGCAAGCTGCCCAGTGAAAAATGATCTGAAAATAAATGTGCAGTAATTTTTTTTTCCTTCCCTGAGTTATACCTTTAATTAATCTCAATCAGTTTACAGAATCCATTTTTAGTCAGATTTAAAAAGCATGGACTTTGACAAATAAATCTAGTAGCATGTGTACAGTGTTTGTGATTGTTGCTGCTTAAGACCTGTCAGCTACTCAAATGTATCATTCCTAATTGCCCAAGTTTCAATGAATCAAACCACTCTAGTTTTATGTTAAGGTGGTAGTTGAGCCCTTAATTTACTGCATTAGCTTTAAACTGCTTTAGTGCAGTACATGGAGGCATGTCAGTTTAAATTCAAAAGTAATAATTTGAAAAGTTGTCAATAATTGAAGACAGCATACATAGGCTTATTTATTTGAATCCAGTTAGGCTTGTTCTTTTGATTTGGTTTATTTTCCCCCTGTATTCCCAAATCCCTTATGGAACTAAAAGACCAGTATATAAGCAGTCGGTGAAGGTCACTAAAAAAATTAGTCTATTAACTTCAGTGAAACCCAGGCTGAACTCAGGATATCACATGCAAGTCACAAACAAAACCAAAAACCAACCCAATGATAGAAAATTCAACCAAACTATGTATTTTGTCACAAGAAGTGTAACCATTCCACCTCCCTTGTCTCTGTAGTAGTCCCTTATATTTCATGATACAAGCTTGCTGTGAGAACTCCGCATTTGTTGCCTAGTTGTATTTTGACTTATTGCTATTCCTGGGTTTGTACCCATCATCCCTATGTTTATGCAAGTTTGTGTTGCTGCAAAGAAGTGAACAGTAAAAACCCTTTAGCTTGCATTGTTGCAAGTATCTTGATCCAACTTAAGATCTCATTTAATTCTTTCCTTTCTCCTTTAGTTAATTCTTTAAAAAAATTTTGAACACAAGTGTACATTTATTCTCTTAATAGGGACATCTTTGTGACTTCAAGTTGTGCTTTGCAGTAATTTAAAAATATTTTTCTCTCTTCTTTGTTTTTACATATTTGCTAGCCATACTTCTGTTTGGTGTTTCATGTAAAAATTGCTGTGCATAGACTCTAACCCCAAAGACCTGTGTCTCTCACTAATGTATTAATAGCCTTTAAAACAAAAAAATCACTTTGGGAAATACAAAATTTTCAGAATAATGTAGCTATTATTTACATGGCATGCTATTGGAAGTATGTATTTAATTTTCAACAGGCAGAAATCTATTCTGAAAAACTAAGGTAAAGGCAGCTCAATGTCGTGTCACACTGTTGGGAAGGCTCTCGTTCACATTGGGCATACCAAGAGCCTTAACACAAACCTTAGAATAGTCAGCAGCCCCTTTCTCAGTTACACTGTGCTGTAAAAATAGTCACCCAGGCTAGCAATGAGAAATTTGACCTTATAATGCTCTACACTAAAGCTAATAATTGTTAAAATAATCTCGCTTTCTTGCTTTATTCTGTCCCCAGACCATTGCATGATAGTGATGACTTTTTAGGGAGATTTTTATTGCATGTGGAAGAATATGAGTCAGATGATACTCAGAGATTGTAGCAAGAAATCTCCCTAAACTCAGGTCCTTACTAATACAGAGACACAGAGAGAGAATTGCTTTGGTTTGGGTGGGGATGAAAAGAGATTGATTTTAACATTGTGGATGTTTATCACTGGAAATGATTTTTTAATGGGTCTCAGAATTCTTACCTGTCCATGAAATAGAACAGACATAATGTAAATAAAAGGTAATAAATATTAAGGCCATGCTATTGCTGAATGACAGTTGATGCTTTCAGTGGATTTTATGTATCCATCAGTGACTACCTGCAAATAATTTATTATAGTGCACCTTCTGAAACTATGAGATTTTGTTAAGTAACATTCAATTAATGAAACAGCACACCTTAGGCAAAATATCTACAACATGTGCCACTCATCGCTCCCAAGGACTAAAATCAGTCTCTAAAAATGAGACAAGTGAAAGGTAGTTACATGTGGTACTAGGGAATACCATATTCCTTTCAATTCAAGGGCATTTCATCTCAGGGTGCTCACTACATCAGCTACTTAAATAGGATATTTGTAAGGTTGCTTCACTGCATGACTTACACTACATACTCACTTGCTGAAATAGGCACGCAGATCAGAAACCAGTCTAGCAGACTGTCTTTTCTGTAATCTTTATGTGACTTTTGAGCGGACGTTACCCTCTGTATCCTGGCTTGGGACCAACAGCTACTACTAAAGTGCAATGAATTGGCTAAGAATCACTTCTGCTGCTGCTTACAACTAAACCTCTTGCTCTTTGAATCCTTTTATTGCTTCCCCATCTTTTCTGTATTGGCGTTGAGTCTTCTGATCCTGCTGTCTAAGTCCCACATAATCCAAATCTTGTCTTCGGCACATATCTGCTATTATCTCCTGTATCCCTTCTATTTTGTATACTCCTCCCATCTCAACTTCATCGTCGTCATCATCATCATCATCATCATCATGTAACTACCCGATGCCTTCCTGACACAGCTTTCCAAATTTTGTTTTCCTTCTTTAAGCTTATTTCTGGGGGGAACCAGTACCTGTTTTTGAACTTCTTACCTGTGTCATCTCACAGCCAGTCTGTTGTCCTGGGCTGTTTCTCAAGTCTGAAAGCATCAACCCTCTAAATCTCACCCTGCAAAAGCATAGTCAGATGGAAAATGTGGCCTGAATATCTTTGTTCGTCATATATGTGAATCAGAGCTTTTTGTCCCAGCCGTGTGAGTTTCTGGTAGCTTCAGTGGGCTCACTCATGATAGCAAACGCTACATTCAATAGCAGGCATTTGCAGGATCATCCTGTATGATTGTAATCCCTTTTAGATAGGGAGCATGTCAGCATTTTATAAACAGATGTAAAGATGTGTGTGGCCCGTACAAAGTCTCCGTAATCAATGTTGCTCCATCAGTTGATTACGGGAATTTATAGATTGCACTATCCTGACACAACAGTCTGTTTGAGTTTAGTATTTATGAAGAAAGGATAGGAAGAAAAAAGGGGAAAAGTTGTGTCAAATGTTTCTTGATATGGTAGCTCTTTCTGTGGATGTAATGTCCATCTGTTTAGAAATACTCTTGACAATAGAGAGATGTCTCCATGGTTTCTTTCCCAAATTCTAACTGCTGCTTGTGTCTCAGACTTGTATCTCCCCCGGTCTGTGTATATGATATTTGGGATTTATAAGCATAGAGAACCTTTGCCTGTAAATTCCACCAGGTGTTCCTCTGTGAACTTTTGTGTGAGCATCAAATTGTTGAACTGTTTGAGAGATTAAATGAAACAGAGAATGAAGCTCAAAGGACAACAATTCTCCCTTACGCAATCTAGAAAACAATACTATAAAATATTACATCAGCTGCTGGCAGCTGTAGGTTTGCCTGTCTGCTAATTTATTATTGCAAGTGTTCCAGAATCCTTTGTAATCCAGCCATTGCTATTTATATTTGCAATGATTTATTTAAGGACTCTGTACCTGTCAGCAAAAAGCCACCAAAAAAAGCAAAATGAAGATTAGTTGGCTGAAAGTGCATAGAATAGAAAAAAATAACCTGACAATAGAGTTGAGATAAAGTTTATACACAGTAAATAACTAAAAAAAAAGGGGGAATAGCTTTATTTTCAACTCATCATATAGGAGCCAGGGCCTCTGATTTTGGCACTAGGCAGTTCCCATCAGAGGCTATTAAGAGCAGGCAAACAGGTGTCTGGTGGCCAGGGAAGGAAATGAGAAGCCGTGACACCTGAATTGAGATCACAGACCTGCTCCTGCCTTTGTGTCTGGAGAAAAGGTATTAACTGCTTGATGCCTCAGTACCTCTGCTGGCTGCAGTGGCACCCAACTCTCAGCTGTTAGAACTTTTTTTGCTTATTTATAAGATGGTTTTTTCTATAGAGAACTGTAATGATGCAAGGCAACTTTATTATGTTCTGTGGAAAATGCTAAGTTAAAAAAAAATGATGAAGAATTGTGTAGTGGAGCGCAACACTTTTTAGCATTGAGTCTCTAGGTCATTCTGAAGCAGGGATTTGAGTGGTGTCCCTTAGGAGTTGCTGTTATACATGCTGAAATGATCAATCAAGGATAAAAAATGGACTGTTCTCATCTCATAGATCATTTCACAGTGAAACAGTTAAACTCCTGGCTGCTTTCTGAAAAACAGAGATCTGCATTAATAAGGTGACCTTATCAGAGCCACCCCTTGGGGGGAAGGGGGGGAGAAAAAAGGTTGTGGAAAGAAAGTGAATCCTATTGTTAATCTTTTTTTCAGGGAGACTTGGATTCCTGAATGCAAATTACTTTATATTTAAATTGTGTGAAAGCACAAAAGGTTCCTGTCTACAATTGACAGTTATTTCATTAGCTGACTCATGGAGCCTTGCAAATGGTTTCTAGTGTTAACTTTCCTTGCATTTGTTTTCTTTGTTCTTAGCAGATCTTGCAAGGGTGATCATTTTGATTAATGTATTCAATGCTCTGTTTTACTCTCGATTCATGTTTTTTGCAGCAGTCAGCGTTCTGGCCTGGGTAAGGTGAGACTACAAGGTGGCTTTAGTGTTTCTCCAGTACTGATGATCTGATGGGCTGGCTTCCAGCTGGAGATAAGAGAAGCATGGAGGCCTCTGTAATGTATTTTGCATTGGTAGCAACCCCAAGCACAGTTTAAAACAGACTTTCATAATCAGATGTAGAATTCTCTCAGCTACATTCCTCTGTAACAGCAGATGGGCAATACAGGGGCTCTGTGCTGCTAGAATATCATCTTTGTATCACTGTGACCCTCTCAGGGCTAGGTACACTGGCTTTGTGCCTCTGCTGAGATAGGTTTGTGGTTCAGGGTGGTTCACTACATCGCAAAACTAGAGTTTGTGTGCTTGTCTGTTTAAAAAAGCTACCACAGTAATTGAGGTATTAATTTTGGGGGGAAGGAAAATGCGTGGGTTAAAGTTCATCCCATCTTCCCTCAGGCACACCAATACTAGGTGTCTGGTCTATGCTACATATTGAGAACCCAATAACCAGTTTGGGAGAGAATGGTTCTTCCTATCCCTAAATTGATGGGCAATCTCTCCTCTGGACATGCTGTCCCTCCATTGATCCAAAAGATGAGCTTCAACAAGCTGCTCAAGTTTTAGTACATTGAAGTTCAGGGTAGATCCTCGTGACCTCACCTACTGAACTAGACTGAACAGCATCATCAAAGTTTATGCATCAATGTAAAAAACAGTTATGAAAATTGCTTGATTAATTGCCCCAGATACACGTCGATATGCAGGCAAGTTGCTGGAGGCCTGCAAGCTCTTAGTAACCTTCCCCTCTTTTCTTCTTTATTTCTTTTACTCAGGACTATATTTTTGTTCTTTTCAGAACTTTTTTGGCATTTGTTATTGTAATCAATCTGCCGTTCCCCACTGACGCCTCTTATTGCATTGGTTTTTCAAAATCTTTCATCAGCACCTCAAGCATTACATTGTTCTTCAATCTGTGTCAAGCTCCTAGTCCTAAAATACAAAGACCTCAGGGGCTGGGGCCTTAGTTTCTTCAAAAGTCACTTGTCTCCATTACCCTCCCTGAGAGTCGCAGCTTCAAGAATCTTATCATGGAAAGATCCCAGGACAAAACACTTGAGATACAAAGGCAGAGACTCAGCAATAAAATCAGAAAATGTTCAGGCCTAACCACCTCTCTAAAACATCGCTTTGAAAATGCTGTTTGTATGCAGGGGATGTGAACTCATCTGAAGCCTCGTGAATATTTTCAAGCTATTTTCCATTTTTATAGGAAATCCAATATAGAAAGGGTTTTCTGAGAAATGTTTGTTTGTGAAAGTAAGAAACTTGGTTTTTTTCAGGTTCAGATCCTTCAGGATTTTTATCCTGATTTTACATGGTCAGCTACAAAAAAAGGAAGAAAAGGTTTTGAAGGTGACTATAAGGAAGGCTCTGAGAGAAAGCAGTGGAAAGGTAGATTATTTTTTGCTTCACATGTCTAAGTATTTTCCCCCGCTCTCTCTTCTGATTCACAACAACAAATATAAAAGGATTTTTTCAGCCTTTTTTTTGGACTGATTTACTTTTTAGCAGTAGATATTTAAATTAAAAAAAAGAGAAAAGCAAGGATAGATGGGAATGACTATTAGAGAAGCATAACAGTTGATGGACACTTGAAACTCAAGGGAAAGGGAATAACAGAATGACTCAAGCTATGTCAGTTGAAATGAAACAGCATTGTTCATTTGCTTTTAAACTGTATTTTGAAGCAAAAAACTTCAAACAAATATTCTTAGATGAAATTCCATCAAACCACTTTTTCACACAAAATTTTCACAAAACAAGAGTTTGGTACATAACTGGTAACTGGACAGCTCTTCCAGCTGATCTGGAAAAATTATTCTGATCTCTTTGTCCAAGATAATAACACTGAAAGCATACAGAGGTTCAACATGCAAAATATTAAAGAGAGAAAAAAATACTTCTGATTAATTTTTGCTTTAAGTATTTTTATGCCAAATAGTAGACTTTCTGAAATACTATGACATAAAGCCGTTACTTGTGAACAACATTTTCAATGTTTTTGGTTGAGTTTTAGCTTAATGTATGAATCCCACGTCCTTACTGTCACAAAATCTCCATTTTACTGCTTTTGCAATATTGCCAGCATATGTCTCCAGCTGTCTGTTGCTGACATAGAATTGCTTGTGATTATCTGATGCTGAGCTGTTCTGCTCTGTTTTTGTGTTTTTAATCTCTCCAACAATACCTGAATATGCTGTGCAGATCATGATTATTGGGGCAGAATATAGTCGTCTTTGAAATTTACTGTCCCACACAGAACATTGGAAATTCTTATGATCTTTACATCCAGGTTGAATGTGAACTAGATTTCTTTCTGACTTCATAATTTAACATTGCAGACTGTTGACTTATTGACTATTACATTAGCATTTTCCAGACTGGCAGACAAATTGCCTTGTAGGAGTGTCTATGTGTATTTATACATCATCCAAAGGTTAAACTATAGAATATTTTTTAATTGCCTAGAGATAACTTGGTAAATTTTGTCACTAGAACCAAAACTTCTAAACTTAAAAGATAAAAACTACATACCAGAAGCCACTTTACTTTCCAAGTAAATAAAGCACTCGGCAATCCTGATTACTGACAGTCTTCCACTGATGTTCATGAAATAGCACCCCAAAGACATAGCTGCCATTTTAGAGGGATTTTTAAGACAGAGACCATTCTAATATTCTTCTTAGCCTTCCTAAGCATGGAGTTTATATTGATCTTGCTATTTCAGCGAGGACCACAATTAAAAAACCCCCAAAACATAAAACAAATAAAATAGGACATTCATATGTAAACATTTTTTTTTTCCACTTCTAATTGTCTTAAAATCCGAAGGTGTAAAAGCAAAACCCCAAGCAAGCCAAAACATGTAACGTGCTGTAAGAGCAGCAAGTATGCTCACTGAGAATATTTTGTCAGAGGAGACATAACCTTGGAGCTATTTGAGGCATTTAAGAGTAAGTGTAATTATTAATTACATTTCTTACTTCCCACTTCAGCAACTCTTTTCTCTCTGTAATACAGACCCCTAAATAAATTACCAAGGAATAACAAGTTTCCCACAAATCAGCTGATTTACAGTAAGTGCCCATGTATGTGCTCTTACAATTGGTAAACATGAGTTAATGCAAAGTAGTTTGCTCTCAGCGGAAGAAATATGTTACTCTGCAATAGCTTGGTCACCTGCTGTGCTTTTACCTTTACAAGTGATCAATAAGAAGTCAACTGGAGTATAATACATTGAGCCTGAGACTGGGAGACACATGTGTTCCTTTCCTGGGGGTTTTGACTCGAGGAAATTATGTGCATCTAGAGGAAGAAAAGGATTTCTACAACTGGAGATGCAGAGTGGGGGTCTGAACCCCTTCAGCCAGAGGGGGGGAACCAAAGCCAGGCATCTCACTTGCCAGGCAAGGGCCCCAGCGAGGAGGTTATCGTTAAAAGATGGGAGACATCACCGCAGTGTCCTCCTGGTCTTGCTGGCTGATTTTGAAAGAAATCTCTCTCGGCCTGTATTTTGAAAGGAGTTTTACATATACCGACCTTCACGTGAGAATTTCAGGCTGTTAAAGTAAGAAGATGGAGGCATCCTCTTCCAGTCTTTGCTCCAGAGGAGGATGGGAGTTACAGTGCTCTGTGCTCAGCCTATGGGATTTTGGCAGCTTCCATGCTGAGCACAGATGGTATTTGAGATCTTGTTCCGAGGCAGCCCTGCAGGGTAAGCAATAACTCTGTGGGATTTCTTGGATTGTAAACTGCATGTAGGTATTTCAGGTCCACCATAGTCCTTTCTAGGTCCAACCTCTTTTTGAGTCCATTTCACAACATGAGGTGTGAGCAAGACTGGTTACTGTCCTTGTTCTTTTTGATGAACAGATTTCTTTAAAAACAATACTGTGATAGTGGTCAGGAGTGATTTCAGTGAGTTTTGGGGAGACCATGGAAAATCAAAATATTTGCGTCATGCATGGTGTGTAAAACCAGTGAAAAGGTTCTGTGGGCAGTAGCTGATCAAGAAGGTATATATAGAAGCCTCACTATAATGAAATTGCTCTCTCCCCTTTTTGTTAAATTATAATTGGTGTCCTTGTTAGTAATCGCACTGTGGGATTAAAGGCTGCCTTGCCCTTGGAGACTGAGTATGCCTTTCATAGTAGAGATAGTCCCTCCAGGTCAGAGGCAAGGCAGATAATGGTGTCTACTGAACTGTCTTTACTTACTAAGAAATGTGTCAATTCATCACTTTTCATAGGTGAAAATTTATCAAAACCATTATTAGCTTACTTCCCAACCAGTTAACTATTTGAAGCAGTATCTTCAGCTACTGCACTGTGCTGCTTCTGGTTTAGACCTTAAACAAAATTCAGACTTCCTTTGCTCTGTGGTCTTTTCTCTCTTGTGTTTTTGGATAAAAACTCTAGGTATGCTTTATATTTATGTTCACTAAATACTGTGATATAGTCTCAGTAGTGCCACCTTTTGCTTGTAATATAACCCCTGTTGTCTCTGCTCCTATCTTATCTTTTCTATTACCTCTTACATGTACTTGTAAATAAAAAGGGAGAGAATTTGGAATATATGGGCCATTCGGACAAAATTCTGTGTGTATCATATCAGAGAATTTGAAAGATTATGGAAATACCTACAGCTCCCAAAAAGTCAATCTATACACCAAGACTGAATTTAGGGATGGACACAAGCCCTGTTTACTCTAGCTGTTCTGGAAAGACTGGTTTTGCAATATTTTCTGTCCTCAGAATAGTAAAACTAGTTAAGATGAATTCAGTGAAGTTGTTGTACGCTGCACTGCCCCAGACAGTTTCTTATTTTCATTGACATTTTTTCATCAGTTTGGACTGTGTAGTATCTGCAGACAGTGTATGTTCAAAATACTGGATTGCTGTGTTTTTGCATACAAACCTTATAAAGGAAAAGAAGTACCGGGCTGTGTGTAAAAGCCTCAAAATTTGATTGTATGCAGGATCTAATCTTAATATCACACCATCCTCACTGAAAAGCATTGCAAGAACATTCCAATTCATATTCTGAATGGTATGTTTCTCTGCAGTCATCTTGCAGAATTCTTATTCCTACCAGGAGAATATCAGTATATTGAACTGAATAAAACTGTATACATTAAATTGCTTATTCAAACGTCCAGCTTTGATGTTTGTAGAGAATTTAAGCATGAGGCAATATAACCTGAGCTTTGTTTTATTGATACAAGAGGCTAATGTGAGTTACAAAACAGGAAAGAATGAGAAGTTGTACAATATGCTGGAAATGTGAAAAAAATGCAGATTTCAGTTATTAGCTTTCACAGCTGTGTTTGCATAGAAATATACTAACGGCTGGATGACATTTCATGCATGAACTTGATAGAGCATCCTTAAACATATTCATGTTAGAAGAGTACTTAAAGGAAACCTCAAACTCGAAAATTCCCATCTTTGTTTAAAAAACCAAACCTATACTTTCCCTAGGGTATTCTAGTACAAGATATTTCTTTATGAAACAAAGCTTTCTTTGTTATGAGGAATACTGCCACAGCCTATGAAGGGTCTTCCTTTCTGATCACAGTTTTAAAAAGATCCCGATTCCCCTGCATCTTAAATATTATTGCACAATAGATGTTGCTCAGGCTTTTGTGGGAAATACTAGAAAAGCATGAAGCTCCTTGAGGTTTCAAACACCGCTTGGGTTATCAGTTTCCTATGCCATTTTCTATTTTGAGGGAACACCTTCCTTGTAAGCGGGGCAAAGATAAATGCCAGTTTTCTATGCTGTGTGAGAGAAAAGGAGTTACTCTTCCTGGAATAACTAGATTAATTCCTGGTGGGGTCTATCACAATTATCTAGTGGTATGAATTTTTGGGACCTGGGCGATAGCAGCTCCTACTAACATTTGCTTGTGTGTGTGGTTTTTTTTTAATTCACCTACTAGCGCAGACCAGGTGCAACTTCATTTGTTACTCACAAATGATAAAGATGTCTGGTTTTAGTAAGAGTGGAGAGGTTCACAGAGTATAGTGAATTTTTTTATATCAGTGAGCACTTGCACTTTCAGTATCCAGCAGTTTCAGCATTCAGTTTGCCAACTGTGAAGAATTATGTTCTTTTAATTTAAATGGGATTATTCACAAGACATAGCTGAGAAAGGCACTTTTCTGAAATATTCCGAGGATTATTCCTGCTCTGTTATCTCCCATTCACCTTCCACAACAGGATTTTACGTGCTCATATTAGTTGATGTTCTTCAGAAGAGCTGCTGGTCCATCTCAGATTGTGACTTTCATTAGAAGTAGAAAACTCTTCCTTCTCTTCTGAAGTGGTGAGATGTGAGCACTAATTCCTGGGAATATTTTCTAAAAACTCACTTTATACTGAAATATAGCCAGCCCTGAAAGGGATTAGAAAGAGTATGACAAGAGTATGAATTAAAGAGCACTGGGGTGTGAAAACATATCTCTAAGCAGTTTTGACTCTGCCCTCACTTATGCAATCCCATTTCTGCTGCTGATGATTGTCAAGAACCTTCCAAAACAGAAAGAACCATCTCTAGATCCTGTCCAGCCTCCTGCTAAAATCAGACTTCTTAAGGAAAGTGGAAGTGTGAGCATATGGAGGTACCATTCTGGAAAAAATGCAGTCAGTAGTAGTTGACCTTTCTTCTGTGCACATCTCATTACATATGTGAACCTCTCAAGCTGAATAGGTCTATACAGAAAAGGGCTTCAGGATCGTTTTCCCTGTCAGTATGAGATATAAATGCTGGTTCAAGACAGAACAGTGCTGTACAGATGTGAGAATAGAAAACCAAAATGGAAATACTATGAAAAAGGGTCATTAATATCGGCTTACTCAGAAGCTCTGTCTAAAGCATAACATAATCATGGGCAGTGTCTAGTAATGATATTTTACACTGAAGCCCAAAGGTTACAAAAAGACTTTAGTCCTTGCCAAATGAAAGTCACTTTTTCATCAAAGGTACAGAAGGAATCAAATTCTTGCAGTGCTGCAAAATCTATTTATGTAAAGCTACTTTTAGAGTCATATTAGTAAAATGTCTGTCAAAAGCAAGGGAAAAGTCTGGTTTAAAAAACAAAAGGGAAAATCTCAAATAAAATTTCCAGATAGAGTGAAAATATACAGGCTGAAGCCATCAGTGGATGGTAGTAGCAATAAAGATCATTTAAGCTGCAACAGCAATATTGTCTTCTTGAAGTTCTTGAAGACAGCGGCAGTGATACCAAAAGGACTTGTTTTAAAGGTGAGTCCATGCACGAGTCAGCTGAAAAAAAATGTCTTTCCTACTTCCCTCTCAGGGAAGAAGTTTACAGCATGGAAAACAGCATACTGACTGACTACAGAAGACGGTATTTAGCAAGATTTTCAATGGTACACAGCAGGGTGGGAGCTGAAAGTCATGATAATTTGAGAGTCATTTGCAGCTCCCAGACAACCCAGCTTCTGGCTCCCACTGAGCAAAGGACTGGGTGAGAGTGGGGAGAATTACTGCCTCACACCGAGGCAAGATAGTGCCGACTGGCAGCATCTCCTGATTCCTGTTGACTTTCTGTGGGCACGTTTAACCTGTAATTTGGAAAAGGAAAATACAGTCTGGCACACATTCTTGAAGGGTTTCCAGTCCCAGATCTATCCATGCATTGCCTGCCAGAATGGGGAAGGTAAGTATCTTACAGACCAGTATCCACAGCAACAGACACTGGAATTTTATCTTTTCAATACAAATAAAAACCCAAAGAAAATAATCACTTTCTCATTTTCCAGTTTTATAATAGTAATAATGACCTTTAGGTCAGGAATTTTCAGCAGTTAATGACTCTCTGGCTTTTTCTTTGGCCCTTGGTTTTTCCAGCTAGTCATTAACAGTGAGGAAAGTCCCTTCTCCAGTGGTCACTTTGGCTTAATCATTACCTTTTCATGCTACAGAATATACCAGCTGGGAAATAAGTGTCTCCTATGCGAATGGATCCATAAAGTGTTCTTTAGGTTTCATTTCTTTGAAAGAATATTCTGTTAGGACGTGTGACTTTAATGTAAAAGATGATCGAGTATTATCCTCAGCCCCAAGAAAGGTTAGATCACTCTAAGGAATTGGGACTAAATAGCTTTGCAGTGGTGCCTTTCCTCTTCTGAGGATGGTTTAAGGCCATAGATTTCAAAAGATTAAATCTTAAGAATTTATCTATGTAATCTAGGTTCCCATACTATTCTCTTGGCATTGGAGTGCTTTAGAAATTGTATGTGGAGACAAGTATTTTCTCACCCAACTTCTAGGATCATACAGGCCGTGGACCTCTTTTTTTGTTTGTTTGAATTTTATATGTCATCATTGTGATGCTGAAAGCAGAGTATGGCAACAGTGTCTTGAGAGTTAAAAATTATTTAAAAATCTAAAGGGGAACAACCCTCTGGAATGCCTGCCCTGCTCTGTTTGTCTAGCTAGTAGATCCCCCCCGTTCCAACCACTCACTCTGTCTCAAAACACCTAGAAGCTGTATATGACTTTGTTCAGAGCAAGATTCATTTACACCTGGAAATGACTTTATCTTGCACTGTATTGTAAGATAAAAAATGAGATACTATGGAACGGAGGTATCTTCTGACCACACTATTGATCATAGTCTTGGTAAAAATTAATCAGATTGTGAGTAGATTATATGCATGTACATACATAAACCTTTGAGCAGCCTTCAGTTCTTGTGCATTGTTGTTTGAGTTATTCTTTAAGCTTTATGACTTTAAATGCCATTCTTAAAATACAGTGTTACCTAAAAAAAATCATGAGTGTATCTTTCCTTCAGGGTATATATGAGCTTGAAAACAATTGTGTAAGAAATGCACTACTTGGAGGACAACAAAATTCACAAGAAAACAATAGTTTTCTAAAGCGCATATTGAATGTGTAGGGATTCCTAGCAGTAGTCCAGTGTAATGTTATTGCTGAGTAGTCAGGTAGTAGGGAAGCACCTCCACTTGAACGGTAAAAGAAAATGGGAATTTCTTCATCAGCAGATTTAAAATCAATATGGTGTCCCTTGAGGGTTTAGTATTAAACATAGAAGTAATATGACTGATGAGCCTAATTTTAATGTTTTGCTGTGAAAGAGATTTAGCACCTGCACAACTATTACTGGTACTATTAGCTTTTAATTTTGTATCTAAGTGAAAACACAGAGTGCACATCAAAGCAGCAAGCATCAGCTTTTGCTTTAACGCTTTTTTTACTTTTCAAGAAAAATAACAGCAGCAAAATATAGGTAGTGTTCCAGGAAACAGCCACTCAGAAGTCCCACAAGGGCTGGGACCGTGCTTTGTGGTTTCCTGACTCCTGGAGCGACACTTTTACTTTTTAAGCTGAGGCTTCATTTGTATTTTGAAAGTATGACAATCTACTTCTCAGCAGGGTTGTGTTGTTCCTAAAAGGCTGGATTTGCTAGAGGATTTAAATCTGGTGAGGATCCAGTAATTCCCTTAACAATGAGTTTTAAAATCTACACCTTTAAAATAGCTCTGCATCTTTAAACCTCAAGCTAACCTCAGTGTTAAAACAGCTGGCTAACCGTTATTAGAAATGGGAAAGGTCCAAAGAAAGGCGTGGCAATACTTGTGTTTCATTCTGTGCTTACATGGATCTTTTCCTCAGCTTCACAGCTAACCAGTGCAGATTATTTATAGAGTTTAAAGCCAGAAATTAACACTGTTCCTTGTAGGCAGACGAGATATGTATGGGATCATTATTAATTCTTTAGCATTGTAATGCCTTCTGGCTCAATGTGTGTGCCAGGGACCAAGTGTAAACACGCATTTATCATCCTGACCCTTAATCTGTTCCCAAAAACGTCCTTCAGTGGAGAACTGTGACGCAGCCTTTCTAAAAGATTTGAGACCTTTTTTTGCTGCTGATACAAAGATCAAAGATCTTTACAGCCTTTGCTGTAATTGAACCTTCAAATGTAAAATGTTGCAAACACCAGTCTAGTGTTCCTTTTCCAAAAAAAAACCCCAAACCCCAAAGAAAAAACCCCACTGTGACGCTAGTTGTCTTCACATGAAGTCTTTCAGTTTTCTTTCATTGGGGCAAATTACCTAGGCCTCCTTGGTACCTGAAGACATCTTTCCCCTGTCAGGCCAACCCAATTTTTGAGACCTTAGTTTCTCTTAATTTCCCCTGTTATTTCCAGTTTCTCTATTTTTTGTTCCTTTTCCTCGACAGCAGTCTTAGATGTTGCTAATAGAATTCAGCTGCAGAGGAAATACAATCCTGGTAAGAGTCAGCGTACTGAATCCCTCACTAGCCACTGAACTTAGTGGGACAAAATTGTCCTTCACATGATTTTAACAGTGTCCAGAGCAATTCCAACTATCAGTATGTCCTGTTGTCTTTGCGCAGCTCCTTCTACCTCCACTGTAACATGAGGTAGAGGAGACAGGAGCACTACAGCAGCTGTTATTGTTTGATCAGCAACACAATCTTTGCTGGAATTTCATTTCCCTTGCAGCCTAGCTACTAGAATACATTTGTCATCCATACTTTGTAGCAGACTTATATTTGCCTGTAATTACATACCAGTCTGGCAATACTTTATTGTTAACATAAAGTACTGCCATTTAATTCCCAATCTTAAACTGAAGTATTTGCAAAACTCTGTAATTGCTAAAATAATAAAGCTGCCATTATTGTATGGGAAGTTTACAGCTTGTTACTGAAATATTTACATCAGCTTAACTATACCTGTATAGATTCCTTGTGTTTTCATGTGTTCTTAAGAGACAGACAGACTTCTGGGCATAACTGTAAGTTTCTGACACTTTCACAGAATGGCTGAGGTTAGAAGGGACCTCGGGAGGTCGCCCTGTCCAGCCCCCTGCTCAAGCAGGGCCACCAGGAGCAGGTTGCCCAGGACCATGTCCAGATGACTTTTTAGCTGCCTCCAAGGATGGAAACTCCACAAGCTTTCTGGGCAGCCTGTGCCAGTGCTCAGTCAAAACTTTACCTCAGGTTTTCCAGCTTGTGGTCTGTTCCCATGTACTAAGAATTCTATAAAAGATAACTAGGAAAAACAAGTTCAGTGTGGTTAAACTCAGTGTAATGGGTACAGATTGTATTGCAAACACTTGGAGATATGCAAACCAGAAAAGACAATATATTTTCGTTTCATTTTGCGTTGCGCTTTTTGCAAACAGGAAACCAGTGATGCCCCTCTCATTTATTACTCATTCTGCGATTTTTC
>VYZV01045987.1:2712-27417 GCA_013401275.1 Pandion haliaetus
CTTGCTTTTCTACTCATGACCATCGCTGTAACTGTTCAAAACAATATGCATAGCACAACATAGCACAAATTAATTTCTGGAACTGTTCTGCACCTTAGCACTCTAGACTCCCTGGATTTCCTCCGCTCCTAATTATTATATGCAATGATCCAAACTAGACCTGGATTTTCCAAAATGGCCCTTGATATCTGCAGAACTCCAGGGTAGCAGATGGTAAGTTTTGCATCAGCGTTAAGTATATTAAAAGCTGAGGATATTATTGATTTTAAACTATAAAAATTAATAATACAACCAGCATCATATTTCAAGCACTAGGGAAGGCAAGAAGGTGGAGACAGTACTCTGAATATTAGCAAACAGACACCTGTACACACAGAAGCTCCCTGAACACAATTTAAGTCACACAAAAACATGTCAGAGAAAGTTTATCTCCCAGGAATTAAAAACTATTCTCCAATAAGTTTAATACAGAAATGTACACTACAATCTGTTTTGTCATCTATATTCCCAAGTGGTAAAAATATTAAAACCAGGTTTAGAACAAGTATAATTAGCCAAGCATTTAGTGTCTTTCACTTCATGAATTCTAATATGATCCAGGTTTGTGAACCTCCTTTGACTGATGGAAGAATAGATGGAATTAAACCCTATTATTACTTCTGTTACTACTTCTATTTAAAATATAATTTGTACCTGACTTGTCTTTCTTTCTTTGGTTCTGTTTATTCGTGTGCTATGGTGTTGATGGCAGGCAGTGTATGAGGATTCAAACCCTTTGGACTCTCTATGTCATGCAAATTCATAGTCTGAGATTGTTTTATACTGTGCTGACTGCTACTAAAATTTTTGAAATAATGTTCAAGCTTTAATGATTGGATGACATTTGTCTGATACAAAGCTAAATTTCTTTCTGTCAAAAATGCAGAAATGAATGAAAAGGGTCTTTAAAGTGTCCCTCTCTGATCCCTGGGGCATAACAGTGCTGAGAGCACAGCTACTGTGCAGTATCTCTCCCAAAGGAATAGCAATGCTGTGTGAAGGAGCTATTTACAACTTGCTTTGTGTATCATCAGCAGAAACAAAAGATAGAACAACAAGCATAAAGGCTTTTTTCCCATCTATCTCTCCTGACCTTTATCCCTCCCTCCCACCCAGGAAATAAGGGGAGGGGGGAGCAGGGGGGCACAGCCTTTTATGTCAATACTTATTCTGAGCTACAGGAGAAATATCTACCCAATCCTTTGCTCCTCCCCTCCCCACACAGATCTGGACACATGTGTACACATTGCTTTTCCATATCAGGTCTGTCCAGGGCAATGAGGACCTGACCATGGAATAAATTAGGAGTGATGCTCTTCTGACCAAGAGTTGAAAAGATAGGCCAAAGGGACAGAAGCAGTGACAAGAGGTAAAAGTGAAAGACACTTCAGTGACTGGTGCAGCTAATGGAAAATGCCCAGAGCCAGATGCCTCTTCTAAATAACAATGAGACTCAGAGTACCTTTTGAGGCCAATGCCAGTGACCATCAAGGAAAGGTTAAGAGTAACAGAATTTTCACAGGTCACAGGGAAAATCTGCAACAGGCAGAGTACTGGCTGGAAGACATGACACCACTGTGGGAATGTCACTGTCACTGTGGATATTTTTCTGTGTTTCCAAAGGGGCGTGAGGGCTGCCAGAAAGAACCCCTGAGACTCCTGGGGAAGTACCAGCATGATCTGCAGTCCCACAGGTGGTGCCAGGAGTCTGGATACTGAGACTGAAATGAAAGTTCAGGAAAAGCGGGGAGGATAGTCTTAATTTCATTTATTTTCCCTATTTCATACAGGCAATTTCTGTCCTTTTCCTCTGACAATTTTTATTATTTACTTAAAGCACACTAGACTACAGGCTGATACTTTTGATTTTTTTACCTCATTGGAAGCTTCTGCTGTGGCCTATTGGCACCAACAGAACCCTTGTCATGATAGATAGGTACACTTTCAGAAACACAGAGCAAATGCAAGGATGAATCAGCAAATGGTCCCCACACTCATGTAGCTAGCACAAAAACATCCAGGAAGAGGATTTCTGAAGCAGAAGGCAAAGCTTGCAGCACTTGCTTCAGTTCTGACATTTAAGATATTACAGTCAGAGAAGGCACCTGTGCAGATCAAGGAACTCATGTACAATTACCTGTGGGGCTTAAGCACTTTGGCAGAAATACCATTTCAGTCATTAGTGTAATGACACTTTATATATCCATATACTAACTAACAAGAAGGAGAGATTTTGAATTCAGTATACAATGTTTTAATCACTAACAGAGAGTTGCAACAGAAGATGCAGCCTGGAAGAAAAGAGAAATCCCAAGAAACAAAGCATGGACAAAAAACGAATCTCTGCTTCAAGAGATACTATTGCAAGAAATGCATTGTTGAAGGCCGTACTTAAAGCTGGTTCCAAATTTGCAACTATCCTACATGTTACTCTCATATAAAATGTTACAAATGTGTTTTCTCACCAACAATTTAAAGCATATTTTGTAAGAAGATTTGATAGATTATTATCTGGCTTCCTTCCTAGTGCAGCTTTCTAAGAAATGGGCAGAGTATCAGTAAAGTCCCAATATTAAGTTCACAAGTTATTTGGGACAGAATATAATAATACAGTCTTTGGAGTGAGATCAATGAACCAAGGTGGTTTTCTTTGTAGGTGAGGCATGAATTTGATTGTGGAGAATGGAGGAAAAGAGAGTGAATATGATTTGCTTCATGAGAAATAACAACAGTGCCAATACACACCTCTGTTACTGAGTATAGTCATTAATTTAAAAACTCTTCCCTCCCTGTTATACAAATTTTTCAAAGCCTCAAAAGAGAAGTATTTTACTTTTGCTTTGCAATTTGATTGTGTCTAAAATCTTCATCATGTTCTTGGTCAAAGATTAATGGGACTTCCAGCAAAAGCCTGAGGAGATGATATACTATTGGATGGAACAGAAATGCAGTAAAATTCCCCAACAAACAGCACATCCAGCAGCTCTAATTTTTTCTGGAGGATGATGAAGAATCTTCATATTAGATGCAAGACTGGATTTGTCTCCCCTTCCTATCTTTCTGTCATTCTGAGGTCTAGACATAAGTCCTGTCAATTCAAATTGTTAAAGGTTGATGAAGTGCTTCCAAGGAAAAGTATTGGAACTGAAAGAGGCTATTAATTTACACTTGTGATAGTATGACGTGGTGGCTCCCATGTCTCTATCAGTCAACTGAGTCCACCTCAGCCCGTTGCAAGCACCAGTTGTTGGCAGTAGAGAGGAAGACTGGCTAAATAAATAAACTAAATATTGATACCCCAACTCTTTTAACATGGTATTTAGTCCTTTAGACAACGCTAGACACGTAAAAGGGAGAAGTATGCATTACTCTGTGAATCAGCACAACTGTTGGCACGTTTTATTGTCCTTATCCCTGCTCATCACACCACAATTAACACTAACCAAGTGACAGTGTTTATGCAGTACTTCTACTGTGAAAAATCACCTCACATGCAAGATCAAAACAAGAACTAGATGAATTTCTTTCCTAACATTTTATCATCATTCTTCAGTTTTCTAGTAATGAGCAACCTGTTTGTTTGCTTCTCTCTCTTTGTTAAAGACAGCCTACTCACCAAAGAACCTTGTTTATTTGTTTTAAACAGGTCTTTACAGGCCTGTTAATAAATCGGGGGGGAGGGGGGGGGGGCGGCACGGAGGGTGTGCAGGTAAAAAGTAGTGCCTGGAAGTGCCCTCAATACTTTGTCAGCTGTGGTTCCAAGGAAGTTCAGGCTTAGTCCACACCCAGAAGATGCAGGGGTGTGTGTTTATGCCTTCCACTTCATGTCTGAGTCTAACAAGGTAGAGGAGCAATCTGCTGAAAACCTACTGCCCAAATGAAAGGGTATCACAAGATCTGCCTGTGGGTCCACACTATCCTGTCCTACGTAGTTCTGAAAATCCTTGCTTACATTGAGGCTGTGCACTTACCTAAAGATACAAGAAAACAACTAGAAACAGTCCAAAAGTAACTAAACTTAGTAATTCACTAGCAAAGAGTCTATGTGCTAAAGCAATTTTGGAAACAATTCTACAAGACAAGAAAAGAAACTTTTCCAAACTACTATAAGGATTTTATCTTTATAAGACTGAAAATATATGACCCCAGTAAAATTTTTCTTTTTTTTTTTTCTGAAAGAGTAAAGAAC
Organism: Pandion haliaetus; assembly: GCA_013401275.1. Taxonomy (NCBI): domain Eukaryota; kingdom Metazoa; phylum Chordata; class Aves; order Accipitriformes; family Pandionidae; genus Pandion; species Pandion haliaetus. Next base: position 6,941 of record VYZV01045987.1, read on the forward strand.
AAAAAGAGTGAAAAGAAATTAAAGCATATGTACTTGCTCCAGTTTACGTTTTCTTTTTGGGCCTTACCACTGTCTGATTTTGCCACTGATTTTTGTGGGCACAGTCAGACAGTAAGTTCTCTCAAGTAATTAAGCTAACAAACTATCAACATTGCTACAAAGTCAACATGAAACAACAAATCGTTTATGTACCTTTCTGTCAAAGATTTCCTGTAGATACACGTACACATTGTTTCTTCTATTTCTCATTTTCCAGTCTTTCCTAATGCAGACTCCGTATACAAGCCAAGTACATAACTCTAAGCACATAAAACATCACTCCATGCCTAAATGCTTTGCTTATTCATAGCCCAAATATCCAAATAATTTTTTTCAAATTTGGCCTTGAAAGAACTTGTTACCAAGAATTATTTACATGACAAGGTTCAAAGCTATAGGGGATTTTTTTGAGCTACCTGCAAAACAAAATGTTGCAATTCTTTAAAACTAAAACAGCTGGGAAGGTTTTGCACAAAGTGTAAAAGAATACACTGAAAAACCACAAAACAAACCCCACACCTTTAAAAGAAGTGTACACATGATGAAAATCATATGTAAAAGTGATGAGAAGTCACTGATTTTTTTTTTTTTTTTTAAATTCAGTATAGTACTGACAGTCACGTGAGAGTATGGTATATAAAGACTGGACTTAAAGCCCTATGTAAGAATTGTACAACTGGTAATATTCAGTTTTGTATCTTCAAGATTGTTTTCTTTTGGTTAACTTTTCTTGATGTATGCACAACATGAACAAGAGAGAGATACAAATTCATCCTTAAATGACATCTCAAGAGCTATTAAGAAGATTCCCCCAAAAATTTCAACTTTATTATTGTAAATAAAGAATCTTTCTAGAGAAAAAAAATATAAGCCATCACCTTTCAAGATCTGTCTTTACTTGGAAGGTTGCATCAAAATATATGAATCCATCTAAAAATGGATCCAGTTATAGTAGTCCAAAACTCTAATGTAGATATATTTAAACAAGTTCTACCCGTGTTCACACATATCGAGTTTTGAGTCCAGACACAAAATTGAATTATTATAGTTTAAAAATTGTTGCATATCAGCTTAAACATGGTACCTAAATGCACGTGCATTTATCACCCACTGTAAAACTGAAATAAAATGTGGATGATTAAAGTTCTGTGAAAGAGGTTTTTGCTCACACATTTTTACCTCACATTTCTTGTGTTAAGTGGATGGAGCTAATTACCGCAGCTCAGCCAACTTACAAAACTAGATCATATTCTGAGCCATCATTCATTGAATTACTGGTTTAGTTTAACATAGTTATAGCAAAATTTAAACTGGTTTAAACAAGTCTACGTTAGAACTTATAGTAGCATAATTAGATGAGTATATACATGCATGTATATATAGATGTCTATACAGATGTGTATATAGTTGTGTTTATATAGATATGTGCATACATATGTGTGTGTATGTATATGTATGCAACTCAGAATAACTTCTTTTTATATTGTTTTGGTAAAGACCCAACTGCTGGAAGCATCAAAGTAAAATACAGTGTTAGTTTCTGCTTTATATTTGCAAACCAAAATATAAAAGCCCAAACCAAAATATAAAAGCCCAAAGTCAGCATATTCCAAAGTATAAAAAGGCAAAAAAATTCATGTTAAATGTATTATTTTTAATCTCTTCATCTTTACACCAGCCTTACTATTTTGTGAAATCCAAAACATGCTTAGCAATTAATGCTTAGCAGTCTCTAAAATTCCCAGCCGTTGTTTAGTGCACATTATTCTCTTTTAACATAACAGTAAAAACAAAATGGTTCTCTACCATTTTACACCTTCAGAAAAGTGACTGCAAAATGTATGAAATACTAGTTCTGATTTGAGTGGAAAAGTCAGAGTTAGTTGTATTTCCACATTACTATGCATACAAATTGCATCTTCTGTTTTCAAAATAATTAAAGTACATCAGACTTGTAGCTAGCAATGTAAAGTAAGACCTTCTATCAAATTACATCTTTTTGGGATGATATGTGAAATCTATTTGCAGAGTATTTCCAAAGTTTTCTTCAACCCAGTTTTTAGGAATGAGTTATAATTTACTGCAATTGACTTGGGAAATTATTTTTAACAGTTACAAATAGTAGCATAAATAAATACATACATACATTATATGAGCATATATCACCAGCCACTTATCCTCAATAACTGTCATTCTTAAATTTTCATTTGCAGATCAATATAAGTAGACACTTAACAGTTTGTACTCAACAGTTCAAAACAGCTAACACATACTGAAGTGCATATTGTTTAGAATTTATTAAAGGTGTTAATGAGGGTTTCTGAAATCTGAAGTAATGATTCATTTATAAATCATTCTTTTCCTTTATGGCTGACTGCTTTTTGAGTTTATGACCCTCCATAAGCCTTGTCAATTTAACTGTTTAAAAAAACCACCACCAAACCATCATAAATGGGAACTAATCAGACTAACTTTTTGTTTATCTGACAAAATTATCTTTTTATGCAAGCAAAAGAAGTAAAGCATATAGCCAAATGTTGATGTCCTAACAGTTCTTATGCAATAGATAACACAGGATATAGTTTATTACAGCTTGTTTGGGGATTTCTTTCCTTTCCTAGTATTACATTCTTTAAAGGAAAAATGTCATATATAACTGGATTTCCTGACAGATATGTGGGCAAATGAGAAATTATAGTGTGTGCATGTGCTTTATAATGTAAAAGAATTCAAACAAATCAAGTATTTCTCCTTGCCGCTAAGGTATACTACACCAATTTTTAACTGCAGAATTCAGAAAGAGTGAATTGTACATATCAGTAAAAAATTACATACGTAAACATTACTCGCACATGTACAGACAGGTATGTGCATACTTAAGATGGACAAAGTTCCTCTTAATTTATAAAATTTTGTCTTATTTTAAGTACAGTAGGCTTACTTTCCCTACTTTCTGTGCTAACCTGGCAGTCTTAAGCACCATTATTTTTTATGATCTCTTGCAGATACAAATGCTTCCATGTAATGTTTGATATCACTGATATCATTCAGAAATCAAATATATAATACATGGCCAAATGAACACTTGCAAGAAACCAAACCATCTAGCAGCAAGAATGCTAGCAACATAAGCAACAATAAACTTAAGTTGATACATAATCTTTGAAGTGACACAGTTATTGCAAGACACTGAATGTTCTCTGTGATCATTTCTCACCTGCAAAACCAAAAACCTGTCACATCACTCTTCAGTGTCATATATTCTGTAAACACAAATGTCTGTGTTTATATGCATACAGTAACATTTCTGCACACAGACCTAGATGTTTAGATAAAGATATAACACAAAGATCTAGAGCATCTTGTCCCATGAGGGATCAAATCAGTCTTCACTTACATCCTTGCTGCTTCTTTGACTTCAGCGACTTCACAAGGGTACATGCACGAAGCATAATAGAGCTGGTCTGTGTGTGTACACATGTGAACAGCACACAACTTTCACAACAAACTTGTCCAAACACAGGTGCCTAACTTTTTGTAAAAACAGTCTGATTTTTAGAGATCCAGACTACCCACAAATGTCATTTAGGTCCTAATTAGACTTCCATATACATATATCCATGCAGATTATTTTCACACTAATCACCAGCAACATGTACATACTATATATACTATAGTATGCATACATGTATACACTATAATTTTAAACTACAAAGAGCTCTGAACTGAAGACTTCACAGTAATATATAAAAAAAATCACTTAAAAATCACGTACAGCACATGACTTGAATGGCCCCAGACCATATAAAAACACAAACTGAAAAAATCTAGTATGACTCAAAACAGTTTCTTTCCAAGGACTGTATCTGCATGGCTGTTGTTCCAAATTCCCTATTCTTGCTCTACTAAATTATCCTGTTTAAACTTTGCTAGAAGACTTTACTTACAACTAATGCAAACTGGATGGGTAAGTTTATTCCCTTAAAGAAGTAAAATCTCGCAAATGTGCAGCATTGTTAGGTTTCATTATTCTGTCCTTTTGCAGAGTAAAATTAAATCCTCCTGAGTCACGTCAGCCATTAATACAAAGAGATGTTTAAAAAATGTAAAAAGGAATGAGGGAGTAGTAATGGTAACATACAGTACCATGAGCTGCTTTGGCCTCCCAGTCAGTGGTGTACAGTGAACAGATCACTCCTGGCCTTCAGCAGACAGGGGCGGGGGGGTGCAAATCAAACCAAAAACCTCCCCACGAGGGCTCTGGGCTGGGGCAGTGGAGCAGGAGGGGGCCAGGGAGAGGTCTGGCAGTTTACAGAAGGCAACCCAGCTCCCTCCCGGTGCATTCCTTCCCCTGTATCTCCCAACCTCTTTGCATGTGTCTTGTCATATTTTCTTCAGCCGCTAATTGTCTGGACTGTGAGATTTTAAACAGCCACAGCTCAGGAAAAGCGAAACCTGTCTAAGTGACTATTGCAGCCCGTCAGCTTCATTCTGCTGGGTAAAATTTTCCAGGGGAAGTGCTCTTCTGATAGTTCCCGAGCCTCTAAGTCACCCTCCCTCCCCCTTTCCCCACCACACACACTCCCCTTGAGGCCTGAATGCACTTGTGGCAATAAAACATTCATGCGACTTGGAATTTTAACACAATGCCATTTCCCTAGTTTAACCTGAAAGGAATGCACTAGTCACAACAGACTACATCATCCTGCCATTAAGCCCTGCCAAGGAACCGCTTTTTTGGCTGTGCTGGGCCAGCTCTGACGGGAAAGGAGTACACAGACCCACACACAGAGCACAGAGGGGCCACCTCTGCTTCCTCAGCCTTATCCAGCAACACCCTGCTCTTAACCATGACCCCTGGCCTGTTTCAGCAGTGTGACAGCCCTGTGATGCATGTGTCACTTCAGGACTTCTGCAGAGTCACAACACTGAGCAGGCAACTCCAGCATTTCACTGACTTGCTGCTCTGTCTCAACAGGCACTTGATCATCTGCCAGAGGGTGGCTGAGGTTTTTTTATCTTTTTTTTTTTTTTTTACATTTTCCAGCGGTTTTTTTTTAAACATATACACTATTGTTACTGTTGAACATTCTCTGTTTAAATCCAAAGACCCTTCCTCCACCTACATACCCTCCCCTCATCCAAACACAAAAAAGGAAAAAAGACCCAAACCAAACCTTTCCAATTGCCTGTGGTAATTAGGTTATGACTACTGACAGAACAGTTTGCTTAGGGGACTAGTTACCAAAGCTACCAACACTTTGGTATTCTAGTGGCATTTTATTTCTTCTGTAATTAAAGAAAAGGGGAAGAAAAGGCAGAAGTATTTCCTTGATGATTTACAAAGAATGCTGATGGGAAAAGGAAAATATTAAGTGTCTTATTTGCCCTCTGTTAACCCTTTTGTGTAATGACAGGATTGCTGCAAATACAAATCGGAAGTGTAGAGCAGCGGAATGATGTTCAAGGAGTGTTTACCTACCATTTTTATTTTTGAAACTATGGGCACAGATTTCTAAGACCTGAATTTACTTACTTTGTCTTGTTCTGAGTGACAGGCAGCACAGCCAGCTTCATCGAAAGGAATTTTGGTGCACCTTGCCTTTCTTCACTACACATTTTAATTCTTCTGCAGCTGAATTACCTTTGATTTAAGCAGACAGAGTGCACTGAACAAACAGGCAAGGAAACATTTCCAAAAAAATGGAAATATACCCTCAGCTATTTTGGCACTTGCAGGAAAAAGGGAACCCATACCAATTGTCCTTTTGTCCTTGTTCTGGCCCTTATACAGGTCACTACAGATGTTTGTAAACCAAATTAGGAGATAAAAGCGCTCCTAGTTCTGCAGAACACAACATTGATTGTAACTCATGAGAGTTGACTAGCACTCCCTCGTGACTGATTATCATGTTATCATAATTATCGACATGCCATTGTGATTCCACAGATGCTTTACAGAAAGACCCAAGAGGATAGGTCCTTCTGCCCAAGGAGTTTACAAAGGGAATGAGACATTGCCATGTGAGCAACAAATATATGGTGCAAACAGAAGAGGAGGAGGAGAAAGAGGTTACCACATATGAAAGCACAGGAGATGTGCTTTAGTTAGCATCTCGTTCTTATGTCACAACATCTGGAACTGTATCTCCACCCCAGAGGTCAGGGAAAATAAGCACAGGTTAGAAAGATACTCCATCAATACACAACAACAGCCGAGTGCTGTATTTCAAAATACGCAACAGATTAACAGATTTGTTGATGAAGAATGCCTTGTGTCATTGGCATTGAAAATAATTTTTCTGTGATTTTTCCATTGAGGATCATGTTTCCAGAATGCAAAAGAAAGCAGCAGTTCCTCTGGACTCCAGGTTTGTCTAACTAGTGCGTACATTTTCAGGAAATTCAAGTTTGATTCTCTGTTTTCTAGAACATCAGAGATTTTACAAAAGCCAAAGCAGCCACAGTGAACAGTGTTTAGTATCACATACTTCAGAGAAAGAAATCCAATGTTGGACAAATATGGGCTAGGCTGCCCACAGAACAGACTTTTTATAATCTCCACCCTGTTATGGATTAGTTTATGGCATGATGCAAAGATGCAGATAATCTGGGGGGAAAGCTGCAGTTCTGCAAATGATGTTCTGGTATCCACAGAATTTCCTTCTAGTTATAGCAAATAATCTTGCCTTTTCACTTAAATTACAATTAGTACTTGTGTTAGGTAATAAGGAAGGAAAAGGAGTGCTTCCTTACACATAGAAAATATTTTTCAATATATTTGGCTATACAGAGTCAAGTTTGCTTTCTGTTTACCATGAATATGTAACTCAGCGGTGTAAATGTTCAGCATGAAGAATTGCATTTGGAGCAAAGACGAAAGTTAAGTAGGCATGTATGCAATCAAAGCTGTTCCATTGCTGAAGGCAAACAATACTTTAAAATTAGTCTATGGATGATAATATACTCACTCAGAACACAAAGTTCCCAGAAACTGTTTTTCTGTTCTGAAAAATCTGATCTTCTTGCTAGAAATCAATAGTTGTTCTTTTAAAGGTACACTCCTGCATTTCAGAAAATTTTCAGCATCTAAATGAACCAAATCCATGAATTGGAAAAGAACTGCCATCTCTTTAAAGGACACATGTATTCAACGTGTGAATATATCCAGCATTTATATAATGATATAGAGTTTACGAACCTATGCCTGCAACCTGAGATGCATGTATGTGGCCCAGGCTTTCTAGTGCTCAACATGACCTGTCCACGTTTATAATTACTTCTTTTCATTTCACAAGCTTTCTTCTCATTCAGTCCTTCTGATAAGGAGCAACTAGTAATTTCTACTAAATCCTGCTTTATACAACTCTGTTGAGTCTTTCCTAATGGTCTTCCACCTAAATGAAAAATCCCCAATCTCCCTTCCGTCAAAAGAATCTATTAACAGTTCAGCATAGCATAGACTGGTCAGGTAGGGGGGCTGTCTTATTGTATCATATCCATTCAAAAAAGGAGGATAAGGGATAGATAGTAGTTTGTATTTACCTCTGCTTTATCCAGCTCTGTGTTACCATATCCATCCAAAAAAGCAGGAAAACAACCAATGCTTACAGTATACTTTGGAGTAAAATGTACTTGAGAGGTGGCAGAGTTTAGATTCCTGTTGTGACAAAACAGTCTTTGACACTGGGTTGAAACATACTCCCATATAATCCAGAGCAATCAGCACAGAATCTTTTTTTGTTGTTTTATGGATGCCTAAAAATTTTCTTACAGTGAAATGGGCATCTTTACAAAACAAAGAGGTACAGACTGCTCTCTAGGATATATGATCTGCTTCTCTTAATTATCTTTCACAGGCAGCTTAAATCTCAAGGAGCATGTAGACTACAGATGGAGGGAACACAGCTATGCTGCAGAGGGATTGAGAGGTCTTTCAGGGCTGCAGGGTTGAACAATACAACTTAATTCTGACTAAAGGTGTTGCAATGGTCTGTTTGGGCCTACTAAAGCAAGGACTTCTTTTTTTGGTACCAGCAGCACTATCATCACTGCAAGAAAAATTAGGAAACATACAGCACAAGCTGATAGGTCTCTAGGGCATAGCTGAGAACCTCTATCAGTGGCGACACACCTTGGACTTCCAGTCATATTTTCTTGCCTTCACTTCAGATGGGTGCTCCCATGAACTGACTTCGATACAACTTAATCATCATTCCAGAATTAGTTGACTTTTCTGTCTTGAGAGTGGTCTGTTTCCCCTTGACCTCCTAGACACCATGAAGTAATATATAGAAGTGCCAAGAGGCCACTAGGCTGCCAAGGCAAATTGAATGCTTAGAAAGACACTAAATGAGGCACCATATCTATTACCTTTTTCAGGTCCTCAGAATTCTCAAGGAGTTAAAATTAATGTGATGCAGGGTAGGAAGAAAAGTGATATCATTGTTTCTTCACTGCTCTACCTATTTCTGACAGCTGACAAAGTGTCCATCTGGGATAGACGAAAGATCCCCACTCAGGCTCATCTCTGTAGAAAAACCATCAATAGTATCCTTTGTGTAGATACTTCCCCAGCATACCAGGCATCTTACCACTTCCTAAATGTATCACAGAAGGCTTGGTTCAAGCTGTTCCAAATAACCCTCAGTCCTGAACACTTCCAACAACAAAGAACACACTCTGTGATCCTGCTGCATTCTTTAAGCTTGGGTCAGGAACAGTGGCCTTGCATGTTATAAACTACATTTTCTTTAGGCTAATCAGTCAATCCTTGGATGACAGCATGGGTGAAGGTAGCAACCAGGTTCTAAATGTCTAGAAATTTCTGTGCTCCATTAACCTTTAATCTGCTGACAGGATAGAAAGGAGATAGTGGAACATTAGAAAATCAACCCTGTCAATCAGAATTCTGCCCATACAGAACATCTTGGGAAACAGAGCTATACAGAAAAAAAAATACCTCAGTCAACCATTTTTCTGATTGAGGATGCCTAGAGTATTGGAGGTTTGGCACAAAACCAGACAGGGTAAGATAGTGGCCTGAAGAAAGAGAACTGACTATTTAGAACTGAAAAGCCAAGAATCAATATTGGGTAGTATCTCTGAGCAATATAAATAATATTAAATCCTTGACAGAGGATAGACATCTAGCACCAACAAAAGCCCAGTGGAAATTGAAAGAGAATTAACATCTGGGTGCCTGTCTGACTCCTCCTCCACAACATTAAGAATCTTTTCCTATTTAGGGTTTGGAATCAATGCAGGGGCTAGTGCCAGAGGAGACAGCTGCAGAGTCCTGAGAAGGCAGCAAGTGAGTGAATTCACATCTTCAGTTAAAAGTTTTCTGGCTGCTTGTCCACGTTCCTGTATCTCTGGAGAAGCATCTGAAATGACAGTCCTCCACTGAGTTCATGGGGCTTGGATGCTGAGGTATCAACTAGTACAACCCTTGTGTTCCTTCTCCTCCAAAGAGCTGGAATGAACTGCTTATTCAGTTGCCAGGGGATGGCTCTGGGGGCTTCCATACCACCATCTGCATGGAAGCTTTCCCAAGGGGTTGAATACAGACTTCTTCCCAGGCAGAACTAGTGGAAACGTGCACCTTCACACAAAAGCATAATTCTGGGACAAACTCACATTTACTTGATGTGGTAGCAAATGGCTGCCTGCACTGGGTAGGGAAATTGGGCATAGAAAGAAAGGCCACGATATGAACTCTGCTATTTCCAGCAACTACCTTTTGGCTCACACACAAAGATCCACACAGTACATTCAGGGAATTAGGCAGTTCACACAAAAGACTCGTTTATCTGAAGCCTGGCCACCAGTGCTCCTTTCCTTTGTCCTTCTATCATGGCGCTAAAGGAAGCTCCAGAAAATTCTGTCAAAGCTTGGTCAATACTTGTAGGACAACCATAAAATAATCATAGGCAGGCCTGCATCTTTTTCAAATCACTAAGGGCTGTGCAACTGGATCATGACCTGACATTACTGACAGTCATTTCAGTAAGCAAGAGAAGAATCATTGTTACTAAAATAAGGTTTGCAGAGTGCAATGACTAAAATGTAGAAAACGTTTTGACAAAGGAGCTGCAGTGTAACCTGTTATTCATAGCTTTTTCTTCTTGAGTAGCCATAGTTATGAACTAATGTCTACAAATTGTTCTTCTTACTGGGAACTCGCAGTGCTCCTGGCACCTTTGGCAAAAAAAGTGCACAAAAATATGAAATAACAGAAAAATTTAATTGTGGAACAATAGCAATACCTCATATTAAACTCTCTATAGAGACAATTCAGTCCCTGTGATTAGAAACAGGAGGGGCATTTAGAAATTCAGTTTCTGCTTTGCCACAGTACTCAAAGTAGTAACTTAACTCTCTATTTGGGTGCCAGCTTCCACAAGAAATAAAGTCCTATTCCACAGAATTTATGTAACACAATGTTATGGGTTTGTGTGGCGCGGTTTTCCTTAGTGGCAGGGGAAGGGGGCTGCAGAGGCGGCCCCTTTAAGAAGTTGCTGGAAGAATTCGCTGCCCCAAAATGTCGGACCCGCGCGCCAAAATGTCGGACCCGCCTCTAGGCGGGGAGTGACGGTGGTAACGCCTCTGGGAAACATATTTAAGAAGGGGAACCGGTAGTGTGGGGGGGGGAAAACCTGAGAGGAACATCGCTGCCGACACTGGAATCATGGAAGTGGAGGGGGAGGAGGAGGCGCCTGAGGAGGCTGATGGCCCTGCAGCCCAGGGGGGTGAACGGTGGAGCGGAGGCTCCCGAAGGTGGCCGTAACCCCATGGTAAAAACCGCGCTGAAGCAGTGTGAGACGGGAGAGCAGCCCGCGGAAAGGACCCGCGCCAGGGGAGTTCGGGAAGAATTGAAGCCCGCGGAAAGGATCCGCACCAGGGAAGTTTGTGAGGAACTGCAGCCCGCGGAAAGGAACCACGTTGGAGCAGGGAACGAGAGAGGAATCTTCCCCCTGAGGAAAGAAGCGGCAACGACGATGTGTGGCGAGCTGACTCAACCCCCATCCCCGATTCCCCTGCGCCGCCGGGGGGAGGAGGTAGAAAGCATCAGTAGTGGAACTGAGCCGGGAAGGCGGGAGGGGTGGGGGGAGGTGGTTCTGATGTTTAGTTTCCCTTCCTAATACCCTTGTGTTTTGTTTCTGTTTTGATTTGTAGTAAATTAAACTGATTTTGGGTTTTTTTTCCCCAAGTTGAGCCTGTCTTTTGCCCGTGACCATAAGTGGGGAGTGATCCCTCCTAGTCCTTGTCTCAACCCACAAGCCTGCCTTTGTATTTTCTCCTCATCCCAACGTGGCCAGGCGAGGGGGTGGGGGGTGAGTGAGCGGCTTCGTGGTGCTTTGTTACTGACTGAGCTGACCTGAAACCACAACACACAATTTCTTTTTTCTTGAAGTGCTATCAGATAATTTCAAAGTGGGGCAGAAGAGGTTAATGAAGGGGTTGGTTTTTTTACTCTCACACATGTACTTAAAATTTCTTTGCTGGAGTATATATAAAAGAACCTCCAATCAAATGCCTATCTCTGACTCACTCTACGTAAGTCCAACTTCTAATGTGTCTCATAAAAATAATAAAAAGACTGAATAAAAGTCTTTATTATAAACTGCACTTGTATTTATTATAAGGAATTACCACTCTGGCCACGTTTATTGTCAGATTAGTTGTGGTGACAGATCATTCGCCACATTTTCTTGTTCCTTTATTGTGTTCCAGCTAAATTCTAAAGTCTGTAGGGACAAGACTGTGTTGATTTCGGTATGACAACAGAAGATATGAGCATGTCATCAACCGAGGCTTCAGTTCAACCAGTGCAAAGAATAAACTTAGTGAAGATACGGAATCGCAGTCAGGACACTGTTTCACAGCCTCATGAATGAGCCTGCTTAAAATCTGTGGCTGCTACAAATGCCAAATGTCTTACTTCTTTTCTAGAGCAAGACGGCACAGGTAATTCTAGCAGTTTTACTATAATCCATGATATTAGACATCCCTGATATTAAAGAACAGGTGTTACAGATTTGAACTGAATTTGGGGCAAGGAAGGAGAGACCTATTTCTTTTAACTGTTGGTATCAGTATTGTCAGAAGCTTTATTTCCATCTGGTCACCTCTTCCATTAGTCCTTCTGCAGATCCTTGCTCTTATTTCACCTTTTCCTCAAATAGCGTCCAGCATCTTCTGCCCAAAACACCACAAATTATGCCTCAGCTGACACTAGGTGCTCTGAGGGCATTTATGCAGCATTCATTTCTGCCAGGCCCCTGAGCCAAGTGTATCACTTGCATGATTAAACCAGTCTCCAATGGTTCAGAGACCCTCTTTGCCTAAAATAACAGAAATATATCCATCTGCATACACCAGGTATCAGATGCACTTCAGCATGGCGTCTCATGTTTATGTAACATTAACACAGCAGGGCATACTTGGTTTGTCCTCTGTGTGCTGCACAAAGTTACAGTGGCAATGTTGGCAATGCTCTCTGAAGGAAGGTAACATGTTACTGCATAAACATAGGAAGACCTACTGTCTTTCATTTCTACTCTTTACCTCATTGATAGCTTTAGTTAGCCTCTGACAGCCCAGTTAAAAGACAAAAATTTGTTTAATCTCCTCAACTTTATGAAGCCCGAATTCTAAAACTTACCTACCAAAAAATATCTCTATGGAATCAGGACCAATTACTCAGCCAGGACATTATGTTAATCTTAGTCTACTGAGTTTATGTTTTGAATGTAAGTATCTCAAGGCAAAGAACACTTCTTACTTTATATTTGAAAACTGATATAAATTTCACAAATTACAATTACTCTAGTTCTACGGTGTTTGAAGCCTAATAGATGCATAAACTTTGAAAAGATAAAATGTAAATAGGCAAGGAATCTAATCCATGCTTTCATGAATTCAAAAGGTCTCATTAATAGCAACTAAGATTTTCAAAATATGGCCCCTAATTAGTACTATAATGCAATTATTAGAAGATTATACTAGTAGCTATAAGCAAAATAGGTGACCAATGTGGATCTTACTTAGTTTATCTGAGATTTCGAACACTGATGCCTAGAAAAATGTATCACTTTATTCACCTGCAAGAAGAAAAGGTTTCCCGGAAGAACTGTATCCCAAACAACAGAATTTGTCATGTTATAAAGGACAGAAAGGAAAATTCCTGTTGATTATTCCTGACATTTCCGTTATCGGAAGGGTAGCACAGGAAAGAATTACATTAAACTCACAGCAAACGATGGTAAGAAAATGATAATCAAAATAGTGCAGGAATAATGAATGTGCAGTATAAAACAATGTCATTTCACTACTCAGCACTAGCTCTAGAAATCTGGTTCATCTATGCCAAGGAACCACAGATAAAAATATGGCTATTTTATTAGCCATCTTAAATGAAATGTAATGTTAATTTCATGTACATAATCTTCATGACTGCAATACACGTATTACTACTGTAATTTAGTCAATTAGGGCATAGCTACAAATCTGTCAGGTGCCACCATGAGAAATATAAAGTATGAAGTTGCACTGCAAACGTTAAAAGTGAATAGTAAGTTAGCAGTGATAGGGATAGGCTGAGAGAGGAAAGAAAGCGTGGGAAGAGGAAAGTCTTAAAACCAGCTAATTACAATCAGAATAAAAACTCACAGTTATAAATAGCATATTTCAATACAGACATGTAAGCACAAACTGTCTTTAGATCTGTGCAGACCTTCATTAATGAACAACTAGACAAAGTACTAGAGACTTTAAAATTCAGATCTAAGATATGCAGTTTAATATTGCATTTCAATAGCTTTTCTGGCTTGACATATATTCCTTCTATTTCTTCTCTCTTTCCCCTTTGACTCAACTGCTGTACGGAAGACCTCGGCACAACGCAAATTAAATAAAAGAACAATGTGTAACTTCACTAGAGAATGAGGCTGGTAAACGCAGCCATTCATCCTTGCAGCCCATCGCCTTCTCCCCTCCGCCCCCTGCTTATTCCTTCCCCAGTCCAACCAAAAATATTACGCACGCACGCACATGCATATACACACACGTGCATATTACAAGCTTTATGCAATGAGAAATATGTTAATTTACTCAGCTCAGCAAGGCACGTTTGGTGAGTGTATTACCTGGATTAGCTAAAATAACAGAGGGGAAAAGCTGGGGTAAGCAGGCTGAAGCCCTGTGTGTGGCCAAGGCAGCGGGAAGCAAGGCAGAAAGAGAGAGAGAATGAACCCAACAACACAACAGTGGAACAGGCAGCTGGCCTGAGATGCTAATTCAGCGCTTTAACAAATCAATGCCACTTGAAAAGTACAATGCGAGCCCTCACTGGGTAGATGTCAGGGGACCGAGAAAATGCATTCTCAAGTATTTCACATTAAGAGGGAATAATGTGTTAATTTATAACTCTTCACCCTATACACTTGGATTATCCATCTGTGTCAGTGATTTGACTTCTTAAATTTATCAAAAACATGCGCAAGGGGAGGCATCTTCTGCTAAAGCATTGGGAAATAACGATTCAGAAACAGCCTGCCCTATTTGGTTGTTGGGTGGAGGGCTGGGGGCTTTTTTCTTTCTTGTTTTTCCTGTTGGTTTTTTTTTCCTTTGGACCCTTTGGTCAAACGAAGGCCTTGCCTTAGTGGTGGCTGATTGCATTAGGTACCATCCGTCAAAAGTGACACCACAGAGCAGCAAAATCTTGAATCAGCAACCTAAGATGTCATCATCGGAATTTAGTTTAAGGAAACTTAGCAAAATCCCTCTGCACACCTAGCAGAAGAGAAGCTGCTACGATTAAAACGCCATTCTAAATGCCAGGTGAGATCTACAGACACTACCCGCTGAAATACAAAGGAGAGGAGGCTGGGGAGGGAGAAGTAAGTTGGGTTTATTTTGAGATGGCTTGTATGTATAAGGAGTTTCCACACAAACTTGAAGTAGAACTGTAATAAGAAAAGTATTACTGATTGTTGTGAGGTCAGATTCTTGAAACTGTTTCTTAAAAAGACCATGTTCCTTTTAATTACATAGACAGCACCGTTTCATATGCATAGAGAATCTAATGTCAGTGCAGATAACACTAATCAAACCTAAAGTGCTTTTGTTTGGAAAACATCTCTGTTTCACAATTTAACCTTTATTGGTTAACTTTGCATCCATTTAAAGTGTCAAGTTACCTACATGAGAATGAAGTCTGTTTTATGTCTATTGAACACGTACAGCACAGACAGTGGCAGTGTACCCTGCCACCTAAATATCTTCATCATAATGTGGAGGAGCAAAAAGCAAAGGAGCAATAGGGAGAATGCGTCCTAATTAGGATCAGCTCAGTAATATTTAACGCAAAGATACAGTGCTTACTGAGCAGCTTCAAACAAACAGTTATCCATCTGTGGGCTAGATATTAACAAACAAAACAAAATTTAGGGAGAGCAAATAATTTCTAAAAATTCCTGGAAAGCATAAGTGGCTTTTACTGTTTTAGATTAAATTAAAAAGGCATGGACAACTTTCTAGATGCTTGCATAATTGCCACTTCCATTTCATTGTATTTGTACTACACAACGCCTACATTGTTGTAGGAAATTTTTTTGGTCAATTATACAATTGCAATAGAAACAGACACTC
Organism: Pandion haliaetus; assembly: GCA_013401275.1. Classification (NCBI taxonomy): domain Eukaryota; kingdom Metazoa; phylum Chordata; class Aves; order Accipitriformes; family Pandionidae; genus Pandion; species Pandion haliaetus. The sequence goes on from VYZV01045987.1 coordinate 22,634, forward strand.
TCTTATTTTCAGAACATTCATATGTAAATAATATGCTGATGAATGGAAATTAGATGCTATAGATGATACATAAGTATCCACATCTAGTAAAAGTAAATGCTACTTCACTTAAACAGACTTCAGTACTACTGCTTCTGCCATGCCCTGCTTCCCTAGTACAGGCAGGTACAACACAGGATGAGGGTAGGTGGCCTTTTGGGGGGGTTGTGATGGCAGTGAAATTAACCTGGAGTAACGCAAAAGCTGAAAAATAAATTTAGTTTTGATGGGGAAGTGTTTTATAACTTCATGCTTTCACATGAGGGCTTTGTCTTTTTTTTTTTTATTATTTTTATAAAAACAAAGACCTTGGAAATATGTATTTTCTTTTCTATAAAGAATGCAAAATGATTTTCTTTCAAAACAGGTCAACCCTTAAGAAGTATTTCATATTTCTGGCACCGTGTACCTCTTTTCCTTCTCCTCATGTGAAAGGAGGAGATATATGAAGGATATAACATATATGCTTCATATGCTTGTTTAAAACCCTAAAGAATCCTGAGGGGGCCTTTAAGTCTGTTTATTAATTATAACACAAGAAAGGTACCACATATGTGCACTGATTGCAGAAAGTCTGCATCCTAGCCTCTCGCACAAATTTCTAATCCTGTCTGTCCCATCCAGACTTCTCTCTAATATAAGCTATCTATTCTTATCATTATAGTACATTTAATCCCCCTCTGCTACTCCCCTCCCCCCCCTTTCTGGACTCACCTAAGGGGTTAAAAGACTAGAGTACATTTGTGACTTGTCAGTGACATATAATACCCAGGTCCTTCATGCAATCAACTTTTACTTGACATGTATTTGCTCATCACAGGACCCGCATTACTACTGGGAAAATGAAGAAAAACCTAAATTAACACTTGACATTCAATATGGTCAAGTCCTTAATTGGCTGGGCTTCCTGAGAAAGCAATTTTCTATTCCCCAAACTGTTCGTGTGTCATGTGTGGAGTGCAGCTCTTGGCCATCACTGCTGTCCCTCGCTCACTCTAATGAGAGCAGATGAATTAGTGCTACGTGACACGATTTTAGCAGGGCTCCCTCCTTCCCTCCCCCTAGTCCTTTTCCTCTGTTAGTGACAGCTGTGTGGCGGGGGGGTGGGGACAAGGACACTAAGAAATGCCAGTTCAAATAGTTCTGTGAAGACTGAATATTTGTGAAATATGAAATGTTTTCTTGATATTCCTGGAACGTTGCAATTCAAAAGTAATAGGTAGGGAGAAGGACATGCAGCAGAATAAAGATGTAAGAAATTAGCTGAGTTTGGCTGGATACGAATTAACTTCTAGCATCTCTCCCATCTCTCTGTTAACCTGTAGCAATCTAATTAAAATGGAAATTTCCTACACTGGAAAAGTAGTGTAAAAATGTTTAGAGACTTGCTAGCTAGATGAATTTGCAAATTTTTTTTTGTGTGTGTATATTTAATGTAAATAAAAAGATCACTTCTACAGCATGCTTCCCTGTGTGACAAAGATCATGTACTACAAAAGAACGTTTGTGTGTCCTGTTTGGAAATGACAACCATTGCATTCAGTTTAGTATATGGGAAATTTCTTTCACCCAGGATCATGCTGCTCACTTTACAATATAATGTTAAATTCTAATAATGGCTTAACTATTTGAACACCAATGGAAATCCCATAAGGAATTCAAGTCTTTCCTGAGTGTTTGCTGACTGATGGGAGAACACAATTTGTGTAACTAATATAAAAATAAAACAAATGAAAGTGATGTAAATAACTGGAGTTTCAGGTGGTATCAAAGATAATGAATCAGGAAGAATGGAGACTAAAGAAGCAGAATATTCAAAATAGTTAAATTAAATTGCCCACAAAAAAAGGATGAAGTATATACATACCTGAACATTTATTATTGAAAATGCACAAATGAATACAAAATAATTTCCAGTAGAGAGTTCTATGCGATCGTATGGTTTCACTTGACTTGTTATATGTAACAGAAAAAGCAACATGTATGTCATGCATTGTGAATGAAGTTTTAAAAAAAATCTGGCATTGCACAATCAATTTAAGCAAAAAATTGTAACAGTTATATTAACGGCATAGCTGAACTTGCCTCAGGAAGAGTCCTTGTCTCAGATAAAAAACAAATAGCTTTGCAATTTGCAAGGTATCTCTCCAAATCTGAGCCTGGCCTTTTAAAGTTACGTTACTTCAGTAATACAACAAACAAGTGTGGACTGTTAGTTACAAGACAAAAGAATGACAACATTTTTGCTGTAAAATACATTGATAAACATGCGTTACCCCAAACAGAAAGGAGATTTTTCACTGTATGTTTCTGCAGCTATGACAAAGGTGTGCCGGTTTTTGTAGCTATGGTTGTAAATATTTCAATAAAGCAACAACAACAGAGTTTAAAGGATTGCATTTTCCTATTTGCTTTTAAAACATTCTTTAGTTATTGCAGTGTTTTCAAGCTACACAGAAGAAACACATACACCTTTGGCCACAAGAATTTCTAGAAGACTTTAAATGTTCCTGTTTTTCAGGTGCTGAAATAAGCCCTCAAAACATAATAAAGGCTCCAAAAGGCAACTATGATAAAAAATTAAAATATCAGTCATCCTCACTTTTCATACAAAAAAACCCCATTGAACTGAATGAGACCACCGGTTGTACCTGTATCAGCAGAATGCTAACTCCAGAGCACTTCACTGACAAGAAACGGCTTCACATTTGAAGCACGTGTTGGGTGAGAAGTGGGTAAGATTTTCTTTTAAAACAAACCCCAAACTTTAGTCCTGTATTTCTTTTCAAGTAACAAGTACTGTAGCAGAAGCATCCTCAAGAAACAAAGGGCACAGTGATCTAGCTAATAGTGTTGTGGTGACCTTTGAGACACTGACTAGTCCGTCAAGCACCATCTGCGATATGTACAGCATAGTTAAGATGAGGATTATTAACTGGCCTAGAAACTGAAGAGCCATTTCATTCTTAAAAGGAATATGAACTGAATTCACTGAACTTGTGCAGCTTCAGCTTCTGAGTGCCACCAGTTATGAAAACCTTCTACTTCACAGGATAGGATCCAAGGATTATGTTGAATATATGGCACCTCTCATCTTAAATTCATCCTGAGTTTTGGAAAACTAAAATCAAAGAAGCACTGTACCACAAATCACCTTTACTATCAGCAAGACGAACTCTGTTGCTGACAGACATCATAGATACAGTAAAGTTCCTAGAAAACACAGGACTACTGCCTAATGGAACTGAAAGACATGCATTAAAAAAGGCTTAGCTTTCCCTAAAAATATTAGTCCTACTTGGTGTAGGATATGCAGCACCAGCATCCTGATTCAGCATCCTCAGATTTTAATCATGCAACCCCCTTCACGTTGCTGGATGAGAAGTAGAAATGACAGCAAATAATGGGTCAGAATAACTACTTGCTGCTAAACTGGAAAGCTCCTTTCCTTACTGCCTACAGTAAAACAGCCCATTAAGAGTTGCTTTTTGATTAAAAACAAGTAAGTAATTTCAACTATGGCAAAGTGACATGTTTTAACTTGACATTTTGTTAAGGATGAGTACCCTGCAAAGCTCATAAAAGAGTGAAGAGGTTCAGTGGAACATTAAGATTTACTATATATACTCAATGCCACTGTCACTCCTGTGCAAAACACGTCAACCTGGAAATATCTGACTCAACAGCCCTAAGGTTATTTAGAACAGAAAGTGAGATTTTCACATGTTTTACTTTGATGCCATGAGAGCAGCTGCATTAAGTTCTCTCAGTGGTTTTCAAAACCCAAATAAAATGCTTGCTCTGTGTTTTAAAAGTTACTGTGCAAATGTGTGCCACCCACCCAGCCTGTAATAGCTTACATTCACCATTTTCAGAAAAGATAAACACAGCAGAGAAGGAAATGATAATATAAAAACAGCCTGGCACGTGAAATGAGGAAAGGCATTGTAGACTTATCTGGCAAGACAAAGCACACAAATGTTATTTTGTGAAATTAATAGCATCTGAAATTAAACTCCTGTCCCAGTACTCTTCCCCCAACCTCATGCCCAAATTAAAGGTATTTTATCTAATTCCCAGTTCAGAGGTTGCTGAAAGTGGTAAGTCACAGCTGTGTTGACACTGAACTTCTTGAACACACGTCACACAGACACACTTTGCAGATGCTTCGTTACAAGCAGCACCAGTCACTTGATTTGAAATACCTAACCTAGCTGTAAAACAAACTGTTAATCTCCAGCCTCTTCTCCAGTTAAAGTCTTCTTTACAGTTCTGGAAACACACCAACACCTTACTATGTTTATGCTAAACTTATCTGCATTTTGATTGGAATTTCTGACACTGCCGAGAACAGGCCCCACTTACTCATCGTTTTAACTAGATGCTCTCTTTTTGTTCCCACAGAAATCTATAACATAGTGACCTTCAGTTTAAAATCCAAACTAATTAACTATCCCTTCTGTTGAAAAATGTTGGTATAATGTTGATATCTGACTTGCCTGGAGAACTTAAATTATGAACAGGCAGTTTTCCTTGCAACACAATAGACAAAAAAGCACTGGACATCAAATTCTGCACACAGCTAAATAATGCTTCTTTATAGCACATATCAGTATTTGCTTTGTTACACTTTGTTTCAGAAAATTGTTTTCTCAAAGCACACTTCTTCAGTCCACAAAATTACAACGACCTATGTAGGTGAGTATACTGTGATTGACTAGAATGGAAGTTACAGCACTGCTGCA
>VYZV01045990.1:9615-32115 GCA_013401275.1 Pandion haliaetus
GGGGGTGGGGGGGAGTGGGGGACGCTGCCTCAGCTGCACGTCGGCCTGCCCTAACCGTGCACTTGAAACATCGGAGATTTCATTTTAGAGTTCTGAAACTAAATCCTGGTGGAGAATAGCTGCACCATGCCAAACAGTCGATTTCCTTTTCAGCAGAGCCATACATCACTGACCCACCCTTCCCTCCCGACAGAATGACATGTGTCATTTATCACACGGGCCCTGCCAGGCAGCGGGAGGGGTGCGCGGGGGGAGCTCCCTTTCCAGCACTGCTGTCTTCTCCCCTCAGCACGGCCTGGCTATGGCGCAGCGCCGGTCCGGCCGGGAGACGGACGGTCGGGCCGGCGGAGAGGGAGGAGGAGGAGGAGGAGGAGAGCGCCTGTGCTGGGGGGGAACTGGCAGAGTGACTGAAGAGGTTGTGTTCTTTCATATTATCTGCCAAGTAGTCTTGTTCAACCCTCTGAAGATCTTCCCCTTCTGTTTTCTTTCTCCCTCACTCTCTTTTTATTCCCCTCCTCCCTCCCCCCCCCTTTTTGTTTTTAAGTTTGGCAGTTGGGACAAACTGGCTGACACGTATCATTCAAGCAGCACCAGCTTGCTGGGGGTTGTGTAAATGAATCTGGGAGCTCTTGGTTTCACATGATTCAAACGTGCGTTATTGAAGATGGATGTTCCTTAAAAAAAGATTGATGATGGATATCAGGCTTATAGTGCCATTTATCATTTTGAATATTATTTAGACTTGCCGTGTAAAGCTGTAACTTGAGAGTTGGATGAGCTGGGACAGAATGGAGGCCTCAGCGTGCACGTTGTGATTGATGGCTTTGCTTTCTCATTGTTTGTTACCAGATACTAGCTGGTCATTACAGGAGTGCCTTACAATTGTTTTAGGGGCTGGATTTCCGTGTGTGTATGTGTGTGTGTTTGTACAACAGAGAGGGGGACGGGCAGAGGCAGAGTTAAGTTTTTAGTGAGAGCATTTCAATAATTGTAAAGAATGTAGACAAAGCTACAGCCCGTGCAAGGATACAGGCAATCTTTTGCATGAACACAGAGACATGCTGTACACAGCACTAAAATACAAGCAGGACTGTAGCTGTTCCAGCGTGGCATTGTCAGGCATTGCCAGTTCCAGTATAAAAATGTGCTTTAAAAAATGTGCTTGTGAACAAATGAACACACTCCAGCTTCCTTTCACTAACAGGCTGCATTTTGGTCCCATAGTGGCAAAGAAAACAAAGTTCTAGAACATAATTATGTTCAACATTCATATTTTTCATTTCCGCCCACCCTTTTCACCCAGAGTTGTGAATCTTTGAGTCTTGGCGTTGACTCCCAGGTGTCTGGGATGCTCCTGGAGGTGGATAGCCCCTCCACGTGAATAGCAAGGGCAATCCCTTCCCTTTTTGAAGCACTTTTGCTGGAACCAGGACACCCCCACCTGCTGGAAGAATTAAGGAAGCAGCTTTTTATAGGCAATTAGGTCTTGTATTGGAAGCACAGGCAGTGACTATCAGGAGATAAGACACTCCAGCAACAGAGCAGCTTCAGCTGTAGGTAGTGCCAAAACTTCAAGCGATGGGGTGTTTGCGCACAAACATCTCCGGGCAAGTGCGATGCACAGCCCGGGTAAACTTGTTCTGAGTTGATAAACTATTGCATGTTTCTTGCCTGGCACATCATACAAAAATCAAACGATTGACAGGAATGGTAGGTAAAATTAGATGAGAATGGCTTTTTGTTGAATCAGTCTTGAATTTGCACAGTTAGATGGTATTTTTGAAATGCTGCTTGTCACATGAACTTTTTTTTTGATTGTGAGATGCCCTCTTAGCAAGAGGGAATTATAGCAACACTTAATAAACAGTGTACAGCATTTAAGTTAAAAAATGTTTCACAAAGCCAATGGTGACTTTATAAGAGTTTTATAGAAACGAGTTTTTCAGAAATCTAGTGTTAGTTATTGCTTCTACAAATTCAGCTCAGTTTGCTTTCGATACATTCTCTCAGTTGCCAAAAGTAAGGAGAATTCCAGTTTATACACTTCATTCAAGTCCAACATCGTGAGAAAACCCTGGAAAAGCATAATATTTTCTCTAAAGCCTTCAACAGTAGAAGGTAGAACTTTGATCTCCTACCTCTGCACTTGTGTAACACAGTAGGTAATTGAAGTACAAGTGCCAATTTGCTGGAACAATTGTAAACACACCTTGATACAAATGGCATCATTGCATTCTTACTGATTAGAAAACTTTGCTATTAATAGACACAAAGTCCATTTCAGGTGTAATTGGTAAGGAGCTGAGTGCACTCATGGGAAGAAACCTTGTTTTGTTTTTTGTTCGCTTTTATTCTTATCCCTTTTTTCAGTTTTATAGCTGGAGACATGATTTATTGCAGCCATCCATCTTTGGGGCTCATCCATCACATCCTGGTTGCTAGGCAATCATGGCAGCAGCTGTTTGCTTTGAATCAGACAGAAAAGTTGTCAATCATCAAAGGCAGGTGAATAGCATTAGAAACACGCTATTGTCAGACGGAATAATTAATCAAAGAGAGAAAAGATAATTAAAAAGATATGACCCTTGCAAGTACTTGCTCTGGGTTGCCTGGAAAAAAGAAAAACTGCCTGGTCTTTTCTAGACACTTAAGCAGCTGAGGGCTGATAAAATATGCACTCTGCAGTGCATAGTTTTTAATTAATTGAAAAAGGTTCAACATTCAAAGACGATGCTGGAGAAAAGTCTGATTATGAGCAGAAGTAATATTTATTGTTTGCATGAAAGGCTTGACATGGAGTTCTAACTTTCTGTCACAAATCTCCTGCATGCTTGCACTAAGCCTCTTTCAGCTTTACTATCTTCACTGGCAGTTACCAGAGTGTGTGGTTAGTCTGTCCAAGTAAGGGTCCTATGGCTTTCATCCAGCCTTTTCATTCTGGGCCACCTTTTCAGTGTATTGTCTCGTTTGCTATCCTGTATAGCAGCTATCAGAGTTGCACTAGCTCTGCCATCAGCAAGGCAGGCGAAGCTCGACAAGTCCGCTGTACTGCTCTTCATTCAGTATAGGAAAGATGTTGAGGCAGTACCTAGCTCGTTTCCAATCACTGTGTGGAATAACAGGCTCTTGTGAGCCGATTCCTGAACCCAATTTTCCAGCAATCCTATTATTTTTAGCTGGAATGATAAAAAGGATGCTACAAAGCCCAATTTGCAACTCCTCGGATACCCTGGTAGTAGATGCAGTAAAGCATGCCCCAGCACAAGCATACACAGGAACGCACTTCTGGTGTAGCGCCGCATTGGCCAGTGTTTGCAAAACAGCTGAGTAGAGCTGCCATCAGTCTGCAAATTGAGACTGGTTTGAATGCTATGGTTGCCGAAAAGCTGGATGGCTGAAGCCGTGATGTGGTAAACCATCTTTGTAAGAATGGAATGTCACATTTTTGATTGTTGGGCAAAGTACTCATGTAGTCCAAAAAAACCCCAACTTTGGTGTTTGTTCATGCTTAGAAGGTAAGACATCTGTGGATGCACTGATCACGGGAGAAAATAACTAGGATGATTGCATTACTAGAGTTTCTTTCTTTTTTTTTTTTTTTTAAAGTATTTTGTAAGTAGTGAAGCAGAAATGACTGCCACATTCCCTCTTTGTATTTTTTCATTTTTGATTTCATACTTCCTTTACCTTGTTTTCTAGAACTGGACAAAGAAACGTCAAGTCTGCTGCCAGGAGAACAAACCCATTGTTTTCAATATGAAAACTAGGTATTAGTGTTGATTATCAGCAAGATTTGCAAGGATATATGCTGTGAGATACTGGGAAATAAAATTGCAGAATGAAAATCTTACACACCGTTATTGCACACCTCATCCCTTTCGCATTGGCTAATTCCTTGGATTATTCTTTGCATAATTCTTTGCAGCACTGTGTCAAAAGTAGCTCCTCTGCTAATTGTGTGTAGCCTGTATCACATTTTCTGCTCTCACACCCTGGTTCACTTGTAATCATTCCAGTATTTACTTAGAGGAGCAGAGAGGACAGCTAAGAAAGAAACGAGGTACCATCTGAATACTGGGTATGACACATCTGCTGCATAGAGCTATTTGTTTCAACGTTGGTAGCAGGAAGCTTAGGCTGAAGTTAACTTGGATGCCTTGGAGAAATCTGTAGCCTCAATTAACATTTTGTATTAGTGATTCCTCAGAATGTAATGTTCACCAAAGTTTTTGTGAGAAATAATAAAATCTCTCTAAAAGCATAGTAGTATGTATTAGCATTAGCTTTAGAAATAACCTTCATACACGGTATGACCAAGGTCAGTATTGCCTATGGCTAATAGCATAGAATTTTTATGTAAATAGGATGTTGTCTAGAATTGCTGGCAGGTATTTTTTTAATTGGGCTAACTTCTTTTTTCTACTATATGTAATGATAATTCAGTTTGACACACTACTGGCAGTTTTTGTCACAGGTGTGTAGGCCCTGTGCCTATAGAAGGCTAGTGGGTGTATGTTTGTGTATAGGTATGCAGTGCTTTCTATAGCATGTTTTTGTGTATTAAATGTGGGATAGCCATGCCTGCGTGTGAGGTGACATGTTTATGGCTATAGAACTCTTTCCTCCTTTGCTGGGAAACGGATTTGTCTCCTTTTCACATATCAACACCTCTGATACCTTTTCAAGTATTTGCTGTATTTCAGATCTGCTGATCACAGTTTTATTTACTGATAGGGGAACTGTGGCAGTAGTTCCCTAATGGAGGGATATATAGTGCTGACATCAAGAAAATGTTGGATAAGAGACATATGGATAGATGGCTGCATGCTGGAATATAGGTAGCTATTGTTTAGTCCGATAGTGATTTCTTAGCAGATTATAGACAAAAGTTCCCCGTGATAATCTGTTTCCCTCTGCTCATCAAATTGAGGTGCATCTTTTCCCTCTGATTTTTCCCAGTCTCTTTTCCGTGCATGGTGTTGAGGGAGGACAGAATAGCTATTCCCCATTTGCAATATTTATTGATTCACAGGTGAAAGAGGTTGGACTCTGTGAAAGGATTTTTCTGTCCCAGCCCCTTCCTCATTCTTCCCCAAATGCAAGTTGCTTTTGCACTTGTATAAGGAAAACTGCTTAGGAATTTGAAATACCTTGGTACTAAACATGCTAAAGCTAGATTACCTTTTTGTCTATATGAAGCGAAAAATAAACAGAATATGTCAAACATTAACACCATAACAGATAGTAAACTGTTTTGCTTTAACTGGTCAAAGAATGTGCAGAGGGAGTTTAAAATAAACAGTCAAATAATAATCAAGCATTTGTCAGTGCTTAACTTGCTGTGTTAAGTAGAATGTAGTATCTCAGTGGGAACCACCCAGTTACATGATATTTTTATACTGAGAAAAATATCTTGAGGAAATATATATAATGTGCTTGGCTGAATTACCCTATGCTTGGCTGAACTGAGTAAGTGTATAACACTTCCCCCCCACCCCAGTACGTACACTTGCATATTCCAGCCTCTTACATTGCAGCTATGTGACAGACAGGCTTCAGGTCTGTCCTCCTCACTGCAAGAGATCCAGGTTATTTCTCACTGTCTTTAGAGAGCGCTGTCTCCTTAAAGGATTGAGTATATATGTTTCCTTCTGAGGATTTCTGATGAGAGACCTTTTATTCCACATTTTTAAGGTTAGTTGCCCTTTTTGTTCCTCTCGGTGTAGCTTGCTGTTCCATCTTTTACATGCACCGTGATTTTAGGGTTTCAGTCCTACAAGCCTGTGCAGTGAAACAGAGATATTTCTTATCTCCAGTTTTCAGTTTGTCAGCAGTGTGCTTAAGAAAAGTCTTCTGCAAGCTAAGCCTGAAGCTTGGAAGATGTGAATGTCCTTCAGTGTATGAGCCACACTGCAGTGAAATGCATAAAATACACTTGTATGTACTTACATGATGTAAAGTATGAAAAGTATCTTGTTCTATTCAGCATATTTTCTAGGATACCTCTTCTGAAATGACAGGGGTAAAAGATAATGGGTTTATTGTCATAGGTGCAAGATGGCTAACTCATGTCACCTGATAATCCAGGCCCAGAGCCAGATGGCCTCGACGATAGGGAATCATCAGATACAAGCCATCAGGCAGGGTACTACTTTCACTCTAATGTCTAAGGTAATTGTGTAGAAAGGAGCAGGAGTGGAAATGCCTTCAGGAGAAGGGAGAGGAAGGACTAGTGCCATGGAGAAGAAAAGACTGCTGTATGGTCACCAAAAATAGAAATATCTGAATTCATATGTTACTCTCATTCACTTACCTTCAAAATCCCATATACACTGTGCTGTTTTAGAGTTAAATGTATGCTTTGCTTTCTAGTTAACTCCCAAATCACCTTGCAATTGCAGTATTAATTTAATTAGTTAGATAGTTTGTGCATAGGAGTACAATTCTGATAACCGCCTTAACTTTGAGTGAGAGATGGAGAGATATAAACTAGGTGGACTAACTGGGTCAGACTTGTTGCAAATTTATTGAAAGAATATTTGAAAAGTAGAAGGTAGAACTTGAAATGGCAAAGACGGTGTGTGAGTGGTTTTTTTATATGCTGAAATGTGTCATTTATCCAGGATACCTTGTCTTCCTTTTTTTTTGCTCTGGGCCTACAATAAAATGCTCCCTATCTATATTAGTTAGCAAATACTCCTATGTAATATATGAGAATAGTGGTACATTATTTCCTCATGCTTATATGTTTTCTGTATAAAATATTTTAGCAGCAGTGAAATCTTGCTATGTGATCGCGTTTCATTTTGAGATGGTTAGCTGAATAAGCAGTAGGACAAGCAAGTAATAAGCTGAATGAAGGAAAAAGAAATAAAATTTTAGAGCACATTCTTGTTGTAGGAGTGTGCAACACAAAACTGTGTGACAAATGCTCAATCTGGTCTTCATGATTAAGCAATAAACAAATTACAAAACAAAGTTATCGTCCTTTTGAAACTTGTGCTCCATCATGAAAAGGCAAAGTATTTAGCATTTCTCAAAAGGAAAACATCTTTTGTTACTTGACATTCACTGGTAGTGGTTTTTAGTTAACAAAACTGTTTGTTTGCATTAGGGTAAAATTAAGAACTTTTTTTGTAGACACTAGAGACATTTTGTAAAGTTGATTTACTGAATGTTGATAAAAGGAAACAAAATAGTTAAAATTTGTGATGAAATGACTAGTGTGCTTTGTTGTAAGGTCTGGAGGAATATACTTAGATTATGCTATCAACTTTATGTGAAGTAGTTTGGTTACATTGCCTAAGTAGAAGTGGCTTTGTGTGTTGCACGTTTGTGTTGTGCCTGACATAATGGAGCGCTAATCCATGAGTGGGTCTTCTCGGCAGCAGTAGTAGAAACCTGTAATAATATTAACTCTCTGGAGTCCCCCAGATTTTGCTGCTTACATCCAGCAGAGATGTCCCTATGTGTTTTTTTCTGTTAAAAACTGTGAGCGTGTAATGATTATTGAAGTCTTTCAGATCACTGATGTGCTCTGTACTTTCCAGACAAGACCTCCCGCAAAACTTTTTAAAATGGCAGTTTCTTAACCTAAGGAATTTGCATTCTTATAATTGGGATCTTGTATATATTCAATGTGGGACACACCTGCACCGAGAAAGGAGGCATTAGATTCTTCTCGGAGTCTGCAAGAGTTGCTTCTCTGTATATTAGTGGTACCAGTGTTTCAGTGCGATGAAGCAGTGGAGGACCAGAGAGCAAGTCAGTCTCTTCAGGGCTGTATGTATCAGAGTGTGAAAGGGGCTTTCAGCTCCCCCTTCCCGCCCGTGCCCATGCCCTCAGCTCCTGGGGCTGGTGTGGAGCCTGGGGGGTGGCAGTGCTCCCTCCGTTACTGCACCAGCCTCCCGTCCCCACCACCGCTGCGTCCAGCCTGTGTGGGGAAGAGCTGCTGCTGGATCTCACAGACATAGCTGCGATGGGCCGTACCTGGGGACTGTTCAACTGAAGCAAATGCCTGTCACCTTACGTACAACAACAGCTTTACCTTGGCTGTTAAGGTAGGTCAAGCAGTCTAGGGCTAGGGGTAGTAAAAATGAACTCTAAATGGTATGGGCTGGGGAGCTTCAGCTCCTCTCCTGGGTCCACTTCCATGTGGCAGAACGGTAGGACGTAAATGTGGAGGGAACCCCAAAGAGTCCGTCTGGTCGTTCTCCAGCTCAGCCGACTGCAGCTGTGCCCTTCCTGGCAGACGTTCATGGACAGCCCAGAACTTGCTGGGCAGTATCGTCAAGCGTCCTTACTGCAGCTGGATAGTAGCCTGGCTTGCGGAGTTTCCTATGAGTTATTTCCCTTTCGGATACCCTGTAGACTGACTTGAGTTGTTGATAGCTTGAAGCAAAGGTTTGGAGCAGCCCGTGCTGCTATGGATTGTCCTTTGGAGTGATGCTTCCAGTGTTCGCTCTTGTATTTGAGTTCAGTGGGCTCTGGACTGGGTCTTAATGATTCTTTTACTGACTCTGTTGGCTTTAGTGGGCTTTCACTGAGCCCTGTAGTGTCAGCTTAAGGGGTGGAATTTCACCTGTGTTACCCGATAACTTTATGCTGTGCCTCTAATCATTGTGGATGTGATGTAGATAACAGGCAGATTCTGGCAGGCATTTCTTGGTTGGGTTCTCATCTTGTCAAGTAATGGGCTTTTGCGCATGTTTTAAGTGCTTAAGAACCTTTAAAGATTTGGGAGAAGATGCTAAGCAGTTGTTTTTCCTAAGAGGGATGCAATGCAATACTAACAACCCAACCAGGAATGGACATTTTGTTTGATGGCATTCAATCAGGTGGAATATTTTAATTTGTTTTGGAATAATTAGACAGTTATTAATGTGATGCCAAGAAACTTTTGATAATATTCAGAATAGTATTAAGTTATAAATAGATAATATTGTCACAGTCAAGTGTCTGTATTGATAGGTAATAGCATTGTGTAAATTTGGTTGCTGATTCTATTCTAAAAACACACTCTTTATCCTTACTCTTTTAGTACAAAATTACATCTCCTTATGGATAATATGTCATGTCTCCCTAAAAATGTGATCTTGATTTTCATCCCATGATAATACTTCATTCAATAAATCAAAATCTTCCTCAGCAGTTAGCAACCACCTTATTTAATGGTTATTTCTGAAATGTTGATACAGGGAATTTAGCAGTTAACAGTGTTTATACATTCCAGAAGCATTAACAGGTTAGGTTATACTGGGATTCAGTAAATATCCATGAAGTGTGTGGGAGAACTGTACACTATGCAGTGTCTCAGCAATCGGCTGCCAGGCATCTTGTGAAATACCAAAAGTAATAATCAAGTTTATAAGGATGATATTGTCAGGAAGCACACATTGTCCACTATCACTGAAAACGTAGGGAGCAAGGCCTATCGCCCAGTGTTTAGACTGCAGCAAGACTGCAGCCTTAGAACACTACAGATGTCCTTATCTTCTGGAGATAGTTTTGTACTGAATCAGTGGGGTTTGCACATTCTTGTGTATGAAAAAACGCTCTTCGCCTTGTGATTATTTCTGAAGAAAATAAAAGGAGGATAGTTGTTATATGTGTCAAGGTTGTTTCCCGTTTCTGCAAGTGAAGTTCAGCAAAAGATCCCTAGTAAGTCTGTAATTTTCCCAGTAGCTTTTTCCCTTCAGTTGCTGGTTTTCCTTTATTGCTATCTAAAATGGACAGTCCGCTAAAATCACTAAAAATTGCCATTTACTAGCTACAGTCTGCATGCTCATAGGCAGTTGTGTGCTGGCTGCATTGTACCTGATCTGTTTAGCAGCTGTGGGGTGGGTAACACCAAAGCAAGCCAGGACTCCTAAAACTACTAGAATTTTTTTTGTCTCTGTGCAAATAGATGACATTTTCTCAAAATGTGTCTTCATCAGAGTTTTTTTATTTCTGTTCGTTATGACAAAACATGGCAAACAAAGACAGAACATAAATTACAGCTGCGGTCTTGAAGTTTGAAGTTGCATTTTAGCCATACTATACTGTGTATTATTATTATCATTATTATCTTTTGGTGCTTGTATGTATGTGTAAATTACATTAAAAATAAGATCAAGGCAGACATGAAATATTGGTGACATAAGCAGAAAAAAGATGAACAAGCTATTATGAGACATGAAAAATAAAAAAGATGCTGTCTTTAATTTGACAGTGAACCAAAACCCACCAATTGTATAACATGAGAATATTTTTAACAAATACTCCCTTAAAGCTTTGTTGTGGCCATGCGCTCGATGGCATCTCAAGTCTGTCAGTAACGCCATTATAAAATCCTCTTATGCAGTTTTAGATTGTTACCTAGATCTCTGCTGTTTGGAATTTTGTATTATCTTGCTTTGCCTGAAAGCAGGCACACTTTTGAAAAGACATGTATGTTCAAACTATTTACATTAACAAATTGTCATAAATATGTTCTTTGATATTCAGGTTCTCCTATTTTCTGTGCCCTGCTTATTAAAAATTATTTCACAAAACCTGCCTTCAGTCAAAAGTGTCTGGTAAATGTTGGTATTTTGAAGTTTAAATAGAACTTTGTACCCTACAGAGTAATACACTTTTTTATTATATATGTCTTTAATGGATGCAAAACTTGAAAACACAGAGCTGAATTCAGGCGTCAAAACTAGAAGGAGTACATGGTTCAAGAAGGCCTAACTTTCATATACATACACATGTATTTTTTTTTCTTGGAAAAAAAGTACTGCAGTGAGAGATAAGGTTCCTGAAATTAGATATATTCATAATCTGGCATAAGTCTATGTACTGTACTAATGATTTTCCAACATATATTTTATGAAGTGTAAGAATGTATTGGTACTTGATGAAATACATAGTTCCCTCACAGTACTCTCTTAAACTTTTTGCTCTCATTCATTCCTGTCAAAAATGTACTTCAGGCCTTTCTTACACTCACTACGTATCCAGAACATAGAGTTTTTAGCACAGGGTAGCTAGTTATTAGTGGGTGTGTTAACTGCCAGCCCAAGGAGGCTGGGATCATAGGAAACGTCGGTATAATTTTTTGTTTTCTTTTTTCCTGAGATAGAATAAAACTACTCAGAGAAGTAAAATTTTAGTATTAAACAGGTTTTTATTTATACCACAGTATTGAAGGAATCCGGAAGAGGGAATCCCCATCTGTATCCACGCGGTTGTACCAGAACATTGCTGCCGTTTGATCATTATATTGCCAAAGGTGGCTTGAATCACAGTCAGGCTAATGTATGTGTGAAACTCGCAACTACAGAGCTTGCCAGTAGAAGCAAGACTTAGAATATCTGTGCTTTCTAGTTTTTGTAGTAAGTATTACAATTTTGAACTTTCCTGTTTTGACAGCTTTTTGGTACTGTGTGCAGTTCTGAGTTTAAGAAAAAGAAGTGTAGAAACATAATGCTGTGAATTAGGAATTCCTGATTTTTCTCGGAAGGGAAGACACGGAGTTTTGTATTCCTTGGTTTTCAACCCATAAAATGGGGTGGGGGGAGAATATACCTTGCTTCACAAGAGAATTCTGAGAATTAATGCTTACATGTACAGCTTTGTAATTAAACAGTGATATGTAGGTGATACTTTTGAGGTGGAGTTTATAATTCAATTTTTTCTTTTGCTATATATGCTTAGCCTTTGCTATGGTTTGGCAGTGTGATCTTTATCATTAGTCATTCAATGTAAGGTAAAGGCAGTTTAAGAAAAAAGCTTGTATGTTAAGTTGTTAAAGGAAGGGGTGTCTCAAGTTTTACAATTCAAAAACTGAAGTGGAGGTTAAACAGCTGCAAAGAAAAAAGGATCCTCTTAATAGTCAAATGATTCTAAATAAAAAAGGAAAGAAAACAAAGAATCAAAAATCCTCATCAAGTTCTCTGGGAAAACAGAAAAGGAGGAAAAAGTCTAAGGAAAGCCAAAACAGCTAATGTTACAGTTGTCACAATTACTCATATCCTATGCTAGAGATTGAGGAAGCTAGGTAAAAATGAGCCAAAACTGGTCTTGGATCTTGTGGATATGGCTTCTGCTCATGTCAGTGTTTGCGTCTGAGTCTCAGTTTAAAATCTGGCCTTACTCTTTACAAAAAGCTATATTTAATTACGTAGTTCTAAAATAAAAGAGGAAGGGATTCTGCATACTAGATAAATACATAAATGGGATTCTTTTTTCAGATATATACAGAAAATCACAACTAATTTTTATTAATTATAAATATTCTTCAATTATTTATGTCATATTGTTATGCTTTGTTCTAGACAATTTCAGGAAAATACTTTTCCTGAAATTCTTTCAAATTACACTTCTTAGTATATTCAGTTAAATGTATGTTTTGCAGGCAAATAGTATGACCCTTATTTGTTAGTTACCTCACTGACTGCATTGAGACTACTGACACGATTGCTGAACAGGGTTTGCTGCTCTGAAGATAACACTTCATGGACAACATACAAAAATATTCCCCTATACTTTATGTACGCATATAAGTAGTGATCGAATGATCTATCTGTTTGTACAGAGATGAGAGATAGCTTGTATATATACATGCGTGCAATGTTTTGTAACAGAATCTTTATTAGGTACATGTGTAGTTTACTAAAAAGTGAACCCCCTAGTTTGCCATTGTCCTGGGAGTAATCTTTATATTCCAGCTTGTAAAGAGCTTTGGATACTTGGCATTTCAGTAATTGCTGCATCAGGGGCAAGTTTTTTACTTCTTCCCATAAATACCCCCAATTACGCCACTTGAAGCCCAAGTCAGTTGAGAAACAGTCAAAAAGTAGCTCATAAGTAGCTCTGATATTAATTAGCCTTAGCATTTCTGTGTAAAAAGATATATTAAGCAATTTTGTAGCATGTATTATTTATAGCATTTTTTTCCTTATAAGTCTTAACACAGTTCTCTGCATAGGCATATGACAATGGTCCCATTAAAATGGTTAAAAATGTTCCTAAACAAGTTGTAGAAAACTCTGTGGTATCTGTAAAATCTGTGGTAATGTGGCTTAGAACAGAAGTTTTGTCATACTTGGTTGAGATGATCCTAACACCCATGTGTGGTTTTGAATATACGCACAAGTACCTACTCTGTATATACTGTTTCTGTTTTTAACGTTTGTTTCCCTTCCACCCTTGATTCTGATTATTTACTGTAGAGCAGTCTGTGTTTCATTGATTTCTGTCTGTCTACCAAAGAATAAAGTTTGCTCTTCTCGCACACGCATCTGTCAGTACTGTACCAAGAGTCAATCCCACTGGAGAAAAATTGAAGAAATGAAAACAAATAAGTTATAAAACAAAGTGACGATAATGTGCCGTAGCATAAAGATTGCTTTGGGCTGCTTTTGAAAAAGACAGCTAATGACTGGCCCTGTTGGATGGGATGGGAAGGGTGCGGGTCACGTCTCCCCGCTCGCTGGGTGCGGGAGGGGAAGAAAGGCAGTGCAGGCTGGAGGGCGGCCGTGGGGGGAGCACTGGGCTGCTGCCGGATTGCACCTTTCTCCCCCCCCCCGACTCTGGGCAAGCCGCGGGACAGGCAAAATTCTGCATGTTTACAGTGTGTAGCTCCTTGTAAATAAGGTTATCACGGGGATTAGAGTACTGTGAGTCAGGCTGCTAGAATTGGGCCCAGAAGTATTACTGTGTTTTACTCTATTTAGTGTTGCTTGCTGCAGACATTAACTGACTCACATTTGTGAATTCCTCGGGAAGAAAAAAGACAGCTGCCGAATATTTAAAAATGTACATTTTTGTTTAAAAAAAAAAGTTTTCTTTTTCAGACAAATGAGCTATGCAGTAGATTTTCAATAACAAGCACATACATGAAAATGTATTTACACAGACAACTGTATGTATGTGTTTAACATTTATGAATACTGGCCTAATGCGGCTGAAGTATTCAAGTCTCTTTTAAGATTATAATTGAAGTAACATGATAAAAGTGTAAACTTTAGCTTAGAGCACGCAGAGCATACAAGACAGTTTGACACCTTCATTTCAGCAGTAAGAAATTACCATTGTCTCTTGTTTCTTGCTTCTAGCTTATATGACCAAGCCAAAAAGTAATTACACAATTAGGGTTGACATACTGGTTCCTGTAATATTTCTTCCCGTAGTTTTTTGGTAGCTTATTTCTACTTCAGATTTTCCAGTCCTTTGTAATTCATACCAAGATGTCCATTTTCATTGCAACAAATTTACTCATGAAGATTTCAAGTCTTGCATAATTTAATGATGAAAAGGCAGCATTTCATTTTCTCCAAATGTAGTTATTTGTAGATTAAAGATAAACATTTGTGGAGCTAATATGGTTTTAGTAAGAACTTTGTCACCAACTTGAACATTGAATTGTTATATACAGGAATCGAAAAGGATTTCTGTGTAACTATTTACAGGATTGTGCATTTTAAAAAGAAGGCTGTGCAGCAACATGCAACCGCTGAGCTGGAAGGGAACCACTCTCCATAGGTCAGGTAGCATTTAGTTTGCTGTATTCAGCATGTATAGAATAGGAGTTCCTGACGTTTTTCTGAGAACTGCTCAGGGACACGTGGTAGTGAGCCCAGAGCGCAGGGGGCCCTCAGACTAGCTCCAGGTCTTCAACAAGAGCAGGTCAGATGAAGAGCAGCCCTACTACACATCTTGTCCTCGGCTTAACTTGTTTTCCTGTGTCTGTTCCTTGTTTCTGGGGTGTGTAACGCAGTTTCAGAGTCCTGTAATTCTGTACCTTAAGACTTGTCCTCTCCAGGAATATTCTGGGACAGTTGTGCTTCATCACTCGCTTAATTATGTAGTTATGCTTGGGACTTTCCCGGGATGATGTAAAAGCCGTGCTATATGGTATTGTTAATCTGTTCTCTTCTGATTAAAAAAAAAAAAAGCAATTAAAAAATCTGTGCTTTTTGACCATTCCTACCCCGTATCTTAATCCTCAGAACAGAATGATGATGGGACAGAGATGCTTGTTGAGTTTAGGTGCAGGGTTAGACACGTGCTGCAGATTCAAGTTGTCCTTCGCTACCGCAGCTAAGCTGGCTGTTCAGTTTTCTTGTTGTGAGGTTTCCTTGCATTTGATCTGGACACGGGAGCTTCATCTCATCTTGGAGCCTAGTCTGTCGTTATATAAAATACAATGGAGGGCTGGGAAGGAAGTATAGCGAGTTTGCTGGTGACAAGCCAAGTAGAAGGGGTTTGCCAAGTATTAATCATTTCTATAAAGCTGCATCCACTGTTCAGCCAAATGAATCTGTTCTGCCTTGGTTTCTCACAGTGACAGCATCAAGATATTGGTAGTTTTGTTTTAAGTTGTCTTTATTAAGTTGTCTTTTCACATGCTCTTTAAATTCTTGTTACCTCCTTGTGCATCCAGTACCCCTAGGAAGGGACTTTTCACCTCCTCGAATTTCCCTGTACGAGTTTCCCAGTTAGGGAAGATTATGTACTTACAGGTATAAAATAGACTTTGTGCTCTTTAAAATTAATTCTCCCTCCCCCACCCCTCCTCCCCGAGATGTCACTGGGTTGCAATATCTTTCCTGCAAATCAAGGCTTGCGACTTCGAGCAGTACTGTGTTACAGGGAGCATTCCTACAGGAAGAGACAAAAGGAGAAGGATCCTTCTTGTAATGGGGTACTGCTGTTTCAGCCCGTTATTCTTTTAACTAGAAAATGAGAGTACACATAGAGGCTATTAAATCATTAATTACAGCACGTACTTCTTTCTCTAAACACAGACAAAACACAGTTAAGAGGTACCAGAAAGAAGTAACTCCCTAAATTTGAAACTAAGTGCAGAACGTAAGATATCAAGTAGGAGCCGTGCACAAAGTTGCATTTTTTTTTTTCTGATGGAGTTTATACCAGCATTTTCCTTAATTATTCTTGATGTTTTGCCCATTAAACCATTAGCTTCTTCAGAGGACAAAGATAAGTTGCCAGTATCCACAAGAGCAAAGTGTGAAAGCATTTAATTATTGATATCTTAGTAACCAAGGTTCCAAAATGACATTGTCAAAATCCATAATGATCAGACAGAAAATGTATCAGCTTGTTGTTGAAAGATATGGCTCAGACTGTGTGGGATCTGAATGTGCACAATCCCAAGAAATTAAACCACCGTTTTCCTGCATTTCGAGTAGGTAGCAGCTCTATCCAGCATTTTCTGCTCTTGAAAATTCTTATTGTTAACGTTCTCCTCATTCTTCACTTTAATTTTAGCCTTTTCTTGATTGTTAGTCTAATACATACGTTTCACTAAATGAACTCATGCTTTTTCACTAGGTAGATCTGTAAATCAGTTAAATGGTCAAGGAGAGTCCAACGTTAGAATCTAGCTCCGTATTCTCCACCCTTTTAAAACACAGGTTTCGTTAATCCAACATACTTTGTAGCTATTGAATACATATTTTCTTTGTAACTTAAATGAAGGATTTCTTTCCTCCCTCCTGCTGAAAGCTGTGGGAAGAGTACACAACTCTGGGGAAAAACATTCCTGTGCACCGAATGTCTGGTCGCAGCCTCCTGGTGCTGGAGCTGGGGGCTGTCGTCCAGACCCTCAGAGGTGGAGGTCCGCGGGGAGGTAGAGCAGCACCCAAGAGAAGCTGCAGGTGCCAGCTGTCAGAGCCTTGTCACCGTCTGTCCCTGCTGCTGCCCTGTTCCCGGTCCTCTGCGCTCCTGCCCGGGCGAGAGCAAAGGATGGGAAGCATGTGGGGAGAAGAGGACATGTAATGTGGGTTTTGCCAGTGTTGTGCCCCATGGATTTACATCTGGCAGCCTGCCACGTGCCATGTAAGGTCACCCCCAGGAAAAGGGCTGTGTGGCAATGACACCTTTTTCAAACGTGTAGTTTTGCAAGCCCAGGGATCCTCAGCTACGCCCTGTGTTTCCAGAACGGGTTTCGTGCAGGTTTTGTTGGGTCATGCTCAACCAATTGAGGTGTTGCCGTATTGCTCATCTTTCCTTTCCTGTAGCATAGCTGCCTACCTGCTGCTTGAGCGCATGATAGCTGAGACCTCCGGGAGCAAGTAAGTTTGTAAACAAATAAACCAGAAAAGTTACCTGAATACATACTGAAATAATTGAAAGTTACTTGAGTATATATTTAGTCTACAGCCAAATTAAAAAAATAAAATTCCCTTGCTGAAGTGCTATTTACCATTAATATATTTAATTAAAAGATACTTCTGTGTTCCATTTTTCACTCTCTCACAGGTGCCAGAGCTTTCATGTTTATTAATAGCATTAGATCAAATAATGCAGATGTTTGATTTCAGACACTGGGATATGTTGCAGGTTAGTATTTCTAGAAGGAAACACTAAGACTATTTTGGCTCCCTTTGTGCCATGAAGTGTTTTATGAACTATTTTCAAAATAGGGATACTAGTGTAAGAAAAAATTACATTTCAAATTTGCTTCTGCTTTGAAGGTTTTTTTCTAATTCTGTTTCCAACAATGGACCTTAATGTGTAAGATATCCCTATAAAATTGTTATATTAGAGGATATGCATTTCATAGAGACAAATCTATTTAGGATTCTTTTCTTCCATATACTAGAGGTTTTACTTTCTTTATTCAGTGATTATGTCTCACAGCTTAGATAGCTTAGATGTGGGTATTTAATTTGTGCCGCGGTGCTCTTTCTGAACTTGCTGTTGTTACAGATACAGAGGGATGCTTATAAAATGAGAGGTCACTGCTGCAATACTCACGTACAGCTACTGCAAGGCAAATAATGTAAAAGGTATTTCTATACAGCATGTAGCGCAGTAGGTAACTGGAAATAATGTTTTTGGCTTTTGGCAAATAATGTTCAAGAATTGTGATTTATTTGATTACTCTTTCTTTTTTTTTTTAAACAGGTAATTGATGATGCCTGTGTGTAGTGTTTAGGGACATGTCATCAGCATTTGTTTTAACCATCCCTGTGAGAAAAATACTCTCATAAAATTATGATTTCTTTGCTTACTCTCACACTAAAATGTCAGAATCAGCTCATTTATCTGGGATCATTCTTTGCATACCCCCAGAGATTTCCTTGCTTCATGATCTCCTAAATGAATAGTACGATGTACTTTTCACCAAAAGCAAATATGGCCCTTGTTTATTAAACTTCATCCCCTTTCCCTACCTCTCCAGTTTTCTTTGAACCTGTAGTGTTTAAAAGATACGTAATTGATGCCATATGGGTAATGCTATGTGATAAAGGAATGGACTATACATAGAATCTAACAGCAGTTATCATTTCTGCATTATTTCTCGTGTTTCCTTTGATGTCCTGTATCTTGATAGAGCGTGGGGGGTATTATGACAACTCTATGTTTGAACTTACTGTTATTCTTCATGTTTATTGCAGTGATGACCAGAGGCCCTACTCAAAACCAGGGTCCCCTTGTAGTAAATACAGTTGAAAAGCATGTAAGGATGTGGGCGTTGCCTTGAGGAGTTTACAGGATAGTTTAGTCAACATTATTTAATTTTCTCAGCATATTGCCTTTTTTTCTTACTTATAAAAAATAAAAACAGTTTATATAACAATACATTGTAAGGTGAGGTAGAATATTTTGGCAGTGCCTGTTGCCTCAGCAAAACTTCCTGCGGGGTTTTCGTGCCATGTTCAGGAGTTCATTACCTGGCTGTAAAACTCTTGGCTGAATGCTGGTAGAAGACAGTTTGAAAATCCTGTGTTGACCACTATCATTTTCAGCTAATTCTAAAGGATTTTGGTACTCAAATCTCATTTTAATTTCACTAAGAATTGGGCACTCATCCTCCAGGTGCCTTTGAAAATCTCAACTTCAAAGGAAAAAGGCAGTCTTTAAAAGTATACAAATAAAGGTGAAGTTTACTAGTTTTAGATGAATGGTTATGTTCTTGCAGTTTATAAAAAAAGGACCTTGATTTTTATAAACCGTCATGTTTCAGTTCTTGCTGTGCACATTGTTTGAGTAAAGTGTGGAAGGTAATCTTATTTTAAACAAAAAAGCTTGGCTTGTGTTAAGTACGGCAGTACAAATTCACTAATCATTGCTGTCAAGGCCCTACTTGGAGTAACACTGCATGGCTGAAGGATGTAGCTCCGGTGCTTGCTCAGGAAATGAGCGTACTGCAGGCAGGCAGAGATGGGAACCGTGCAGGTGCGCTCGCTCTCTCCTCACTTCTTACGTCGTGGTGGACAGAGCTGGACCTGACCCGCAGCGCAGGATGCTGTTTTTCCTGCATTCCTTAGAAGGCAGGTGGAATGAAATAGGCTGAAATCAGAGTGTTTCTATCTAGAACTGAAATCTATCCGATGATGGGTTCATCAGTGGTGGTAGCATCACAGAAAAACCTCAAAAAGTTGAAGTGTTGAGTCAGTAAGGACCGGCATTTCCAACAATGAGCATAGGAGAACGTGCAGACTTTTTGTCACCTTTGTCACGTGCTCTTTTTGGTATGATGAGACCACCTGCAGCAATTATGCACGCTGTATATTGATTTTTTTCATTTCCTAGGTACATTCAATATGTCAACAATAACTGCACTTGCGTAGTTTTTTACTAAAGGTGTATAATGGGGCTTACTGGTTATTTCAGTAATTACAAAGAAAGAGAAGGTGAAAGGGATGAAATGGGTTGGCTGAAGTCATACAGCAAATCAGAGCTTGGATAAACTTGAGGATCCTGCCTCTCATTACAAATTTTTTACTGCTGTCTCACTCGCTTAGATACATGGTAGGTTTTTTCTTGGATTTCTGACTATGGTAATGTCATGTAAAAACTATCAATTTTTTTATTCACGTGTGCCTAATTCATGGAGCAAACTCTTCAGGCTTTCTGTGGAGGACATGTAACAAACGTCGCAGCTAAACTCCCATCTCCTTTCTGCATTTAAAGCTCTCTTGATAATAAGATGGAACTATGTCTTTTTATGTTTATGCTTTTTAAAAATAGACCTATATATTACCTTGGTACCTCAAGGACCCTTTGGGATAAAGTTTACCAAATTGGTAAAGTACAGTGGCTCTACAGTACGAAATAGCTCTGTATATGTTAACTTTCAGTGAACCTAGGAGTAACTTGAGTGGCAGCAGGGAAGAACAGTTGCCTGTTACATTGCAACATGCCTATTGCTCCGACGGATGGTCAGGACTCTTAGAAAGAATGCTAAAAACTGGGGCTAGAAGATAGGGCCTTTCAGCATCCAAAAGGCAGACTCTTCCACTATCAAATAAGGAAAAACTGCTTCTCCAGGGATTAACCTTAAGGTGAATTATAGCTGGGTATCAAACGGAAAATTGTGCATTCGCCTAGTGTCCTTACAATTTTATTGCAGAATCCAGAGTGATGTCGAATTTAAAATAAGTTATCCATTTTTTCCCATGACTTCTCAGAAACATTTTTTTTCTTTTGACTTCAGCCTGGTATTCTCAAGCAGACCAATTTTGCTATTCGTACAATTTGAGGAGAGGGAGCAAAGGAGGGGCTAAAAATAGAGCTTGTAATGGAACCTGGGTATGTTCTTAACCATGGTGAGACACTTATCTGTCCATTACGTTGTTGACTAATGTTAACTTCTGTGCTGCCTTTGTAATGTATTACATTAAGCTAAATGAAGCTATTGTGTGATGTATCAAGATACAGTCACGTAGGTTGCCTGGCTGTTTGCTCTTGTTAGTATTGTATGTGATGGACTTTAATAGCTGTGAAGGGCTTCTGGAGTTACTCAGATCAACGGTATATGGTTTTGTGCCTCACCCTGGAGTCCTTCCATGCTCCAGACCTGCACCAGCTTCACGGGAAGTTGCACAAGTGTAACAGCTCCCTGGCCAGGCTCGTAAATACTGCCTGAATAGGTGTTCTCGTCATAGGTCCCCAAGTCGTAAATTCACCTTTTTGATCATTAGCGTGGATTTGGGGGGTCAGTGTCCGGGCGGACGTGGTGCGTGGGAGAGAAGACCTCTGTACATTCTAATCCCGCAAGCCGCTCTGCGGTCCTTAGGGCCGTCGGAGGGACCCGTTGGAGGTGTGCGCGCTGGCCGGGGCTCGCTCCCCTGGGCTGGGGGCCGCTCTCGCCTCCCCCAGCTGCGGCCCGAGCCGCTAGTCCTGGGGAGCTGTGCTGCTGCATCCCCTCCCTGGACCTGCGGCTCTGCCCTCAGCCCTGTGAGCAGGGAGGTGAAAGGCACGGCTTGCCTTAAGAACTTCTGTGACGTGTGCGTGTATGTGTTAAAAATCTGCGAACAAGTATTTACATGAATGCTCTGCTGGCTCCAGGCAGGGTTTGCAGGGAGAGGTGATATCAATACTCTGCTGTCTCAAAACTCCTTCCACTTGTATTCAAATCAAAGTAACACCAAATGGCACTTACTGTTTTAACATAAGGCAGCAAAAATATCCTGGACCATGCTTTTAAAAAGTCCTTAAATACAGTTTTAGGAAATGCGGGCTGTAGGAAGACACAGACACGTGCCTAGACTGCAACAGCTTTCTGATTTTTGTGTAAAAGCTGGATTCGTCTGTCTAAAATTTCAGGATGTTTTCCAAACAAGGTTGTTACATATGTTATGTTAAGGTATGCATTTTATACATAGAGCTGCGGTTCATACGTGCGGTTTTCTGTTCTGCAACATGCACCTGGAATCTCTTCCTCTTCCTCTCCTCTTGTTTATCAAGGTACATTATGAAGGGCTGATACCAGTTCTCTGTCAAGGTAGATCATGATTCACACAAGATAAGCAAGGAAATCTGAAATTCGGAGATTAGACTGCCTTTATTTCTCATGGCACGATGTGTGTGCTGAGTTGGTGACCCTCTCCCCTGCAGATGAATTCATACATTGTACAGTTTAGTGTGTGCTGTGACGCTGGTAATCCCAAACTGTTGAATTTTCTAGTTTGCGTTTTTTGTTTGAAGTTTGCTCTAGTGCTGCAATGGTATATATAAATACTTGGGATCCCTTTTCAGTTGTTACTTTTTCTTCCCTGAAAACAGTTATTTCTTTAGAAGATTATAAAATAAGTTTCTTTAATATTTGTGGGCACATTCCTGTTGCTTTCTCAGTGGTGTTTCTTTAATGACAGCATGACTGGTTACTTTTAGAAATCGTATGAAAACCAAGTACTCCTCAGCCTGTTGCCAAGCATTGTTCTTCAGTATGTTTTACAAGAGGTACTTTTCTTGTTGTTTTTCATGTTAATAACATATTATTTCTGCAGACATGTTACTACTTATTTTCTGCCTTAAGGAAAGTGTTAGTTTGTGAACAAAATATATCTATTTTTAGATCAAATGGTCAATACAAACAAAACACGAATTGTAAAAAGTGTGTATGGACACATTCATAGATGTCCAACCACACGGTCGGCAACATGGAGGTGTAGCTTTGCCAGGGAGGGCTACAACTACTCTGGAAGAAAGGTCTAAGGGATTTGAGCTGTGCTTACACGATTATGTACATATCAGCCTAGCACTCATCAGGTTATA
>VYZV01045990.1:37115-42115 GCA_013401275.1 Pandion haliaetus
GCATTCACATTCCCACTGTGGCACCAGTAGATAATGAGATGTATAGGAGCAGGAAGCCTTCCCACAGCATGAACATGCAGGTAGTGCATGGTGCCAGGAACGTTATTACTAATGTCCATGCCAAATATCCTGGATCCCCACAAAATGCTTTCGTATTTCAATACTGAGCTAGATAGTGAAATTATGGTTGCCTAGATATGGACAGCTGCTTTGGTAAGTATGTTGTAATTTGCAGATTAAATATTTTTTCTATAACTGATAATGGCTTATTAAACAGCTTACCATTTCATTAACATATATTCATTGATGTTACAGGTGATAGGAGCTTTTCTTTGAAGAATGATTTTACAGTCTTTTTTTCAGGAATCTGCCAAATTTTAGGGAAATAAATAGAGTGCAGCGAAGTACCCGGTTGGAAGGACTACTAGAAATTGTTTTGAAATTAAGTATTTTAGCTCATATGCATCACAATACGTTTCAGTTTTTACCTTTGGCGCCACCATAGGTGTCAAGAAGCCATTGGACAAAGTCAGATGTAGCCCGTAAACAAGGCATTGTGGGGTTTGAACAGACTGTGAGATGGACACAGGTTTGTGGCAGTTATCTGAGAGGAGTAGGAGAGGGAGGAAATGAAGTCTTTTTGTGTAGAGAAACTCACTTGTGTTTCTTCCTGTAAAAAAAAGACCATTTTACTGGAGGGGGGGGGAGGATCCCCAAATAGTGTAGAAATTTTGGAGAGACAGTGAGAATTGCAAAGGAGTCAGCTGTAACAAAGCAGAGTGCAGATTGCTAAATGAGCCAGTTGAGACATACCTCTGATGATGATGCAGGGTTTGGTGCCTGCACACAAATCTGTGCTGATTTAACTCAAGCTGTGTTTTTAAACCAGTTTAACTCTGGCCATTTTCATAGCAATATAGTACAACTTGCATTGTGTTAAATCAAAACAGGGCATTCTTGTACCGAAATAAGGTTAGCACTTGCTGCAATCTAGCTGTAACTGGTTAGAAATAAATCTTAGCTGGAGAGGTGCAGATGGATGTGCAGTTCGGATCTGAGGAAATGCTCCCTTTGCCTTTAAAAAGGCCAAGCAGTAAACAGAGGAAGGGAGTGACTTCATAGAATAGGGTTAAACCAGGCAGTTTGTCCATCCTTGTCCAAGGGTAGAGCCGTGCACAGGAGCTGCCTTTGATCGTGCTCCGCAGAACTGGCAGAGGGAGAAGGTACCTTCTGAGGAGGCTTCTTAATCAACTTCAGCAGTTTGTATGTGGGATTAGCCATCATTGCGCTGCTTCACTTTCTTTAATGTAACCAATGAACTTGTTTTCTAAGTGGTGCTTTCCCTTTCAGCCATGTGCCTTTATATTTAAACCTTAGTACGTTATCCCATGCCAAGAAGAGAATTCTCCATTCACTAAGGCCAGCTCTTTCCTTTAGGATCACTGTTGTCTTGTTCCCTTATCTGCCCTTTTCAAAAGAGGGTCAGAAACCTCTGTCACGGAGGAAAAAAAATATCCTGTGACTGTTTGCATCTGTGTGCCTGCTCACAAGGTAGTGGTGGAACTTGTGGTGCAATTTTCTGTTGCTGTTGAGGGCCTCCCTTAGTGATAAGACCCTAGAAATACGATTACTTTGCATGCTTTTTGACTGTACCCTAAAAGAGAGAATACTGACAAAAACCAAGGACTCTTTTTTTTCATGTACTTAATGTTTCTTGAGGAGTGTAGTGTGGAGTTAGCGTCCAACAATGTTCTCTGTATAAAGGCAAGCTACATCCTTGGTTGGTTTGAAAAGCAGGAATAGGTGGGGTTACTCTATAGCAGTGCCTGCTTAGTACCTGTTTTGGCTCCTATCTTTGCTGAGGATTTCTGGACAGTAAAAACTCAAACGGGAGAAGTTAGTGGTCTGTGCATCTTTCCTCTCTTAAGTATGTGTCATTAAGAAGCTAAACTTTGTAATAAAGAAGTCTACATGAAAGAATTGTGGTATGTTGAAGGCACACTGTTGTGATGCATTAGAAGAATAACGTGCACTATTGCAACAGGAAAAGGCTTTCTTGCCAAATGTACTTGAATTTTATTAAGGCCTACCATCTGCTTTCTTTGTAGTATTCTTAATTTCATGAGAAAAAGATCTAGGTGTTCTCCATCTTTAAAAAATGCCTTACAGTTCTGATTCTTTATTTTTGTTTCCAGTATTCCTTTGTTGGTGCTTCTTACTGATAATCCGGATCCCTTGAGTTTCTCTGCATAGCCATGTCCGAGCAGAACCTGATTGTTTTCAGTTGCTGTCTTTCTAACATCAGTGGGATCTGTCTTCAGGAAACTGTAGGTTTGTGGCCTTCTGTTTCACCCCACTCCTAAGTTTGTTACCGGATATTTTCCCCGTTTTCGTTATTGTGAAAATTTTCTAGGCCACTGGAGAGACTCCATTTTGTCCAGGTTGCTTTTTTGATGAGGAAACAAAGTGTATTGCAAAGACAGCAGACAGTGTGCGTTTCTGTGAAAGGACATGCAGCTCTTCCTTTGTTTTAAATGCTTTTTTAATATTTTAGGGCTTGTCTACAGAGAGAGATTGTATCACGTTATGGTAGGGTGGCAATTTAAAGTAGCAATTTTGAAATGAATTAAATTAATTCAGAATAAAACATTCCTGTTCTGGCACAAATTAATCATGAATAATTAATTACACATAATTAATGAGGAGTAACTATTTGGTATTTACAAGCCCTTAACAGTTTTAGTTCTCTCTCGGAGATCTGCTTACTGGCAGCAGCACCTCTAGCCTGTGTAACAGCAAGTAGAACAAGTACCAAATGCAGGTACATAGAGTTTTGTATCATCTCTTGTAGGTGAGTGTTCTCATACTCAAGGAGGGTGATAGTATGTGTGATTTTGCTTGCTAGCCACGTTGGTTTTGCAGTGTCCCCATAGTGAATGCTTGTAGTGAGTTTATGGACCAACTGTGACATATTTTGCAACACGAAATGGATAGTTAATTTTGTGAACTTACGTGTACTGTCGTGAGAGTGTGCTGTGGAGACAGAGCGGGCGCCGGGGTGCTGTCCCCTGCGGCGGCAGAGCAGAGGGACACGTGCGGTCGGGCAGCAAGAGTGCCAGTGGCAGCCTTTGCTCTAGCTTCTGTCTTCTGGCACAGTGCTGTGGGTATTGCTGTGCGCTTCTCCCTGGTGAAGACCGAGGAGAACATCGTGAGTACTAGCTGGCGGAAGATTGTGGTTGTAAAGAGGTTCAGGCCAGTGGCCAAACAGAGCTTGTCAGTGTTCAGGTATGCAGACTGACATGGGCACAGGGGTACCAGACTGAGCGGTCTGTATATGCTCTGCTCTCTGTATGTGTATACCTACACACAGTGTACTTTGCAGGAGACGTGAATGCATTGGCATGGGGTATATGTGCCGCTCGGAAAATACTAAAAGACAGTCACCATCCTGACATTGGCTTGTTGCTTACCCTTTCCAGAACGCCCCTCCTCTCGCGTAAGCCCCCTGGCAGTCGAGAAGGGGCTCATACATTTCCTCTATTGTTGCTTTATTAAAGATATAATAAAGTCTCGCCATGATTTTATCTGTTTGTCGTAATGTCTGCCAGCACTGCATTCAGATAGGAGCTTGTGCGCAGAGCTGGAAATGAAGTATAAACCTGATTCCATTGTTGGGATGTGTTGCCAACACAGCACTTAACCACCACCCACCACTGACAAACAGTCGGATGGTCACATCTGCATGTCAGTCCCATAAAAGGAAACCCTGAGACTGTCAGAGTGTGAGGCAGAGCATTAGTGATTTCAATTCTGTTTTATTTTCAACTTGAAATGGAGGAAAACAGACAAAAAACAAATAAGAAAGCTAAACAGTTGCGTGAGAGCTAGCAATTTGCTGGGCTCCAAGTGACAGACACTGCATTATCATAATTGTCTCTTCTACATGATAGGACAGAAAAATAATAATGTCATTTTATTTATAGCTGGGGTGCCCCTTTTATGAGAGTCATACAAGTTTCTGCCAAGTGGAGTAGGTCAAATGACATCTTTTGATCAGGCCTGTCCAAAGAGATCAAAGATGAATGGCAGGTAATGGATATCCAATGACAAACCAAATCTAAAACAGAAATAAGGCTGCCAGAGTCTGCCAGTTACCCATTAAAGGCTCACCTAACTAAGGCAGGCTGTTTGACATGTTAGCCGACCACCTAAATCAGCCAAGCGTAGGTGCTAAAATTGTGTATTATCATTGGAAATGGCTATTATTTCCTCCGTAACATTTCTGTTAAGGCTTTGTTTGCGTAGGGCTGACCTGCAGTCAGAAGAAGTGGAGTCCTGAGTGAAGCAAAGCCTTCAGGCTCTCTGCAGGTCAGAGCTGTTCATAACCATTATCTAGTTTTAATTGTTTCTTTCTAATAGAGAATTGACATCTTCTTCTGATTCTGCAAAAAGCTGCTTTTATATTCTCTGTGGATAAAGTCCTGCATTTTTTTGTCACCAGAACATGTGAGATGAAAGTCCGTAAGCAGTGTCATTGTGTTGCCGTAACATGGAGAATAATTTGGGCAATATCCACGGGGGAATTCTGAATGAATCTGCTAAGGTTGAAGGTATTTTTAAAGACTGTTTTGCTAGGAGTGAAGCATCTTACATTTCAGATTTTTACCAAATGGCATGAATACTGGATTGAAAAAATGTCAAGAGCACTTTTTGTCATAATACGCAAAGCAGTTTCTTAAGGTTGCTCTGGACAAAAAAAGGAACCTTCATACCTATTTATAAACTTGTTTAGTATTTGATTCATGCAGGTAGTCAGAGATACATAAAAATGTGGTTGCTGTCCAGAGAATGTTAATAAACTAAAAGCTTTTTTGCTCTATAGAGCAAAGAGAGACAGAAGGTGTTCCAAAAGTTTCATTACTCACTTTAAATTTGTACATTCAAAGCCTGTTGAGAGTGAAGTGGGGAGTATTTTTTGAAGTGTTCTGTCTGGAAAGTTT
>VYZV01045990.1:47115-63273 GCA_013401275.1 Pandion haliaetus
AATTTTGCTACTGAAATGTGTTTAATGTAAATATGCTGTCAGATACCCTTCAAGTAATTGACAAGAGCAGATGATTAGCAGTGTTCTCAATAGTGTTTTTGCATAATCTTACATTTTGACAGAACTCTTCAGCGGCTTTTTATTGTCAGTGCTCTGCAATCAGTAATACTTTTTCCTTGACATTTACTTTGTCATTATAAATCTTGTAAGTGGTCATTTAACTTGTTCAGTATGCATGTAAGAATATCATTACTAAAACGTTTGAAAAAATGTCTTCCTGTTGAGGAACTATTCTGAAAGTAAACTTAAAAAAAAAACCTTAAGTAGGTTGATGAGTGACTTTATGAAATAAATACCTGTCTGTGAGCATCTTCTTGCACATTTCAAGGGTGATTTTAAAATTATTTTCTTACTTAACATTCACATATAAGTCATCAAATTCAACACGGTTGTTGGATTTTTTTTAATCTGGTATTTTTTTAATTTAATACTATTGTTCAGTTATGCTCATTTACATCTAACTGACCAAAATTAAACTCTTATGATCCATAAGCATTCATAATTACATACTGCGTGTAATGTTAATAGTCAATATAATAAACCTTCATCTTTATTGAAGCATCTCTTGTTTCTACAGCAGTTCTTTAATCTATCTCAATAGATTTCTAGTGTACAGCTCATATAGATTTGGTCAGTGACAAGGGTTAGAGTAGTCTTGTAGAACATTTACTTGTAGCTGTGAAAAGCCCACATTCATCAGAGGATTAGGTCGATCAGATTGTACCAGGATCAATGGAAGGACTGTGTGATCCCTCTTAGGCTGTAATGTGTTCACCTTCTTTGGAGAGAATTCACATACACACACATTTCTCTGTCTTAAAGCCATTTATCTCAGAATGTCAAATTGCAATAATTAACCATTATTGATCTTAAATTCAATTAACTTCATTAACACAGGTCATGATGAGGGTGCTTGTAAGGGAAAGGCTCTTGACAAGTGTCTTTTCTTATATGACATTGAATGTTCACAATCGTGGCTATAAACTATTCATATTGTGCCACAGGAACATCTTTTAAAAATGACAAGAGTTTAGTTGGTGGCTTTGAAGCAACATTTTAATCCCTTCCCCCTCATCTTCTAGTTCTCAGGGTTTTCCAGCAAATTTTCTATTCAGGAATCAGTGAACCATTTGTTTCCAGCACATAATCTTAGTGTGGTATTATAGCAAACCCCACCTATTCAAATACCCTTCAGTTCAATAGCTAGTACTAGATAGAGACTCATTTACAAAAGTGTGTATTAGTATAGTTAGCAAATGAGTGAAATGAATATTCAGTGCTTCTTTTTGCTCTACATACAAAACAAGTTGGGGACATCTCATAGAGGTAATCCTTAGAATCGCTGCTTTCTCCAAGTCCTAAGATTCATGTTGCAGTCAATAGTTGTTTTTCTTAAATGAGGGCTGACTAAAACCTGTGAAAGGACACAAAGCTTTGTTGGCCCACAGTGAACTCCTTTTTTTTCATGGAGAAACTTCATTATTAAGTACCAGTTCACAATAGCTGAAATTGTGATT
This sequence comes from Pandion haliaetus, assembly GCA_013401275.1. NCBI lineage: Eukaryota > Metazoa > Chordata > Aves > Accipitriformes > Pandionidae > Pandion > Pandion haliaetus. Next base: position 48,693 of record VYZV01045990.1, read on the forward strand.
GAAATAATTTGGATTTCTACTATACCATTCATACAGTTGTATGGAGTTTATTGTAAGTAGGCACTGCAACCAAAATAGCCATTGAAACCACTGTATAAAGGACTTCAATGGGAATTTCAAGTTTGCAAGAAAAATGAAGGATCAGGTTGAAGGTCTTCTGGTACATTTTGAATGTCTTAAGTAGTCATGATCATTTACAAATAAATCTCCAAGTAGAATGACTCACTGTAATATCTTGAAGCATTTTAGGTGAAAACTTGATTTTTAAAAACTTCACAATGAAGGCTGCAGCTCCAGAAATCTGTGTTGATACTACTATAGTTAAACGCAAATACAAAGCCAGTGTTCTGGTTACTGTAAAACTTGTAAGATGTGAACAGATTACAGAAAGTAAGGTGTAAGATTTTTTTTTTTCTTAAGTCTAAAAGAAATGCTAAACCATAATCAGAAGACAGAAATGTGGATAAAGAGAAATGACAACATCAGATTTGTTCAGAAACAGATTTCTGTGACAATTAAATGGTCATTTTGTCACTACATTTGCTATTTCCACTCCACTATACAAAGCATTTACTGAAAAGAGGCAGGGCAGAAGCAGAATGGTTTGATTACTGCATTTGCAGAAACTAAAGTTCCCTTACAACATCTGTTTGCTCAGTGAAGGATTATAATAATTAAGAGCTATTAGAGCCATATTGAGAACTTTTATGCTCATGCCTGCTTATCCTGGAGTTGGCTGTGAATCTTGTATTAGTTTGTTGAATGCCCTGTGTGCTTTTCAGTGATTAAAAGATGCCACCCAAATGCTGATATCAAGCAGAGATTGTGACACTGTGTTTTAGTACCAATTCATACAGAGAATTTGGCTTCATCTTACCAGGATGTTGATAGTGACTTTTATTTAAAAAAAAAACCAAACAACCAACAAAGAAATATATTTATCCTTTGAGGATTCTGGTAAATATTTTTGTCAATTTGAGGAAATGCTAATTCTGTGCTTGGAGAAATTCTACGGAGTCCAAAAAACAATTTGCCTCCCAAATCAAAATTGGGGTCAAAGCATAACATGAAGCTGTTTTCTCTGCTTATGAACATTTATTTCCCGCTGTAGTATGTGCTTGCATGGAGTGGAAACTAACAAGTCTGTAGTGCTTCACACCAAGCAACTGTCTTGGAAACCAACGGAAAACCAGTTTTGTCTTTAAACTTAGAGTGGATCACGTTTATTCATGATGAATAATTTATACAGCAAATGTAGGTGGCTTTCTTCTGTTACTAATGCACATGCTAATTGTATTTGTTAAGTTTTTGTGAGTGTTTTCAGACTGTGGGGCTACTTGTGAACTGTTTACTTGAACACTTTGTGCCTGGCTCTTGAATCCCGGGTGGCCGTTCCCCCTCCGTGGCTGGTTAGCAGACCCGTAACCTCCCGATGGACAGTGAGGAACTTTATGCTCCTCTGAATGACGTTCATTCGTGACTTCAGTGTACCTGCAGGAAGGGCATCCCTTCCCCAGGGATGGGAGGGGTGGGGAGGGGAGGCAGAGGAGGGTGCTACATGAATGTTGATGACGCGGGAGCACCAAGACCCTGAACTGACTCAGACCGAGCAGCATTTGGGGATTCCCGATGGGTGCTCATAGTCCCTGTTACTCATTTGCCTGCTTGATCTAGTCCTGATGGTGCTTGTGAAAGGTTGTTTATGTGGTGACAGAGAAGGCTGAGAAGGTTTTTTTTTTCTCCTTTTTCAGCAGGATCAGCCAAAAATTCCAGGCTGACGCTCACAGGGGCTGTTAAAATCTCTTCTGCCGGAGTGCAGAGGGGGGACAAGATTGATTCCACAAAATACCATAGCAAGGAAGGCCCTCTTGTCCTCATGGGAGTCCACAGTGTTTCTCAGCCCTTCCATTTGATTACTGTGATCCTGCATTGCTTCTGGTAAGCAACTGTGGGCACACACAGTGAGACATGAGCTGTTCCCCAGCTTCTCTACAGCTGTGGTACTTTTGGGAGTCAGTTACACTGTGTGTGTGTGAGACTGCAAATTTAGGACAAAACCCATAAAAATCCGGTTTTCCTGACCAGGCATAGCGTCTGGACTGTTACTCCTGTTAAGTTTCTCATAAGCATGTTGTTCACTTCTAACTGTACAATAATGACATCTGAAGGCAAATTTTATGTGAGAAAGTCTCTGTACTTTTTTTCATTATACATGGGAGTAACTTGGATCCTGGGTCTCACTTAATGTTTTTTAATGTTCATATTCCTTCTTGTCAAAAACTTCTCGTAGAAGGAGGCAGATGAACTCTCTGAGACAAATCTCAGACCGATCCTTATGCAGCCCTACCCATAGAAGAGTACACTGCAGTGTGATAGGTTATGTCCTGTTCTCCACGTTAGAAAGAAGTGGTGTTATGTTTCACAGGTGGATAATTTGAGCAGATTTTAGAAAAACCCTGCTCAGCAGGTTGAATTCAGGGAGTTTAGGCCCCGGGCAGAAATCAAGGCGAGCACAGCTTCAGAGGAGAGAGGCATGATCCATCACGTTACATTTCCAGTGTGGTTCTGCTAGAATAGGCATTCACAGCTTACCTGAAGTCCTGCTCTGTGCTGGGAGCAGAAAGCTCTTTGGAGGAGAGTTGTGACAATACTCCTGCTTACTTCAAAAACCTTTCCTATTTTCCCCATTGTGAAAAGAAGTTTGCTGGCAGTCTGCAGATTCAGCATTTATTGGATCCCAGCAGCTTGGCTCAGAGAAAATTTGTAACTGCAGACTCTGGGTTGTGCACAGTAGATACACCCGTGGGTATTTTACTGGGTATTTTATCCTTAATAATTGTTTAAGCTGAAAACTGGCAATTATTTTCAATTATACACATATATTGTACTCACATAAACACACTGTGAAGAAGCATAGGAACAGAAACACAAACTTAAGCCATCTTCTCATGTTTTGTGTAAACAGCTGAATTATATATATTAACCTACAGGAGTTACAGGCTCCTTGTCTTCTTGTCTGGCACTAGGCAGGTAATTTTTAATTTCTTTGGATTTCCAGGTTTGCAGCTATAAACTGTGAATAAGAATGTGTCTTCCACAGGGTTGCTGTGAAGAATAAAACACTCGTTGAAGCTTTTGAACACCTCAGGAGAGTGATGCTGTCCAATAGTGCTAAGTTGTTTCTAAGCCATCGTTTAATATTATGGCATCCTGTTTTATCAAGTGTGTATTTAAGGAAGGAGATAATACATAAATGTGAGCTTTGCATTGGAATCTCTCATTTAACAAACATCTAAACAGTATTTGGTTTCAGAAAAACTAATGCCTCCCTTATCAGCATTAGTAGCAATTTTTGGAATGTTTTCTGTCTTCATTTGCAGGGGGCCTGTGCAGTGCTTTTCATATAGCATCATAAAATCTAAAGTGAATGAGACCTGAATCCTGTACCCTTCTTTAAACTACACTAAAACCAGGGGAGTTTGGAATACAGTGACATGAGGAAAAGTGCCTGCTGTAGACTTGCTTTGTTCTGCACTGAGATGGCCCACACCTTAATGACATAAAAACTCATTTCTTGTTATCTTCGCTTCCCTGTGTATTCTTGTCCATGTAATTCTCAACTCTTAACACTTAGAGTTGATTTGAGCTCTCTGTGGTTGTTCCAAATGTAATACCAGTCCGGGATGCTGGATCAGAGCAGCTGGCTAGCTTCCTCTGGCCTATTTCTGAGCCCTCTGTGGCAGACAGCTGCAGTATTTTCATGAAAGAACAAACACAAGTACGCTTCAAAGTTTCTAGTGCGTCATGTTAGCCACCCAGTAGATTGGCATGCTTTGTCACATCCATCCACACTGATTCCCAATAACTTAATACTACACTATTATTGGCATGAAAAGGCTGCAGATTTGTCAACATACAAAAATTCCAGCTAAACAAGCATTAATCATGCACATCACATCCAATTAACGTGTTCAAAATTAATATTCTTGACCTTGCCAGTGGGCAGAATCATCAGTCTTGCAGTAGAATCGTACTCCGGTGCGAGGTACCAGCGACTTCAGCCGATGTGCGAGAGAAGTGCTGACCTCTCCACTTGGAAATAACATTTCTCTCCCATAATAGACAGTCCTGCCTCTATGAAACAGAACCTTTGACCTTTCTAACAGGAATAATGTCCCTGTCAAGGTGCTGGGTAATCAGTATTGCCATGCCTGTTTAGAGAGAGTGTTGTTGTTTGCCACTCTTGTAAACAGGGCAGCCATTCCTACCTCCCATTTCTATTGCCTAATGAGGAATATGCTAACATCTCTGCCAAGTAGTGAAGCCTCAAATACAGTTTCAGTTACATGTGAATTATCAGTCAGTCTCGGTATAGAAATAGCTCATGTTGTGGGTGAAATGTTTGCTTTCTTCCTGTAAGTGGAAGGCCTGTGGAGTGGGAGTTTTCTACCAGACTAATATAACTCTTTTATATGCCTTCATTTGCATTAGGTCTTTGATTGACTCCATCCACTGAGCTGGTTTTCTCTTGCCTCTGTTCATTAATTTTGTGAGTAAGGTTCATTGGCACAGTCAAATCATCTCCGTGCTGCTGTTTCTCTGTTGGCTTTCTCTGGACTTGTGTTCAGACTGAGCCCTCTCTTAACTCTGAATGGTCCCACTGAAACTGGGCACTCTTGGTGAGTTTTTTTCATCGATTACTTAAATCTTAAAACAACATTCTGTTTATTAGGTGGCTGGTGTCTGCTTTAAAACAGAATGGGAATGCTATTTAGGAAAAGGCTCTGCACTGCCCGCAGCAGTGGCTGTGGCGGGAGCAGCCCTCTCGCAGCACTGTGCTTTGGCTTGGGGAGCGGGGGGGGTCAGGCTGCAGAGAGAGATTTGCTGGTCAAATCCTACTCGCTGCTCCACTTCATGATCTGTTCTGATCCTTTTTCCCTTTTTCTTTTTGACTGGGAACGTAATATTCATTCTGTAAGCATTGGGAGCGTTCCTGCTCCCAATCCCGTTCTGCTGTTCTCTTTTTTTCAAGTCTGAAATGTATACGCATTCAGTTTTTTTAAGGCGTGAGAAGATGTTTCAAGATGCACTCAAAGTCAGATGGTTCGGGAAATGACCCTTAGTATTACACAATTATTTCAAACCATGCGTAAATAAGTAATAAAGCTGGTTGTATTTTTTTTTTTTTTTTGCTAAAACGCTATTTGGCTGAAGCCAGAATATTTCCAAGGAACTGAATGGTTTTGCTAAACTTTTGTAGTTAAGCATTTTTTCATGTGAGAAGAATATTTGAATGTTTTGGTACTTTTTCAAGCAAAGAGCTAATATACTAGTTTAAATATACCCTAGTCAGCTAATTAAAATAAAAGGAAAAAGTCTTGGCGAAAAAACATAATTAAAACAAGACATTTCAAAAGTATCAAAATGAAATATTTGGATAGATCAGAGCCAAAATACATGGTCTCAGATGCATTTTTCAGGAAATAAGGGAAGAATTGTGCAATTAATTGGTTTTTGGAGAATAGTAAAATACGCCTTTAATGATACGGTTTTGTATTTCCAAACAAACTCAAGGAGGTGTGTGTCTGACCATGTTACTGGGTGGATGGTGCCATGGAAGGGATGAAAGCCATGTGATGTTTTTCCTCTTTGTGCTGAAGGGAACCTCCAGCAGTCAGGGTCTGAGCCAGTCGCTGTTGTGCTGGTGGGCATCTCGGAAGATTCCTGAGTTTGGCCCAGGACATCAGTAGAGTAACAGCTGTTTTAGCTGCACGGGGACTTCCTCTGCCTGCGGAAATGTAGTGGACTGGTGATATTTCCCTGCTTTTGTGTAGCAGATCTCTGGTGTCTGTGTGGAGCCAGGTATATGAGTTTATGTGTATATGCAGTATGTAGATCATTTTGGGCAGTGATGGATCACAATTTATTTCCACTGGCAAAGAAATGATCCATAGCTCAGTTATGAAAGTAATTCCCTCTTGTGTGGAAATGAATTGCGTTATACCACAGCTTGTATTGATACCGAATGTGTTAATTTCATTATTACCTAGCAGTTTAGTTAATAATTATAACAAATATTAATGAGGGAACTGTCTGTTCTCAGCCTCTCTGTGGCTGTACCTGCAATAGGTTTCTAAATCCTGTGATAACCTCATCTTCTCTAGAAACCGAGGGCCACACCAAGGAACTGCTTTCCATATATTTGTATTTGTCAAATATTATGTCACAGTGACACCACCGCTCAACTTGCTGGCAATTTCCTGTGGATTATGATGCCCTGTGAGATGTAAACTAAAAACTTTTTTGAAAACTGTAATTGTTTTTCTTCTTTTACTCTGGAAAAACAAAAAACCCAGAGCTACCTAATTTCTTCCATTTCCATTCTCACTAACTTCTTCTGCCATTAGAATTGCCTTTAAAGTCGTTTTTTTTCCCCTCAGACTTTGCTGTTGAGGCATTGAAGAACAATTTTACGAATGTGCTGCTGTTTCAAACATTTACTCTACACTTGAAAAGTATCAGAGTATGAGTCTTTTTTTTTTTAAATAAGAAGGAAATGGCTGAAGTAACAATGGGCTGGAGACCGTGCTTCTTAAAGGCAATCTCTCCACCAGGCAGTGAAGCTCAGTGAAAACATTTTTTTACTATCACCTCTGGATTGTATTGTCTACTTTCTAGTCTCTTTGCTTTTCCCGTAGGTACTTAACCAAACATGAAATTTCTCTGCTATGGGCCTTCTTGTCCTTCTTTCTGTTGCAGTGAAGCTGTTACCTTCATCTGTACTCAGACAGAATGTAGATCATCTCTCTCCCCTGAGCAAGATCTGGTGGGACAGGGAGGGATCAGAGATTCCCTTGGCTGCAGATGGGCTCCTTTCCACTAGTACCTGCACTGAGTCCCATACTCCCTGCTAGCATGGGACTGAAGTTTGGCCTTAACCCTTTCCCCTCTTCTGTCCCACTTGCTGGTAACAATTTAATTGGGTTTTCTGAGGAGGAAATGTCAGCCACTGTAAAGCTACCTTTAGTGGTATTGCAAAACCTTTGAGTGTGCCCCAAGTCTGCCATCACAGGTTGGTCCAGGACTTATTGGCTTGCCTTACAGTGTCCTGAAGGCAAGTAATTAGGTGACCAGCCCTTGGAATAAGGAATTAGAAGCTACTGGCCTAAACTTCAGTTTAGGATGGTGTTTTAAGTCTTAGGCTAAGATATTTCCTTGAGCATCCTCATCTCTTGCATAAATCTTTGGTCGAGGAAGTTGGGCGTAATGCCATGTTTCATCCCTCCGCTCCTTTGTGCAGGGGAAGGAGCAGAAGGAGTTGTTCAAACTGTCAGTTTATCGAAGTTGAAGATTGCTGGGTTAAATTCCATACTATCATTTGTGCCTCATTTCCCGCATTTGTGGATCAAAGGCTGATGTCACAAGTTGGCTTCGCAACTTGAGCTTAGGAAGGAGAACAGCTATAGAGGAGGCAGCTCCTGGTTAACACGCAAATATGCTTGATAGTTGGTGAAAAGGGCAAAGAAAGCATGAAAGGTAAATAGATTTACATTTAAATGAGCCGCATGCTGGAGGTTTTCCCTGATGTAAAAGTCAGTCTCTAAAAAAACCATGAATGTGACAAGTGTTTCAGTCCAAAGAAAATTCATAAGATTTCAGCAGTAAGAGAAATAAAATTGTAAAGAAAACCACACTAATTAGGGGCTTGATTCTGTGACCCCTGTTTGTGTTGGTGAGCACCGGTCCCCAGGAAGACTTTCCATGGTGTGCAGGGATGGAGCCCAGGGCTTTGCTATGTGATGTGGTGGAGGGAATGGGTGGCCCATGCTCACACTAGAACTCAGTGGACAAAAAGAGCAAAAGACAGGTACACTTACAGAGTGCTTTGGTGTGCCATCTCAGCCCACAGGTGTGAATGAGATGTTTATAATGCAGGCAGTGTGGCAATAGCCTTGGATTTTCTTTACCTCATAAAAAGGGAATTACTCTTCAGTTTCACAACAGAGGCAAAGGGATGGGAGTTGTAAAAGAAAGACTGTTTCCACAAGGTGGAAAAGAAAAGGGGTACATTTGCTTCCAAATCATCAGTTTCTTGCTGTCATTCTTCCCTTCCATCCTTCCTTATTCATATCACTAGGATATGGCGTGGTTGAGAGGTAGTTGATAGCCAGTTGTTTACACATCATCAGTAGTTATTTAAAATTTTTCAACTCTAGAGAGTAATTTGAACTGCTTTGGTCTCCTTTGCTAAAGTTTTTGGTACAGTTCAGAAGCATGATGGAACAAATAATTAAGATTAAAAACAATTTGTACCATCCATAGGGGAATGAAAGTATTGAATGAAACCCACCTTGTCGGATTTTTTGTAGTAGTTTCATTGCAAGTATTTGCAGGAGAGGCGCTGATCCTTACTACAAATTGCCGACATGACTGTAATATACATAAAATAATAATATTTTTTCAAAATATTTTGAAAAAGCATAAAATAGAGCAAAACAGCACAGCTCTATTTCATTAGAGTACATATACTTGTTGTTAGAATCTGATCTTTGTATCAGCATCTTTGAAACATCTTGTAATAAAGTTTTTAACATAATTCTTTCAAAGTATGTTCTCCCAAATGTTAAAAATAGGACCCTTGCTGCATGAATTTTCTGCATTGAAATTATCTGAGCTGAAATATCTAATCACTATTATGTGTTACTCTTATGTGATATGTTTGTGCTTTCAAAGGTTTAACTTCCATTCTGAAGATCAGATTATAACTTTACATGCTTGGAGGAAGATTCACTACCACCATTCAGCCATGTGAAAGAACAGTAGTGAATATTTTGTATTGCCTAGCTGAATGAAGAAATACTCCATGTGAAACTAAAAGCCTGATTTCATTGTTACTTTAACAGTTGTTTTTTCTTTTGTGGTTTTCTGATAACATTTGAACGTATTTTCCCTGAAAGAAGTTTGCAAGGTTCAATATCGTATATGTGATATCTACTATACTGTTCTACATTTTTCATTCTCTTGGTTAAAGTAGGTCTTTTTGGGGTGTAAACTATTACCTTCTCTGCACTATTGCCTGAATAAACAAGCTATAGATTATTCAGTGTGTTTAAGATACACACACATTCCAGATGTGTTGCAGAGAAGGTCAAAAGTTAAGTGTCTTCAACCATAGAGTCTACTGGAAATGCATTTTTTTCAGTTTGTAATTGTATTTGCGAGAGATTGCAAGTAAATTTTAAATTCCACTTAATACAGAACAGCCATATTCCATTTTTGCTTTCCTGCTTAGCTGTAAATTAATGCAGTACATAGAAATAGATAATTTTGATCAGTTAATGATCCCTCTCAATGTTTCTGTAGTTTTCTTGCCTATGGGAAAAACTTAGGTAGACTTAATATATGTAGAATATATGCAGAGAAGTGCCATGGGAAAAAAAAAATGTTTACTGTCAGTTCCCAACTATCCTATTCAGGAAGAGTATCTTAGATTTACATCACCAGTTGCATTAGTTGAGGGGGGGAAAAAAGACAGGATCCCTGTTGGGTGTCCGTGTAGCTTATGCTGAGTAAATATTGACAAAGTAGTCTAAAGAGCAAACACTTTGACATTTGTAAGGTCCACTGGAAGGTCTGGTATATATTTATACAGCAAGAATGAGTACAGCATACCAATTTTCTTGAACTAGCTCCTGACATAATTCTGCATGGGCTTTCTTGTTGAGAAAAGTATGTTTAAATGTGAATGGGTCACTTGTTACACCCATAATGAATATCCTCAAATTGCTCTCAGTGAGTTGTTTCAAAAGGTTGCGTCACCTGCTTTTACCATCTCCTCCTCTAAAATATGATACTACTAGTAATGAAAACTTCTAAAAAATCTCTTTTTATTTTATTATTGTAACTGGGGATGTTTTACTTTGTAGAAATTTTTGATGTTTGTTGTACTCTGTATTTATTAAAGATTGAGTCTCAAAACTGTAATGAGCAAAAAATGCTTGCTTAATTTATATTGTGAATCTGTCTGTTAAGAAATGCATTAGGGGTAGGAGAAGCATAAGACATATTAATTGACAGACAGGAACTGCTGTCTCTGAGGTTGATACAAGTAATTTATTACTTTAGAAATGAATGCCACCTCCAGAATGTGCTTCATTAATTTCAAATTTAGTTTTAATTTCAAGCTGTTGCCCCTTGAGAAGAATAAGGTGGCAAATTATGTTTGAGGAGCAGATTTTTTTCTTGCTCTGAAGAAACACTAAATTTTAACTATTTAATTTTACAAATAAGTACACTTCTTTGGCTAAAACACTTAAGCAAAAGTATGATCAGCAGAAACTAACTTATATTTTCTTCTCTTCATAATAGCCTATGTTTCAGATGAACTAAAAGCAGCAGCACTGGTGGAAGAAGATGTGGAACCTGATGAAAATGCAGTTGATGGGGAGCCTTCAGCAAAATATGCATGTCCAGAAAAAGACTTCAGTAAGAACTGCCAAAGCTACCAAAACTCTCCAGCAGCTGAATTTTCAAGCCATGAAATGGACAGTGAGTCACATATCAGTGAGACAAGTGACCGCATGGCAGACTTTGAGAGCAGCTCTATTAAAAATGAGGAAGAGAGCAAGGAGGTTTCGATACCACTGGAAGACTCTACTGTATCTGATAGTTTAGAACAAATGAAAGCCGTATATAATAACTTCCTCTCCAATTCCTACTGGTCCAATCTCAATTTGAACCTTCACCAGCCGATTTCAGAAAAAACCAATGGTAGCAGCAGCAGTAGCAGCAGCAGCAGTAGCAGTTGTGGAAGTGGCAGCTTTGACTGGCACCAGACTGCTATGGCTAAAACACTGCAGCAAGTTTCTCAGAGCAGAATTCTTCCTGAACCTAGCCTTTTTAGCACAGTTCAATTGTACAGGCAAAGCAGTAAGCTTTATGGCTCTATTTTTACTGGAGCCAGTAAATTCCGCTGTAAAGACTGCAGTGCTGCCTATGATACTTTAGTAGAATTAACAGTGCACATGAATGAAACGGGACATTATCGAGATGACAACCATGAAACTGATAACAATAACCCCAAAAGATGGTCCAAACCTCGTAAACGTTCTTTGCTTGAAATGGAAGGGAAAGAAGATGCCCAGAAAGTATTAAAGTGTATGTACTGTGGTCATTCATTTGAATCTCTTCAGGATTTGAGTGTTCATATGATCAAAACAAAACACTACCAAAAAGTGCCTCTGAAGGAACCTGTTACACCTGTAGCAGCAAAAATCATCCCAGCTACTAGAAAGAAAGCATCACTGGAGCTTGAACTTCCAAGTTCTCCAGACTCCACAGGTGGGACACCAAAAGCAACAATCTCAGATACCAATGATGCACTTCAAAAGAATTCTAATCCTTACATTACGCCAAATAATCGCTATGGTCACCAGAACGGTGCCAGCTATGCCTGGCACTTTGAGGCGAGGAAATCTCAAATTCTGAAGTGCATGGAGTGTGGAAGTTCGCATGACACTCTGCAGGAACTCACGGCTCACATGATGGTGACGGGACATTTTATTAAAGTCACTAACTCTGCCATGAAAAAAGGAAAGCCAATTATAGAAGCCCCAGCAACACCAACAATAACGTCCTTAGTAGATGAGAAAGTCCAGTCTGTGCCACTAGCTGCCACCACTTTTACGTCTCCTTCCAATACACCTTCTAGTGTTTCCCCTAAATTAAATGTTGAAATAAAAAAGGAAGTAGATAAAGAAAGAGGCATTGCTGATGACAAAATGAAAGACAAAGAAAAATCAAGTGAAGATGAGGAGAAGTATGATATCTCCTCAAAATACCATTACTTGACTGAAAATGACCTAGAAGAAAGCCCCAAGGGGGGGTTAGATATATTGAAGTCTTTAGAAAACACAGTAACATCAGCTATAAACAAAGCCCAGAATGGCACACCAAGCTGGGGTGGCTACCCCAGCATTCATGCTGCCTATCAGCTGCCTAATATGATGAAACTGTCATTGGGTTCATCTGGGAAGAGTACACCATTAAAACCTATGTTTGGAAACAATGAACTAGTATCACCAACTAAAAACCAGCCCTTGGTGTCTCCACCAAGCAGTCAGACCTCACCTGTGCCAAAAACAAACTTCCACGCCATGGAAGAGTTGGTAAAGAAAGTCACTGAGAAGGTGGCTAAAGTGGAGGAAAAAATGAAAGAGCCTGAAGGAAAGCTTTCTCCAATGAAGCGTGCGACACCTTCACCATGCAGTAGTGAAGTCAGTGAACCCCTTAAGATGGAGTCCTCCAATGATGGTGGCTTTAAAAGCCAGCAGAACAGCCCAGTCCCTCAGAGAGATGGTTGCAAGGATAGTCCAACTGTAGAACCTGTGGAAAATGGGAAAGAACCTGTGAAGTCCATTGTAAGTTCTTTAAGTAGCAGCACAGCTATCATTACTGATCACCCTCCCGAACAGCCATTTGTAAATCCATTAAGTGCACTGCAATCTGTCATGAATATTCACCTTGGAAAGGCAGCAAAGCCATCTTTGCCCGCTTTGGATCCAATGAGCATGCTTTTTAAAATGAGCAACAGTTTGGCGGAAAAGGCTGCAGTGGCCACCCCACCTCTGCAGTCCAAAAAAACAGACCACTTAGACCGTTATTTTTATCATGTCAACAATGACCAACCCATAGATTTGACGAAAGGCAAGAGTGACAAAAGCTGCTCTTTGGGTTCAGCGCTTTTGTCATCCACATCGACATCTTCTGCATCTTCTTCATCTACAGTGACAACAGCAAAGACATCTGCAGTCGTGTCATTCATGTCAAACTCGCCGCTACGCGAGAATGCCTTGTCAGATATATCTGATATGCTGAAGAACCTGACAGAAAGTCACACATCAAAATCTTCCACACCTTCCAGCATATCTGAGAAATCTGACATTGATGGTACCACAATAGAGGAACCAGAAGAGAGTACACCAGCTCAGAAAAGGAAGGGACGTCAGTCTAACTGGAACCCTCAGCACTTGCTCATATTGCAGGCCCAGTTTGCAGCTAGTTTACGGCAGACTTCAGAGGGGAAATACATCATGTCAGACTTGAGCCCTCAAGAAAGAATGCATATTTCCAGGTTTACGGGACTTTCAATGACCACAATTAGCCACTGGCTAGCCAATGTGAAATACCAGCTCCGAAGGACGGGGGGAACTAAGTTCCTTAAAAATTTGGACACTGGGCACCCAGTGTTCTTTTGTAATGACTGCGCTTCACAGATCAGAACTCCTTCAACTTATATCAGTCATCTTGAATCGCATCTGGGTTTCAGGTTAAGAGACTTGTCCAAACTGTCCAGTGAACAGATTAACAATCAGATAGCACAAGCAAAGTCACCGTCTGAAAAACTGGTGACATCCTCTCCAGAGGAAGATATCGGAACTTCTTATCAGTGCAAACTTTGTAACAGGACTTTTGCAAGCAAGCATGCTGTTAAACTTCATCTTAGTAAAACACATGGGAAGTCACCAGAGGATCATCTTCTGTATGTTTCAGAGTTAGAGAAGCAGTAGCATTTGCTTTTGATTAAAATAACTGTAATTTGCTTTGAGGAAAACTGTCAAAGACGCCTTAAAGCTACTGTTTAGTTCTTGGCACATGTTCTTATTTTAACTCCAGAGTCGCTCTGGGCTGAACTGTTTTGTATAACTGTACAGTGTTTAAATAGAGGTGCATAATCAGCTGTTGTTACTGGTAAAATATGAAGGTTAAAATGCAGTGGTAAGTGTTTGGAACTTTGTGTAAATTGGATTTAGTTGCTGTGCATCCCTCTGATGCATCAAGCTGCATGCATTAACAGACAGTTTAATTAAGCATTTATAACTAATTCTGGTGCACTTTTTTCATGTGACCTAAGTGTGCTGGTATTTCTCACCCTATAATCTTTAGCCCTCTGAGTACTTTGAAGCACTTTTGCATTAATTTGGTAAAAATGTATGGATATGGTTTTTTTAAGCCCTTACCAGCTTAGTTCCGATTACTAATATGAACCTCCATTTATGCAGAGGTGGCTCACACCTTGAAATTTAAAAATATAATTTTCACATTGAAACATAGGTGTATATATTGTATAGATTTCAAAATCTCTTATGGAAAATGTGATTGTGGTTAATGCCATTTTCTTTTTCTTCAGCATTTTTAGCAACAGTGGGTTTTGTACCTGAAAAGCCCCAGGTATAAACTGTACCTATATATAGTGTATATTTCATTTTTTAGATCTAACAGTTTTTCTTTTAACATCCAAACATTGTAAATTATATGATGAAAGATACCACAGATAGCATTTATAAAGTATTCAGAAACATTATTCTTAAAGCAAAGTATGTTTTGTTTTGTTTTGCTATACAGTACATCTATATTAATAGAGGTTCATGTTTAAATTATACATATTTATTAGTGTTGCTATCGTTTGTTTTTTTGGGGGTTTTTTTGTTTTTTTTTTTTTTTCAAACCGTCTGAAGAAACAGAAGCCATGGACTGCATTCCTGGCATGCATTCTAACTGTTTTGCACAACATGACTTTTAA
>VYZV01045990.1:66649-131562 GCA_013401275.1 Pandion haliaetus
AGAGACAACTGGTAATAAAGCTAAATTTAATTAATAAATTTGGTATTTTAAAATATGCCTCCAGAGAGCCTTATATATTTCCTAGAAAAATATCAAATTATTGCAATTATTTTTGCCTGCTTTGTTTGGGTAACTTTTTGTTACAAGAATATGTTGGAGCTTTGCTAGGTAGTCTGTTACCCACACTGCTCCACAGAGCTGAAATACAGGGCATGGTCATAAAACTAGAATTTATCAAGAAAAGTAGAAAAAAAAAAAGAGTTTCAAGATTACTCAACTTTTTAAAAGTGGCTGGATTGTCTTCTTAGCATAGGATGAAATAGCTCTTTAATACTTGACTGGACAGTTACCGTTTTAGCAGTGGAAATACAAATGTGTAACTCCCTTGGGTATTGCTAGTGAACACATACAATCTCCAGAAAAAAAACCCAGTAAATTCTCTTCTCCTGGGACTTTGTGCCAAGATGTGCCTTCCAGCCCTTGGTTGACCTGCTGTAGGTAGATGAGAGAACAAGAAATAATTATTGTACTGCCATCTCAGAATATGAAAGCGGCTCTGTTCAGGGTGTGGTAGCAGTGAATTTTGTTGAGTTTTCAGTAATTATCCTGTAATAATGAAAAACTGTATGTTTAAGGCCATGATACTGTAGCCCTTGTTGAAGAGTATTTGCATAACAAGTCAATTTTTTACCAGTGAAGGAAGAAAGAATTGGGGTCATTTATGGAAGGGAGGAGAATTATGTATTAACGCATCATTATACATGTGTGAAAGTGTTGGAATAATCAGTGAGGTTACAATCTGGTTTCAGGCCTTGGTTTGGGGCAATAATTTTAACTAAATGTTCAGCATGAAAAAGATGATGTAAGCTTTACTACTATGTAGCTTATGTGCTGTATTCATCATCTAGTACATACACAAATACAGTGGTGGTGTTACGTAAATTCATTTTTTACATGTAAAAACAATCTTCCTTTATACTTAGTATCCAGCTTATGTGTTAGGGTAGTGTTATGTTTGTTTATTTGTTTTTCAGCAGTATATTACAATGTATACATGGGACACATTAACTTCCTCAGCAGCTGTTGCTCGGTTCAGTTTGCTTTATTTATAGCTTGAAATGCACTTTTGGTTAAATAATCTTTTAAGAGAATTAAAATCGGATAGACTTTTTGGGAGAGATGGGTATGTCCAGACCACTCACCAAGTTCATATATATAACCTTTATTGAAATGAAAATATGCGACTGCAAATCATACTTGTATACCAGTGTGCCTATCTTTCATTGCAGGAGTGTTTAAAAAGTAAAATTAAAAATTACAACCTAAGGCAGCTATGCCAAAAAAAGAAATTTTTGAGTCATAACAAGACATTTTCTGGATCTCATGGTTTTAAAATTCTTAGCCTGTTTCAAGAAATAAAAATTTGTCGTAGAGCAAGCAAAAAGAAGTAAAAAAATGGTAGTGCCAGTCATGGCCCTGTTGCCTGGCTGGGGGCGGGTTGTAGTGCTCTTCACAGCTGCTAGTGATGTCTTCCATACCTAAGCTAAAATGATTATGTGCCCCTCACATCAGCCACTGGGTTTTCCTAGTGTCACATTAGGGTGAGGGTGTGCATTTCTTCCCCAATACACCTAAGCTTTGCAAGTGGCGGAGTGGACTTTGTAACCAAATAGTGAGCTAATTTTCTGATCTCTTACCTCTTGATGCCTGAATTAAGGACTTTGGTCGCAAGGGAAATGAATTGCAAATGATTTGGCACTGTGGAAAAACCTATATTAGACCTGTCAGCCCCATTCCGCTCCCTGTGGAGAAGATAGTGTCCATCTTGGTTTTTTTTTTTTTTTTAATATCAAAAATACAAATGGAGAGGGGGTAACTTTTAAACTTTAGTATAAATTAACAATGAAAAATACTTCTTTATTAAGCTTCAACATATCACATTCATTCTTGCACGGTAGGAAACTGGGGACATGTTTATAGCCATCATAATTGTGAGTTAGTGACCTTTCTAGCCAAGTGAAATGAAATTACTTGAAAATGGAATTCTTTTTAATTGGTGCATTTGTAGGTGGTGGGGAAAGGAAGGGGATTTGCTGAAGCATGTATATGATCTAAAGCCTGTGAAGAGCTGTAAGAAAGGCTTGAAGTCTGTGCTCAGATGTAAACCTGTGCAGAGAGGGAGAATGAGGTAGGTGTGTCAGGAAGCGGAGTCATATTCTCAGCTTTTTTTTTTTCTAAACTGGAGGTACAGTCACTGCAGTTACGCCTCAATGACCATGAAACCGAGTCGGCAGAAGCTGAAGGACTCCGCTCCTGAAAGCCTCATCAGGACTTGTCATCGCTCTAATGAATATCATTTAAATTGCTTTGTATATTGGTGGAGTTTGGATGTCGATTTAATTTGTGCATGTGTTTGAGTTCTTCTGCTTGGCTAGGCTAACAGAGAGCAACAGCCTAATGAAAAGTGAGTTGGTGACAGTGTGATGAGCCCCAACCCAATCAAATGTGGTTGAAGGGCTGTTTTGACAGGGATCTTAAAAGTAGATCTAGAAAAGAAGAGTACTGCTTCAGTTCAGTACAATTGTTT
Organism: Pandion haliaetus; assembly: GCA_013401275.1. Lineage (NCBI taxonomy): Eukaryota > Metazoa > Chordata > Aves > Accipitriformes > Pandionidae > Pandion > Pandion haliaetus. Next base: position 69,237 of record VYZV01045990.1, read on the forward strand.
CAGGCTAAGATTACTGCCTTTTGTACCTCTGAATGGCTGAAAATTTTCTCTGTGCACTCTGGCTTGTGCTAAAACATGAATTCATCACAGGATTGTGCTTGGAGGAGCCCAGAAGAATGGGCTCCCAATATGAAATGTCTCTAGAAATTATTGGAGTTAAACCACCACTTTAAAAAAGTCATTATTGGGGTACACCAGTAATTGGGAAGCAAGAAAAGACTTAACCGTGGCTACGGTGTGCATCTCCATCCCTAATGCTGTGTTGCACAGGGCAAATGGGAAGAACAGCAGCAGATTAACACTGGAGGGCAGGGGCCGGCTGGTCAGGGCCAGCCATGGCCTTTTCTGCATTAATTCCCATTTACCGTGCCGGGAAGTTGAGCATGCAATGTCGCAGAGCTGCAGAGAAGGGCAGAGCAGATGGAGAAATTCTGCAACATGTATGTCAGTGCTTTCTATGTATTGGGCATAGTTTGGGGATAAGAAAAACTGACCAGAGCAATTTGTACTAGCTGTGGGGAGGGAGGCGGGTGGGACTGAGAAGTCCTCTTCTCCTGAAGGCTGTGGCTGTGCGGTATGGAGGGAGGAGGCTCCCCGGAGGGCACCGCCTGGCTGATACAAGCAGAGCTTGCTCTCTGCAGGGCAGGGAAGCCTAATCTTCAAGGTGGCTGGGACACTGCCCTCAGCACACCATAAACTTACCTGAGTTACCATACTAGCAGCATAGACACAGTTTCACAGGGGGATTACTAGAAGTAGGTAAAATAGCCACATCAACCCTATAAATGATACTAATTCTTCCAGTCTCTTAATAAAATGTTCACTTTTTACCTCTTATATGTGCATTTTGAAAATAAAATCAAGACCCTATTTTTCTTTCTATTTGTCACCATGAAGACAAATCAATTTCCAAAACAGAGCTGCTGTCAGAAAGGGGAAATAGAGACTAGCACTTCTCTGTCATCTCTGAAGACTGCAGGGCACTCCTACATGGTAGCCTGTACTTCATAGTGCTCTCAAAATGGACACAGGGATCCTAAGCATTAAAAAAAAATATATGCATTTTTAAAGTTTCATGTGAAAACCCAACAACAACAACAACAACAAAAGACCACAAGAGGGAAATTGGGTTACAAGAAAAATCTACAGTCTGGATACTGTTATCTAAGAGATGATTAATACATCAGATAAATTGTTCAGCAATGGTTCATGCAAACAGACCCTCTATAATTCTGCCAAAGTCAGTGAGATCAATGTGCTCTGCTGAATGATTGTGGCACTGGCCACTCAAAAGAAAGCACCTAAGGGCAGCTGTAACTTACGCTGATTTCATACCCACCATGATTTCAAAATATATGCGATTCTCCAGCTCCCTCTGAATTGAATCTGTGTATAACCCTCAGGAGATGCTTGCTCTTCTTTTGGGAGTGATCCTGACCCTTTCCTTCTTCGTTGGCCCAGATTTTGTAAATGCCATATGCTTCTTTTTTTATGTGGTGTTTTAATACAACCATCACCCCCAGACAGACTAGTTACTATCAATAATTTGAACGACAGGACTTCAGTATGCCTCTTAATTTCAATGTAAGATTTGGGCAGGGTGCGAGCACACCCAAAAAAACAAAAGAAAAAAGGGAGTATGTGATACAAAATGTATGTAAGTCTCCAGCAAGAAACTATTAGATTAAAAAAAGCACAAATTCAGAGCTTATGTTTGAGTATTTAACATTAAAAATATAAATTAGGTATTGAACAAGCACAAGGCACCGACTTGTACTTCCTTAATAGGGCTTTTATTAAAGGCACTGGAAGAGATTCCAAGGAGGGAGAGATCAGAACAACAGTCTCATCAGCTATGGTATATTATCAGCTTCTGAACAGCAGGCAAAGCCACACCAACCCACAGGTCCAGGCACCTTACATTATAAACAGTTCTGATCCCATTGAAACACTCTCAGCACATGTAATACTGCCTCTTAGCCTTGTTCCTGCACTCTGAAAACTGCTTTAACCCCTCTTCTGCTGGACGCAACTCAGAGCTTGGCACACTCCTCCCTGTAAGCAGTGTGCTCTGCAGTCACATTTTCCTCCTTGCCCTCCTCCGAAAGCCATGCTATAGGCCGTTTGCTGTGTTTTCTTGCAAACCCTCTTCTAAGAGGTTGTTGTGTGGTGGATGATAAATGCCACAAACCCACCAGAGACACCCAGCACCAGACCACTGAAGTTTCTGACCCACCTCTCCCCTCTGCTCTACACGGCTGTCCCCTGGACAGAAATGCTCTGCTGGGCACCCAGGCTGCCCTACAAATAACAGAGAAGGTCTGTTGGCCAAGTGGGGATTTTTTTTGAAGCTGGTCAGGTACACAGCAACATAACCAAGAACGTAGAAATGAAATACTCTGGAGAGTAGCTGAAGCATCTGTGATACCACCCTTGGCTAACAGAGCCCAGATAGGTGCTGCCTGCTATCTGCTCAGCTTCCAAGCTGCATGTCCTCTCCTAGAGCTGGGGATCACAGCATCCCAGCTTGCAGCCCAGCATCCAGAGCTCTCCCTTCCATTCATACTTTGCCCTATTCTAGAGAAGGTTCTCCACTGGGCTGAGCTGCTCTCTGGCTCTCGGAACGTTTTCCTTCTGAATCCAGGTAGCTAGCGTCCCCCAGGACAACTCGGACCAGACCCCACAAGCTCTAGAGTTCAGCCCACCACACCTCACCTGCAAGTCAGAATCATAGAATCATTTAGGTTGGAAAAGACCTTTAAGATCAAGTCCAACCATCAGCCATGCCCACTAAACCATGTCCTGAAGTGCCCTGTCTACATGCTTTTTGAATACCTCCAGGGATGGTGACTCCACCACTTCCCTGGGCAGCCTGTTCCAATGCCTGACAACCCTTTCAGCAAAGAAATTTTTCCTCATATCCAATCTAAACCTCCCCTGCTGCAACTTGAGGCCATTTCCTCTCGTCCTATCACCAGCCACCTGACGGAAGAGACCAGCACCCACCTCACTACAACCTCCTTTCAGGCAGTTGTAGAGAGCAATCAGGTCTCCTCTCAGCCTCCTTTTCTGCAGGTTGAGCAACCTCAGTTCCCTCAGCCGCTCCTCATAAGACTCAGCAGCAGCCAGGGAGCTTAGCACTCCTCAGCTGGCAGAAACTTAAGTGTTTACTGTCTTAAATAGGAGCTGAGAGGTAGTTTGGAGAACATCACTGACTCCTGTGTGGTGGGTAGATAATATGCTTAATGCCACCAGCCTCTGGATTTCCCTGCTGGTTGCTCTCACAGGAAGTGCTGCTTGTTGGACTTCATAGTCTTCAGTGAAGAAGGTAAGTCCTGTGAGTTGCTACCTGTGTGAAGTTTGACTCACAGACCTGTCAAAGCAGTCTTACGCTCATTTTAACATTCAGCCTGAGATAAAGGCTTGATGCACTATTCCCTTTCTTTTAATTATAGGCTATTTTACTCACTCCCCTGTAACTTTGGCTAACATCTATTTAACAGTGGGTATCACAGCTTTTTTCCCCACAGTTTTCTGTTGTTCTGTTCTGTTTTCTTGAAGTTGCTTTGCCTTTTTGAGATGTGGAGAGAAAAAAATGAGTTTTTAATAGCATTGTAAACCACCTCAGCTGTGCTTTCTTTTATTTTTTAAGTTATACAATAAGATTGTCTATACAGCAGCTCACAAAAGAAGCTTTTTTATTGTTTGTTGTTGCTTTGTTGCTGTTAAGGCAAAGTAGTCGTTTGATGTGGCAAGCAGGTGGCATGACACTAAATATACATGACAGTATATATGTAATACCATTTTCTTTAAGGAAGCTTGTATGCTATTCCTCATTGTTGAGCTAAAGGTCAGGGTGTCAGGTGACTTCTGCATCAAGAAACAATTCTCCAAGCTGCAAAACTTCTGCTGAAGTTGGTGACATTAAGAAAGATGGAGGCAAATTGGAGACAATCCAGAGGAGATCAACAAGAATGATTAGAGGTTTTGCAAACATGACCTATGAGGAAAAGTTAAAAGAATTGGATTTGTTTAGTCTAGAAACAAGAAGTCTGAGCAGGGACATGATAACAGTCTTTAGCTATGTTTAAAAAAAAAGAAAAAGTTGTTATAAAATGGATGCTGATCAAATGTTCTATGTGTCTACCAAGGGCAAGACAAAAGTTAATCAGTTCAACTTGCAGCAAGGGGCATGGAGATTAGATTATCAAGGGAACACAAGTTAAGCACAGAGCAGCTTGCAGAGGAGGGGTGCAGTCACCAGCACTGCACCTTGTGATGAACTGATGTGGGTGTTCTTGACCTACTTGTGCTGCAGAATAACCAGAAGTTGAACTTTGAGGGCTCCTGTAACCTACAATCCTTTTTGAACATCCCAGCTTGTTGTGGTTTAACCCCAGCTGGCAGCTAAACACCACACAGCTGCTCGCTCACTCCCCTGTGGTGGGATATGAGAGAGGACCAGAAAGGTAAAAGTGAGAAGACTCATGGGTTGAGATAAAGACAGTTTAACAGGTAACAGAAGTTGCACACACAAGCAAAGCAAAAGAAGGAATTCATTCACCACTTCCCATCGGCAGGCAGGTGTTCAGCCATCTCCAGGAAAGCAGGGCTCCATCATGCATAATGGTTACTTGGGAGGACAAATGCCATCACTCCAAATGTTCCCCCCCACCCTTCCTTCTTCCCTCAGCTTTATATGCTGAGCATGACATCATATGGTCTGGAATGTCCCTTTGGTCAGCTGGGGTCAGCTGTCCCAGCTGTGTCCCCTCCTGACTTGTTGTGCCCCCCCGCCTATTCACTGTTGGGGTGGGGTGAGAAGCAGAAAAGGCCTTGACTCTGTGCAAGTACGGCCCAGCAGTAGCTAAAATATCCCTGAATTATCCACTGTTTTCAGCACAAATCCAAAACATAGCCCCATACTGGCTACTATGAAGTAAATTAACTCTACCCCAGCCAAAACCAGCACACGCAGGTATGCACGGCCTTTGCAGAGAGTACATTTCTTTTCTGCAAAGTTGTGTCCACTTTCATGCCATACATCGGTAATGACTGTTTTCGTTTTAACTGTTTTGATGGAGCTTTCATGTCACTTCTGTCAACAGTTAATCAGGTGTTTCTCACACTGCATAGGAAGAAATACTAGCTTTCTGTCTTTTTAGCAGAGGGAGGGACCTAAATGGCTTAGCATCATTGTTGCCTTTGCTAACAGTTTTTAACAGGTGGTAAACAGCTTTGCATTTTGCCGTTTTACGCTGTGACCGCCTTCTGTGCTCAGGTGAGGTTGCACTCCTGTAACACTGCTAGGTAGAGTTACTTCAGACACAGCTTCATTTTTTTGCTGGCAGAGGCGTTAAGTTTTCTACATCAATCATATGACTAAGTCGTTTGCAACTGGAAAAAGGGACCCTTCACTTTTTCACTAATAGTACAAACCTTTTCAGTGTTTCAGTGCAGACTTCAGGTTTCTCAGCTGAGCTCCCTCATTTACACTCCTAATATGCACATTGTGCAGATAACAGGCAGCACCATTTAACCCTATAATATGAAGTACAACATATCCTGCAGTACAGCTGCAGTCCTAGTTACTCCTCAGGGAAGCCTATTATAGCAGCACAATCCCATGTATCAGTTATAAAGTGTTTCAGAGACTCATAGGAATGTTAATAAGTTTGAGATAAATACAGCATGTTAATGTTTGGGCCCAATTACTAAATTTTACTTTAATTTAGTCCTCACCACTGTATTTTCAGCAAGGGCTCAGGGTTTCATAGGGCTTCTCCAAGCACAGACAGAGCAGAATTTCAGTGCCAAAATGACTGCATAAGTCTGTCTGAGAAGTCCTGAGGTCTCCAGAATATCTGCAGGGAATGGACATATTGGACACAGGACCTGTGGGAGGTCCCTGCCCCACTGGGGAGTGGCTGAGGACCAGGTGAGGCATTACCACCTCTTGGACAGCTGGACCAGTGGCAGGCTGTATTGCAGACATGGCACCTAATGCCTTTACATGCACGGTGCCTCCAACGCTGAATTTTTGCCTTGATCCTTGGTGGACAATATATTTCAGATGTTACACTTGACTTAAGGCTCATTCTGTAAGGAAATACCTCCATCTGCTTTTCATATGATTAGGATGTTCTGCTTTTAACAAGCCTTGGCCAGAACTTAAGAATAGTTTGTGGTGTGTCTCAAAATTAGGAGGGCTGTCTTGGTCTTTTGTGGTTTTCTAATGTGTAGAGGGTTTTTTTTATATCCTTAAATATTCTTTTCCTTGTCTCCTTCCCCCTTCAGTATAGGGCCTGCACAGAATACCCTCTGCAGAGTCCCACTTCCCAGCATGCAGAGATTAGACTGAAGCAACAATAAGTGGTTACATACAGTCACCTTTCAATCACAGGTCAAGACAGCAGCCAAAGACCGTGTAGGTGCTCTGTGAGGAAGGGAAAGGCCAAGGAATGGGGAAGGAGAAAGATTTGCTTAGCAGAGTAAGTCTAGGCAATAGAGAAGACTGTAGGTCTGTACAGGCTCTGGCAGGGGAGGAATACGGTTAATTGCTGAAAACCATTGCTTGTAACATGGCTAAAAGTGGACAGTTAACAGGGGAAAACAAAACTATTGAAATAATGATACTTTTTTTTTAAGCTGAAGAATTAAAATTACAGCTAAAGGCCAAAACTCGTTATTTGAGTTACTAAATGTCATTCAAAGACTGGTTATAGCTCAAGGACTGATGCCACTGTATACCATATTTCATTCTACGTACCGTAACTTTGGGTCTTGTGCCGTGTCCACAACGATCCTATCTCAGAAATGATGGCTTTGCCAGAGATAGGTCCTTTGAAAGGACAGGATGGAAGGGCAAAGATGAGAAAATACATTTATTTTGATGTATTTCAATGGAATGAGATGCTACCTTCTTGCAAGTCATTGTTCTAAGCTTCAGCCCAGGCTCTCCTGGGGTGTTAACTGGTCTTGTCCTGGGGCAGAACCTGAAGTTTACAGACTTACAGATCTGGCACTGTTGGGGTCCTTTCTGTTTTGCTTACCTACTTACCCACCTGTGTGTGTACTAACGTGTATCTTTATACTGATCCATATCACTAGTGATATGTTTTATAAAAACAGAAGCCATTATTTTTTTTCTAAAGAGATACAGTGTTCTAGCATTAAAAATTGTAACACAAAATAATAGGAGTTACAGGAAATCAAATTTATTTAGTTCCATTCTCTTGGGTGTATTGCATATCATGACCCTCCTGCCACTAACAAACCTACTGTTAAATCCATCAAGATTGATCTATGTTTAGCTATTCATTTTATGTATATTAACTTGAACAGAACATTTATTTGGCTTAAATTTTATTTTCAGTGGTGGAATGTATGTTCCAAATGCAAGCACAGATGATTTGCTAGGATTTAGTTAGGAGGAATGTGGAATGTTAGTTTACAAAGATAATAACCGAGCTATTAAAGCCAACAACCCCTTTTAAAGCAAACATACCATTAAAATATAGGAACAGTTTATAGTGTAAATAAAATTTAGGATATGGATTATTTAAAGATAAAAATTTTAGGGGTAGCTATGAGAAAGTTGAATAAAAATGTATTTAATTGCACCACTCTTTTCTGAAGTGAACTTCAAAAATGCAAGTAAAGGATGATAGTTTATGGGTGGGGGGAGACAGCTACACAGAGAGTGATGTTAGAAATACATTTAACTTATGGAGATGTATAACAGTGATTCAACTTTTATTTTCTAATCTGAATCAGATTTCAGGAAAAAAAAATTGTGCCTAAACTCATAAGTGGCAGAATTTATCTGCTTGTGAATCCATACAGTGGAAAGGGAAGCAAGACATTTGCTTCTAGATCATTCTCCATGTCTGAATGACAGATACAATAATTCCCTCTATTAGCCAGATCCATTGTCTTTATTTTGCACAGAAGTACTGTATTGCTGAGGTAGACTTCCACTGCTATGCATATTTTAAGGGTTATTTGGCAACACAAGTAAAGCTAAAAGTAGCCTCTTAATCTAATTAATTGACATTTCTGAATCTTGCTTTCACAACAACACATGGTTTCATGTTCTGGGTTTTAGCACTTGTCAAGCTTTTTTGGAGAATGTTTTGGTCAGAATGACAAGATAATTTGTGACTGAGGCTCCAAGCTAGAGAAGTGTTTAAGGCTATAATGATTTATTATCATCACAGAATAACAAAATTTACAAAGCATTTCATCAGAATTTTTGAAATAAGTTTGCCACCGTGGTAGAAGCATGCAGGAAGGGGGGTGTCTTCCTACACAAATGCCAGTGTGACTTATTTGTAATAATTACAATGTTAAATTTATTTTTGAGCTCCTCTTGACAGACTTGCAGCATGGCTAGAAAGACAAGAGGTGGGAGAATTGTAACAACCAAGAAGGTAAAACTCTGCCTTTTTTTAAACAAATACTGTGTGACCAAAATAAAAATAATTAATATGTGCTTCATGCAATAAATAATATATACATAACCACATTAAATTATCAGTGTTAACATCCTGGTAGGAGAGCCTGGAAATAGTCACACTGTAAAAAGTTTAAACCAGTGAATATCTGCACTTTTAATGTTCAAAAATGCATACAAAACTATTTTTCTTAAAGGACAAAATAGGTGATGTTACTGAGTGACAGCACATTAATGGGCTGACATTTGTGGACTTTCAGGGAACTGCTTTAAAAAGAAATAATGTAACAACACTAATTTTGACTTCATCTTGATTCTCTGCTAAGCGAGCTAAGGATGCCAGACTTTCTGAGACAAAATGTCTGACTCTGAATGCGAGGCATTTCCACTTATTCTCTGTGTTTCTATAATTTACTTATTATGTAATTAAATACCTTGAAACCCTAGGCATTGGTTAGTTTAGACAAAGTTGTGACAGTTACTTGACTTCAGAGGACAGGAATAGAAGCCACTTCTCCAATGCCCTAAAGTGATTTTGAGGCTGTTTTGTTTGACTATCAAATGCATACCTTTCCAGAGCAATCTTTTTTTAAAGATGCAGTCATAGCTCATCGAGGGATGAGGTGAGGAGTTAACATATTTGGCAGCAATAGTGTATGCAACATTGTTTAGTAATAACAAAGATATTATCATACATCCACAGCGAGCCCTTTGTCTCAAAGGATCACAAAGTTGTTTCTTGTAGAAATTAGCTTTAATTATTGTACGTGTTTATAAGGCACTAGCACTGTAGTATCTATGTGCCCTTTCCAACAGCTAGTACATGGTGAACTAATGGCAATCAACTTTTGAGCTGGCACAGGGAGTGACCCCTTGTGTTCCAGGCAAATTTTTTTTTTTTTCCCCCCCTTTTTGCGGAACTAGCCAGGCACTTGCATTTAGTGAGTTGGAATGTAAAAAGATGTGTCTCGCATCTCCTACGAGAGCTTGCCAGATTCAGGCTCTGATGGATTTCTGGCAAGAGTCAGTTCCGGAGCTGAGGACCCACCACAGAGAATATCTATTTATTTAAGCTATTTATAGCATTTCTAAAGAACTCCTCACTGTATTATCTCAGCATGTCACAGAAATTAAAGGTACACCATGAATTAAAGGTATAACACCAGCATCCAGCGTTGCCTGCCAGAAGGCCCTGCAGGGTTTTCAGAGGGAGTCCATACCAGAAGCCAAGTGTGGTGGTTGTGGCTGGGGATAGGCAAAGGTGCGGCATCTAATTGTACATGTGCTGCACGCCACATGGGACTGTGGCAGGTCCAAGTGTAGAAGGCAGATGGGTCTGTTCTCCACCAGCCAAAGTTTCTGTGGGGTTCAACAGTCGGCTCAAAGTAGAGCTTATTGTTGTAGCAGAGCCTATTAATTACACATATGTTAAGTAAGTACTGAATTAAATTCTGGGTAAATGATGAATGGATGCAGTCTTCTAGCAGATGAGTGAGGATGAGAGAGCAAAGCTGGCAACCTTGCTGCAGGCAGCAGAAAGAAAATTATCATAGGCAGTGCCATACTGAACTGCGCTGTAAATTTGGCTGTGTGCTTCCTGTCGCTGCTGAGTGCTAGTTTCTTGCTTGGGTAGGGAGACCTTGTTTCCACCTTATCTTGAGTTCTACCACAAACAGAGAAAATAACATGCCTGCATCCAACCTCAACAAGAAGCAAATAGGTGATTGAAAGCCCTCCATCTTGCAGTCTGTAGGCCATGCTATATGTATCTCAAGGAGGACTCCTATAGCTACTGAAAGAAAAAAACACTGGTGAACATGGGGTTTGTGGCACTTCTCAAGTGGGAAACCTTATACAGCCACAGCAACAGCACTATTAAGTTATTTAGCAGTAGTTATCTCCTACAAAGCAGTCTCCTACTTTTTTCTGCTACCATTAAAGTCAGCAGTATATTCTGATTAAGATGTGAAAGCAGTTGATTGGTCTGAGGATCAGCAAGCTTGTTTGGATTTGCTCATTGTCACAGGGAGGCAACTGCACCTTACCCATTCCCCTCTGCACCCCAAATCAGTTAATGCAATGACCAGAAGTGAAGCTGGGGCTCTCTATATTGGAGCAGTAATGTAATTGCTAGAGTTGGCATTGAACTACCTTCCCAATGATTTTTCCCAGAAAGGAAGTTCAGAGACTAGGTCATAATTGGTAGACTCATTAGTATTAAATTATGTGGGTTTTATTAGGGGCCAGACATTCACTTGTTCAAATGTAGCTGGCATTTTAATGCCTCTCTGAGGGAATGTAATATGTACTGCATAGGCAATACATACTGACTTTTATTGGTACAGACCAAACTCACAGGTGATTGGGGCACCTGCTTGTGTCGACATTTAAGGCTTGTGCAGTGGGTTAGCTCTGGCAGTTGAGGAGCAGAATGGGAGAAATGAGACAACACTTCCCCCCTTTCCCCCCACCTCCTTCCTTGCTTTTGTCTGCAAAAGATTGAGAGCCTATTGCAGGAAGCAATGCTTTTTGTGTGCGCCTTCCCAGGTAAGGAGAACAATAATAACTATTTATAGGGGATATACTATGATGTTATAAAAGTCAGGTAGCATTTCAGATTGACCATGTCCCTCAGGATACAGCTGCTTCATAGCCCCATGAAACTGAATTGCAGCAAGGTAGAGCACTGTGGCTATCTGTCAACATTGCATGAAGCATACAACAGAAACAAAGAAATATGCATTTAATGGAACTTGGGGGCACTATAAGATCTCAAACAATTACTGTATGTTTTAACATAAGCATATGCTTCCTATACCAAAAAAAGCCGTTGCACCCCACATCCTTTGCAAAATTTATGTGTTCTTAATACATACTAAATAAGAGTAAATTATCCACTGACACCTGTTGTTAAGATACAGTGATTACAAATAAATAAAACCTTTGCCAATGACTGATCTGTTTTTCTTTCCAAGGTTTTATTGGTACTTCTTCTGAGGCTTTCTGTATGTCCATTTGTCTTAACATTGGGTATTTTATGATGAATCGAATTCGTCTTTCTTTAAGCAACTTATTTATCTGTTCAAAATCTTGGAGCACTTGACAGTGCATATTTAAATTCAAGCTAAAAAAAACAATGGTGGAAATAAACAGCCTGCTCTATAGGGGATTCCCAGGAATTGAAAGATATGTTGTGCACCTTAGACTGATCTAATCACACTTGGATTAGCTGGAGAATTGCTGTGTGGTTAACTAACTTGCTGGGTGATATGGGAAAGCAGTCTCTCTGAGTGTAATTAAATGATAAGTTCACATTCAAGGGACAATTGTAAGTTACTGAGACTGTCATATACAATGCCAAAAATAGGCTGTCTCATGATGAATACCCTTATTAACAGCTACACTGCTCTGTGTTCGTACTATATGGCTGGGGAATTCAGCAGGACTTGGTCCTGTTTGTTAAAGATCTCCCAACAGATTTTATATGAGATTCATATAAAAGATGACTACATCTGAAAAGCAAATAGACTACATACTTTTAGCCCATGCCGGTGTAGCTGCTAATCTTGTGTTAATAGTCAAATCTGATGTGGATTCACACCTTTATTTGATGTAATAAAACCTATTTGTTAACAGAATATGATGATAAGAACTTTGTTATTACCAGAAAGTGTCTGAGAATAATCTGTGTTCATTACAAACCCCTTTTAAGGAGTGGCTTGGTGGCTTTGAAAGATGACACCTCCACCATTTTGAAGTTTTGTTATGGGAACTGTTGGTGGGGATTATTCATATTTCAATTTTATAATACATCTGTTAACTGTTATAACTTTTCCTCTAATTTTATGCTCTGTCAAGAAAAACACCCTAGTTCAGCCAGTCCTTCTGGCCACTATGAGAAGAAATGAGCCTCCCGGCAGGCCCAGGAGGTGCTCAGTGAATCAAGGACAGAGGAAATGAGTCCGTCCCCCCCCTCCAGCCTTGGGGAAGGTGAGGTGGTCTCTCGGACAGTACAGGCTGTTTGTGCCCAAGAATGAAGCTCTAACTTCCTTGACAATAAACCCCAAAGCAAAACCTCTCTGCATTGTGCTCATGGCAAGATGTTCCAAGCAATAAACTAGCTGCAGCACAGTGCACCAGCTTCCAGTTTCCAGGTACGTTTATGCTGACTGTATTGCAGCCTTGTTTCTTTAAATAGCCAGAACCCTATCTGTTCAAATAAATCAGTATCAGAATCTGAGTGTTCTAAATGGTGCTAATTTTGAAGTTAATGTTGCAGCAGGGTCTCATGTGAAGTCTAAGCGAGAAGCTGAAAAGCCTGATTTGGATACTTCTGGTGTGTTTGGATCAACCACAGTGATTTAATACTGAAAGAACAACTTCTGTGTCCTTTTCTTTCCAAGGACTTTTCATATATTGTGCTGTGGGCATTCAGGCCCACTACTGGGAGGCCTGGGGGCTGCCAGTGACTTTACGCTGCAGAAGGCTTCACACCTGCCAGCTTTTTTTCTTTTCGTCTATTTTTTTTTTTTTTTAATGAAAACCTGAGGTAAATTATCTATTATATGTTGTTCTTGTTCCTTAGGTAGGTTTGTTTTCCTACTACATGGCTACAGATGGGGGCTGCAAGTCATGAATGAACTGAGAGTGGCTATGTGACCTTCCCTGGGTACAGGGGAAGCCAGGGAGCGTGTTACATGTCTGAGGCCTGGTAGTACCTGAGCTTTCCACCGGGCTCATGGCTGGTGTGAGGCAGAGCTGATTGTCCCCACGCTGCCTCAGCACTGAGGAGCCCCATCGGCATGAGAGTGTCCTGAGGGATCCCTGCCATGACATGAGGGCCTCCTTGAAGACCAGCTGGTGGACAGCTGCCGGGGGGCACATCTGCTGGCTTCAGCACAATTCCCACTGCTTTTTTTTTTAGGTATGTGCATTGCACTTCCCAAGTCCAAGGTATAAGAGAGAACTTTAAATTAGCTTTCCTTTTAATAAAAATGAGAGCATGTATTCTCTTCTGCTGAATGTGTATCTCCTGTGTGGAGTGGAGCTGCTGGAGTGTCCTAAGCTTCCTTATTTCTATTTCACATCCAGGAAGGGCTTGTGAGGATGAGCAGCTGGCACTGCTACAGCTTTCCTTCACTCCTGGTAAGTGGAATTTTATTGTTTCCTAGGCTTAAAAGAGCTCTCAACAAGTCTCTTGGACTCCACAGATTACAGTATCCCTGGCAGACTTCCGTGTGCTGTGGGGTGGCACTGGTGCCTGTGTTCGTTCACTCCGTGCCCTCTGTGCTGAAGGCCTTCGCATGGTGGAAGGTGGCACGGTGTGTGACTATGCTTCATGCCTCAGCGGGAATATCCCCAAGTTGTGTGGCTGCCCCATAGCAGTGAGCTTACTTTATAGAGCAGCTCCCTTGCTGGAGGAGAAGGGCTGTTTGCCCTGGTTCACCCATCTGAGCTTTTTGAAGTGGTGGTCCCAGATCCTTGGGCTTGTGCTAAAATGAAGGACAGGCATCACCAAGCAGAAGTAGTAGGGATGGAAAGAAAGTTTATTTTCTGATAGATGGAGTGTAGCAAGCTTGGGGCAGGGGGAGGGGAAGCACATTTATACCGTTTCCCGCTCCACAGAGCCCTTTTTACTGGGGCCCAGATCCAGTGCATGTGTTGCTGGTGCTTAATTGGTGCAGAGTACCATTGCACTGTGGTTCCCATCCAGAAGGTCTGCGGCCATGCGGAGTGGAGCAGTTCAGCTGGAATTTAGTTTAAAGACTGAGATAATATGCAGAACAGGCTGTAGGAATGTTAATAGTTTTGTCTGCATGGTTTATTAAAATTTGTATCATTTTCCAACTTTATCTAAAAAACAATACTACCAGCTGCACAAATACCATGGCATTCACTCAGTGCTGACTCACTCAAGGAATAGTACGGACCCTACAGAATCAGCAACAGCATCTTTTTGCACCAATATAAAGCTTGGGTTCTGTAAACTGCTGCCCATGGATGCTTCCTGGAACAACTACTGGGATGGGAGTGAGGGAAAGTCGCTCAGATTTATTTAAGATCTCTGTTTATACTCTAATTCTACCTACTTGTGGGATTTTCCCTTACAAAGTGCCTCTGCCAGGGATTACAGCTTTTACATGCCAATGGCTTATATTGGGTATAAGGAGTATAATTATATTTACTTTCTTGTTGAGTCTGGATCAAGCTGATGATGTTCCAGGGCTACAAAAAACATAGGTAGGAGGATTTCTGACTGTAAGACCTGCCTCTACACTTAACCTCTTAATAAAGGAATTGCTCAGAGTTTGGACTACTGCATCAGGAGTTAAATCACTTGTATTTCTCACCATCAAATAGCTGGAAAAAGGTGGGGGGAAAACCAGATGAAGTTATTAGCTGAAAATCTCAAAACTTCTTAGGAGATTTGGGCATCCTAATTACACTGAAACTTGACTGAAATATAGCTAGGTTGCTGTGTGTACAATGAACCTGATTTTGCACTTCTCTTAAAATATAGGAAAGCATGGAGAAAGAGGATGTAAAACTGTTTGTGCAAAAAATGCTTTCAGTGTGAATTATATGACATAAATCCAAGGTGCTAGTGAGTTTTTTCATTTTGTGTTTCAAGGTCACATGTGTCTCATTCAGCTGATAGATGCAGATATTCTTAAAGTTCTACTTTTTGGAACAAATTACTGTAATAAAATTAGCTGCATTACTAAGGGTAAGGAATTGCCATACTTGGGAAAATTAAGAGGTATTGGATTGAAAAACTTATACAAAGAAGTTCTTGCTTTTCTACAGGCTTTCTGTTTTGAGCATGCTCAGTGGCAATAAATTTGCATTGCCATCTTTTACATGTATGTAGGTTTTGCAAGCCAGCAGGAAGTTATTAATCTATCGCTTACTATTAAGATGACAGTGATGTTTAGATCCAGAACTCAAGTAGAATGTGCGTCACAATTGGATGCTGCTGGAAAACAGCCCCAGAATCTTCTTTATGATATGTGATGGATCTCTAAGACAATTGTTTCAGGGCACTTGTGTATATTGTTAATATGATGCATGATGACGTGACCAATTATAGTAAGCTAATGTTCAAACAGCATGTCACAACCTGTGTATCAATGTATTAGATCTCTTCTCTCAACAAACAAATGAAACTGAGCAAGATGAGATAAAGTCATTGACCTCATAAAAGGTCAAAATCCTTTTATACTGACTGCCCTACTACAACATAATTCTTAGAACATTATTTAAACCTGTGAGGAGGAGAATTAGCTTTAATCTTGAGATGTGTGATTTGATTTGTCAGAAAAAAGCTTGTCATAAATTTCCAGAGGTGGAAAAATTAATCCATGGCAGAGGTTGTGGTGCTAGAAGTGTTTCCAAATTCCTGTATGCAGCCAGCTGTGCTTCCAAAATGGATGGTTGGGTTCAAATGAGGAGAAGCCACAACCTTGCTCCTCTCTCCTCAGGCTAGGCTAGGCAAAATGGCAACATAAATCCATCCTTGGGTTGTTGGTGTGGAAACTTCCCTCACTTCTGGGCTGAAGGGCAGTCAGGTATGAGCAGTTGTCTTTCCTGTTGCCTGGAATGTGCTTGAGGGGTACCAGCCCCAGGATGAGTTTGTGACATCTCTTGGCATTGATTGAGCTGTGTGTTTTGAGCTGGAGAAATAGGCCTGTCTGATCTTCATTGACTAGGTATCCTTAACAGTGACATCTCTTTCTATAAAGGCTATCCTTGCCACACTTACCTGGACATGGAAAAGTGTCTTGTTTGGCTTTTACATGCGCAGTGTAGAGAACTGAATTTGTAGTCTGCTCCTAAAGAAAATGTTCATATATGAAACCAAACTGCTTTGAAGCGACTTACTACACATCTCTTTCTGCAGCGTGCGGGGCCAGCATTTCAGCAGTATGTGACTGCAATAAGATGATCTTTCCACATTAGAATACTTTTGGGTCAGTGTGGTCATTCTGAGTACTTTTATGGAGGATTTGTGAACCTACAGTTCTGTTGTGTGAGCAGAAGCTGTTATGAGGTAACATAAGTTGAGAGGTAACCTTTCAGCAGAATGGTTTGAGTTAAAATAAAGGAATTGAAAAAGAGTACAATGACCAAAAAAATCTATAAAAATGCAATTGCGCTAATATAATTTTATCACTTATTTAAAAATTTAGTCGACCCAAAAGACTACCAAGTGTGAAATTAAGGAACAGCTCCTCTACTTTTATGGAAATCACTCTTCTTCACTTGTCTAATAGCCTGATTTTGTCAGATCATTTATTTCCATGGTTTTAAAATGAGCTTGACAGACAGAATTTTATAACACCACTTTACTGCAAATAAGAACATCATTTTCGCTTATTAAAACCGAAGCTTAGAGAAAGCATTAAAATTAACAGTTCACTCTGCTTTAACCTTTTGAATACTACTGTGACTTTACACTCCAGTCTATGTGTAAGGAAAGACTCGGTGACTGCTGGGTACGTAACTCGAGCAGAGCTCCAAAAGGACAGCTGAGTGAGGAGCTGCTCTGGCCATACCTACAGTCTGCTCACACTTGCCTTGCTAACTCTGTCTATGCAAACATTTAAAATGCCACTGACAGAAATTAATACTTACTCTAGTCAAGGTGACTTCAGGCATCAGAACAGTGTAGCGAAGAGAGGCGGTGAGTCAGTATGTTATAGCAAACATGGTCTGAGATTACAGGCATGTTGCTGCATACAGCAAACACCATAAAATGCAGCTTATTCTCCTAACAGATGTTTCACTTCTTGTATGATTTTCCTTTCTGAGCAATGAAAACTTTGACTGATCTTGGAGGTCACTGACAGATGATGAATTCTCTACTCCATAGCTGGCAGTAACTCAACCATCATAGCAATGGTGGTGGGACACATCCTCCCCCAGCTTGGCTCATCTCCAGAGAGGAATGTCATCTTCACAGCTACAGCCAGACCTTATCCGCACTGGGGGGGATGTTCGGTAATTACCTTTTTAGATCAGGTTTTCCCATGCATGCATGTGCACCTTTGTTTTGCTCTCAGTTGCATGCCTGGAGTTACTCGTCACCATCAGTTCTTGCCCTAGTGTTATGTTCTTTTTAAAACTAATTCAGTGAATGAGTGGGAGTCCCAGGCCAAGCCGTGTTGCTGTGGCTTAGGCTGCTCCCTCTTAGCCAAGCCATCCTTCTGCTAACAGTGGTTGTTCTTGAAGTTGATGATAAAAATAGATTTTCTTTCTACATTGTCAACATTTTAGTAGATAACAAGGACAGATCCCTTCCAGGATCTTCATTGGAAAAACTGATTCAGACTGTGGCAAGACATTTGCACCCTTTCTCTGCCAGCCCATATAACCTAAAAAGTTAAGGCAGTAGTAAGAGAAGTGTGTCTGCCAAATGAGCTGAACTTTTATCTCCCTTCAAAGACTTCTGTACCTTGGCCCTTAGAAGGTTAGCAGGAGACATCCATTTTTTCTCCAGCCCCAAGGAGGTTTCCTGAAGTTTCACAACACCCAGGGTGGAGGGGGAAAGACTCAAAGTCTCTTTCTGTTTAAATAAAAAAGGGGGATGAATGGAAGAGGTTTTGCTTCTTGTTTTGACTATGGAGTTCATCCATCTTTAATCCAACCTTTCTTTTCTCCTCACCACTGTCTTCGCATCAGATTTTGGTATACTTCACTTCCTGCCCTCAAATGTTCTGCAATGGTGAAGACTGTTTCTGTGCAGAGCCTTGTTGCTGCTTTTCACTGGGTTTCATTTCAATAGCTAAATATTCCTATACAAGCTAATAACAGTGTGTTTGAACCCCTCTAGATGAAAGAACTGTATAATGGAACAGAGTTATCAACACTGCATTTCTGTTGTCACAGCCTTTTGGTCTTGTTACACCTCATAACAGTGAGAGAACATCCTAGCTGGAGAACACGTAACTCTCAAATTTCTCCACCAGCATTTGCTGCAAGTCCAGATTTAGTTTGAGTTCTAATTGCTGTATCCTTTCTGTGTGATTAAACCATCATTCCTTGCCTTTAAGGATCAATCCTCCAGAGTGGAGGTTGAGAATCAAATTGCCTCTGTGCCCTGAAGTCTGAGAATAAAATGAAGAACCTGACTGCGTGGAGACTTCAAATTTTAGTTGAACTAAGTCTAAAAAATGACCAGAGAACTTTTTACTGTGATAGGGAATTAATCTCCCATTCCTACAAGAAGTGTTGTACAGGAGAGGCTACAGAGAATGGAGTAAGGTATGGTTGTGTTATTGGAAAAGGTACAGCCTTGTATCATCTTCATAAATGAAAAAAGACCCTCAGCNNATAAATGAAAAAAGACCCTCAGCAGCCCAGACTGAAATTAAAGTTGATGGTACAGGAATGTCTAGCAGTCTAAGTTTATAGTTCATCTACGAACTTGATATGAGATAAGGAAAACAAATTTCTATCAGGAATCCTTTGGCAGCAAGTATGGAAATGAATAAACTTTTAAATTACAATTTCCCATCGTTGGGCATCTAAAAGGACCATTAAGATAAGGTAAAGATATGTTGTGAACCACAGCTATAATAGCCAACTAGCCATCCAGTCAGTTAGTGTGCCAGAGAGGTACCATCAATTCTGAATTAATATGTGCTACAGCTTTCTCCAACGTGCCAAAAGAAATACAGCAATTGGAGTAACAAGTGAAGATGAGGAGGTGTTGGAATAGCTTGCAATGCAGGGAAGGTTTTCATCATATGATGTTGTCTTGTGAAAAATCTCAGGAGCAGGAATCATGAATAAGAAATCTTAACATTTCTTCTTGGATCTGAAGTACGAACTGAAAATCTGTGTATTTTTCAACTCAAAACAAGGGCTTTTGCATTTCTGGCCTCCCTAGAAAATTTTAAAGCTGAGATTTTAAATTTACTCACAAGAACTTGAAAAGCTCTTAGGAGGCATCAAGGCCATCCTCTTGCCTTCAGATGGTGTAACTGATCACTCTTGTGTCATTCTCGGCAGATGCTTGTCTCATTTTTGTCTAAAAACATCATTTTGGAAAACTGCACCGTACGTCCAGGAAATTGCTTCCTGTGCTTCACTGTTTTTTGCCATACAACAGTTCTCTCTTGATATCCAATCTGACTCTTCCTTCCTGTAATTTAAACCTGTTATTTCTTACTCTATTCATTGTGGCTTCAGGCAGCTTTGAATCCATTCCTCTTTTCTGTAGCCTTTAATGTGACTGCAAATTGTTATCAGGTTAACATGCAACATACCTCGCTCTTTCCTTTGCTGGCTTAATAATGCTGGTTAATTAACCTGCTAGGTTATGGCTTCTTGATTTATCGTTGCATCTAGATTTTCTCCGCTTGGATCACAGCCTTGTTGAAGAAAGGTGCCTCAAACTGGTAGCACTTGGGGTCTTCCCAATATACAGAGCAGAATTACTACTTAATTTCTTCATTCATGTGTTGTAGTATATGTGTGTTTTTATGCATCAGAGTATGGCATTAAACATTCTTTATAGCCCCAAAAGATTTTCAGATCTTTTCTTAATTTGTCTGGCTCTTCCTATAGCTCAACATACTTGCAGTACGTTCTGGTTTGATCTGTTCAATGAGTTTTACAAGCCTTGCCTTTTATTTTATCATTCAGGTCACTAATGAGAGTGCTGAATAGTACCTGATCTAGACCTGCTCTTTGCCTCTTTTTCATTTTGATAGTGAACCATTGATGAGTACGCTCTAGATATGGGTTTCAACCAGTTTCGCACCCACTGTATTGTATTTTCATCATCATTATGTGGGACATTGCATTGGAAATCAGGAACAAGTGATAGCTATTTAGATGTGCTTGAGAGTTCAATGAGTATAAATGTATTAATATGTGTTTGGATTTTCTGACTGTTCAGTGAATGGATGCACATTTTTACTGGTGCAGCTGGTGCTTTTTAAAAGTGAGGCATAGAAATTCACTTGCTAATGAAAATTGCTAAGATATCATAAAGTAAAGAAATGGGTTATTGGGTTCAGAAAACCAAAACCGACACTGAATCTAATTACCAAAGAGAAAGGTGTGCTGCTGTGAATTCGATTGAGATTTTATGTAAATCCTGTCCAGCTAGTCCACTCCAGCATTTGATTTACAAGTCTAATGGACAATAAGGACATGCATACTGCAGATTGTGGGTAAGCAGCAAAGCAGCAGCTCTGGTGAGCTACTAACTTAAGTGAATGATAGATATCTTACCATTTCTACTGTGGTTTTTGTCTACAATATTTGATGTTGGGGATGATCAGAATACAGTGATCCAAAGCTTTAGATTCATGGCAATAACTTTTGTGTAGAAGGCAGAGTTCAGAATCCTACAGGCATGTCCTACTTAACAGCACCAGTTGTCAAAAAAACCCGCAACAACTATCATAAAAATAGGAGTAATAGTTGATGTGCACCAATCACTCATCTCTAAGTACTTAGTAGTTTCCTAGGCTTTAAAGTAGCAGTGGTCTGTTTCAAAACTTATTTTATGAATTTAACATCTCTGCAGTCTATAGTTCATTCCGGAGTCAAAGCTGTATCGGATGGAAGCGACACAGGGATTTGTGTATTTGAACCAATCTAGCAGACAGCACAATGACCTGTTCTGCTTTCCATGTTGTTATTCTTTCTGTGGCTCCCAAACCAAAGAATTCCAGATGACTTGTATTCTTCAGTGAAATGTCTTGAATTAGGGGAAGAATTTCACCTGTAACATTAGATTATTCTTTTTTGACTAGAGCTCTTAACAATCCCAGTTCTGAGCCTGCCTTCATGATCTAAGTACTGCACGGCAAACTCCTTGAACTATACCACTAAGAAAAGAAGCTGGCTCTTACAGTAGGAAATGTGTACTTACTAAAAGAAAGGCTTAGTGTAAGGCATGTAACTATAATTTGTGCCATAAGCTCTCCACATGTTTTTATGCACCACTAGAAACCTCATTGGCTTTTGCAAGCCTTCCATGTAAGTACTAGTAGAATAAATTTCAGCTCAGTGTCCTATGTCTACTCAGAGTCAGTTTAAACTGAGAATTTTATATACAAAAGAACAAGCCTCTGAAGGTGACATTTGGCTCTGTATTCTCTGTAACATGCTTTACAATGTTGCATAATATGAGTTAACTTAGAAATTAAAAAAAAAACTTAAGATGAGGAAAAAACGTAAGATTTGCTCAGAGCTTCAGGCACAGGTCAGGGCACAGTCTTCTGAGTTTTGATCTGCTGAAACTCCACTAGCTTCACTGCATTCTGCTGATTTAGATCATGCAAGTGGCTGGGCTTAGATTGCAGTAGTGGTGTTAAGGCATATTCAGGCAAACCCTTTATTCATCAGTTCTGTGATGAGTGCTTCATGCATAGCATCTTCTTTATCATTCCTCCCCATAATTTGATGTTAACATTTTCCCTTTCCTTGGTCTTTAAGATGTAAATAATCATCTGATTAAATATCTCTTGAGAAGATTATGCTATGGATAGAGGACTGTCACTGCACCCCTCACAATCAATGTTTCACTTGTTTATGTGATGTATGTACACCTGTGAGTAGTTGCCATTACCCTTGATTGCAGTGTGGGAGACTCCTAGCTTGAAACACAACTATGCAAAAATCTGTCTTTTTTTAAATAGTGTCTTTTTGCAAATGCAAAAGCAAGAAAATGCACTGACTAGATAAAGCAGCACTAATGCTGAGAAAAAAAAATCCTGTAACAAGAGTGTAGCAGTCACTGACTGAAACAGCTTTGGCCCCTCCATTGCTGTTACCATGAGCATTGTGGCTTATACAGAACATTTCTTGGCAGAAAAAAATTGATTTCTTCCTAGAAATAAAATTTCCACAATATCTAATGCTATGTATGCACTGGGTTTTAGTGAGGCATCAGATAACTTTGCTTAAAAAATCTTGCCTGAGAAATTAAATTCACATTGGCTTCTAGAAATGCTGCACGTGGGTTGAACACCTAGCTAGAGAGCTGTACGATGTGGAACAATAAAAGGCAATGTATCAAGTGTAGGGAAGTTTCCTACTAATGTAATGCAGGGAGTAGTGTTAGGTCCAGTGTTATTTAACATCCTCGTTAATGATCTGTAAGAGGAGAGTAAACAGCCGGTTAATGAAATTCACAGATGATACTAAACTAGAGACATTATAAATATCACTGAGGGCAGCAAAATAATAGAAAGGGAACTGAGATCAGAAACATGCCAAAGAAATAAGGAAAGGAATGTCAGCTGGGACAAATGTAAGGTAATACCCTGGGGGAAAACGGAAACTGCTCTGCTGTCTGGGAGGGGAAGCACGACAAGCAGTATCAGAGGCAGATTTCAAAGGCACCCCGGTTCTGCAGCATAGCCTGGCACGGACGAAACCCCAGCAATCCACAGGAGCTTTGCACTGCAAATACAGCATAGCATTAGTGGCCAGCTCCTCTGCACCACAGTGCGGAAAAGGTTGGTGTGTGACTGGTGGAATGCCTCCACCAGACCTGAGGACTCCCCTCCTCTGGGAAATCCTCTGCTGGCTGTTAAACTGGCTTTTAGGCTGCTTTGTGTTGCCACTGGGAAGCAAAACAGCTTTAACAGGCTGTGAATTGGACCTGAAGGATGGAGAAGGATTATTTAAGGTAGCACAAAGAAACACAGGCCAGGAAGAGAGGACAGTAGGAATATGAACATAAAACGTTATTAAAAATGGAAATTTCAGCCTGGCTGTCAGGGGAAAAGCTCCTAATGGTAAGGTGTAATTAGTCTGCAGGATAGTCTTCTGAGGGAACTAGTGGAAGCCCTGTCACTTA
Source organism: Pandion haliaetus (assembly GCA_013401275.1). Lineage (NCBI taxonomy): Eukaryota > Metazoa > Chordata > Aves > Accipitriformes > Pandionidae > Pandion > Pandion haliaetus. Next base: position 92,516 of record VYZV01045990.1, read on the forward strand.
GGAGTTTTAAACACTGAATGGAGGAAACACTGCAAAACACGTGATAGGAAACAATCTAGAGTAGGCAGGGTGTGGGCTACATGTGTGTTCAGCTGGTCTGCTTGGTCTTATCAAACCAAAATAAAAATCTCCAGTATCTTTCATTATATTGAGTGCTCCACACAAAAGTGGTGATTCTGGAGAATTTCCATACATCTCCGTCACAGAAGCATTTTCACCAAAATACCCCTGCTGTACTATACTAAGATTTATTCAGTAAATTTACAAGCTTTGTTTCTTATCTCTGGCTGAATGGTTGTCAGTCACACTGAAGTCTGAAAAGGAAGAACAGCATTAAAACTCTCCTTTGGTCTATATAGCTCTCTTCCAGTACGTGCATGTTTAGTTCTGTGCTGAGCACATTAAAAATGGTTAGCATGGATGTAGAAGATTTTACTACTGTAATTACAGCAAAAGGCTGCCTGTCAGGAAAATAAATGCAACTAATCAAACATAGGTATGAATCTGGCTTTGAACTGGGACAGCCATTGAACCATGCCATAAGGAGGCAGAGTTCCCAGTGACGTCAAGTGCTTACGCCAGAGTACAATCGAGCTGTGAACCAAAACCACCACATTGGAACCAAATACACTGGAATTAAACTGTGGCTGCTAGACTATGCTGGAATGTGAAAATAGGACTGTGTATTGTCCTCTTACTTGCCAAATATTTCCAAGTGAATTTAAGGAGGTAGGTGAATATGTATACCTGAAAGAATGGCAAAAGATTTGTAAAAGGGTGATGAGGAAATACACATTATCTAAGAACACAGAGAACACTTGGAAATTGCTAAATGCAAATCTGACCAAGAAAGTTATCTCCTCAGTACAAAGTCTCACACTGGGGTGGCTTACCTAGCCCTTCTAGGATGTGACTGGACAAACTATAGACATAAAATCTGGATAAAAAGTTCTCCCTATTGATATATTGCATATACTGGGACAAGTGCTTTGGGAAAAAAAAAAAAAAAAAAGCTAAATCCTTTCCAACTTGCACTTCCTTTGACTATGAGGTTGGGAGCTTGGCTAATGGTTGATCAAAAGTAGGTCTAGTGTGAAACCAGCAGGAACATGACTTATGGAATGGTATTTTCTGACAAGTTTGCCACATATGCAAATACCTAGTTTGTGTACGATGATATCTACCACTTGCATGTGTGCACATGCAGTTGTATACAGATGTGATAACACGATAGTAAATATGTGTTTGCAATGTGCACATGTAAGTATCTGAGCATGTATCATGCTTGATCAGATGTAGGGTGCATATAAAGCTGTAGGCTTACAGGATTAAATAGAAAATCTGATCCCATTTGAGAACCACTCCATTAAGACTTGCACTTGAGGTATCATAGGTTGGTGAAACAATTTAGTTTCTTCTTCAAGACATTTTTATTTCAATAATTGGATGTGTATGTCATCTGTCGGTCTCCAAATGCACTAAAGGAAAGTTAAGACCGTAAGCGTAGCCTTAATGTTCTTCTGACTTACACCAAATGATGGCACTACACTGAGCCAATTCCAGCGGTGAGGTTGCATCAGGATGTAGTTTGATCCTCTGACTGTGGCAGTGTCAGTCCTACTTAAGCTAGCATAAATAATAGGAGCTTTAATTCAAAGGGAGGTTGTTTCCTAACATCATCTTCTAATGGTGCTGAGATATTGTAGTTATCCCAAACACAGGTGTCTGTTGTGCCTTAGACATCAGAGCAAGGTACCTACTGGGTAAATGTGGACTTTTAAATAGATCTGAGTTGATCAAAGCTGCAGGCAATGGGATATTATTCAAAGGATGTAACGGTGAATAGGAAAGAAATTCCATTAGCTGAGGGAAAATGTATGCTGCGTTTTGCTGATGTCATTCTGACAATGAGATCTAAGATGTGGAGTCTCAACACCAGAGATGCTTTCAAAGTGCTAACACATCTCTGAGGGAGGTGAATGGGAAGGTAGCTGGGTATTGCCCTGCTTTCTGACAGCACCGGGCAAGCGCTCTTGCCACCCCACACTGCAGAGAGTACTGGGCTCAGACACAAGAAGCACTTTGAGGCACATGCACGTGCACCATTTTGTTCAAGATGTAAGTACAGAGCCACCTTTCCTTTTCACAGTCATGTCAAAGCACCCTGTTTTGTTTCCTGAGCTCTGGCAACTCAGAGAAACAGCCCACAGGGAAAACACACCTTCAGCTTACTGAGATTCACACTTGCAGCCGTAGGTCAGCCAGCCTCCTGCGGCTTGCATAACAGTGGGGACTTTCACACTGTGCCTTCTTCATGGGAGAACTTGGGGACCAGGCTCCACAACCCTTACATCAGCAAACTGATAATGCCATTCTTCTTTCATGTGCCACCGCCACTATCTTCTGCAAAAGGTAAATTTAAAAAAATGCTCTGCGTATATCTAGTGTGGTACAGCATTTACACGCCTCTGCTACATTTTAACCTACTGTAAGTATAGGAATCAAGTCTGAGACTGCTGCAGTCCAAAACCATCAAATGCATTTACGTAGCAGTTGTGAAATTGCGGTAACTGACAATTCACGTTCACAAATGAGACTTAGGTGAAATTTTTGTTCATGCCTACTAGAGCCATTCATCTGGTTACAGCTGAAGTGAGTATAGTATATATGTACATGTAGGCATGATCATTTTTGCACTTGCATTTGAGCTTACTGGAATTGGTACCAACTATATTATCTGTACCAGCAAGAAGAGGCCTGATATAAAGCTTGCTGAAGAAAACTAAAGCCTTCTCTGGCTTTGGAACAGATCTTAATTTTATTTGTTAAATTCTAGGACTTCAATCTTGTGTAACTATTTCTTCTACTCCAAAATTCTGACAGCAAAATGAAATGCAATAGTTTCAGAAAACTGACAATTTAATAATAATTTTGTGATAAAATAATACCTCTTTCTTATAGTTAACGTTCATCCATAGATTTTTAGAGTGCTTTAAAATATAATCTCCATTTTACAAATAGTAAACTGAACTTTTGAGCATTACATTTTAAAAATCAAGTATGCTGTAGGTAGTGTATCAGTCATTAGGAGAACACAATACATGCTTTTAGTTTCTCACATGCTATTTTAATAAAAGAAAGCATTCAAGATTAACAAAGTTTGTCAGTTCATATGTATCTTGTTTACATTTCCTGAAGAAGTACATTGCATATCTTGGATATTTGGCTGAGGAGGTGGGAGAGAGAGCAGGGAGAGTAGAGGATCAGTGTTTGCGCCACAGTGCCTCAAAATTCCTGTCTTTAACAGCTCCCAGCACACTGATGCAGTACATGGCTGTTGTCAGACCCATTGTACAGGGGTGGAAACTCATGGACAAGGACAGAAAAGATAATCTAAAGACACCTTTGTTGTCAGACCCTCAGAATTAAGTAAATGTCTAACTTCCATTGGAAGTTAGGAACCCAAATGTCTGGAAGGATTTAGGTCTCAGTGATTCAGTGTTAGAAACAACGATGAAATCAATAATCATGATTTCTAACCCTGTGCTGCAGCAACCTTGTATTATGGAACCATTCCACTTGTGTTAGAGACACAACTTCTCCCGGAGTCAGTGTTGTTGATACCCTCTAATAGAGCTACCTGGATAAAGAAAATCCCCTTCAGATCAATGGGGTTCTCCAGCTTGCTCATATTACCTGAAGATTTATGAAGTGAGCTTTGAAGGGGAGCTTCACCTACGATAGTTGAATGCTGGCACTATGTCCCACAATTTGACAGGGTGCTTGGGTTTCTTCACAGAGTTCCAGATAATTACTCTGGATTTTGCTTTTGGGATGAAAACTTCTGTCAGTAATTTCTAAAAAAACATTAGCAAAACATTTCCAGGAAATTTAGCTTTTACTGAAAATGGACTGTTTAATTTCTATTCCACTGCATTTTATGTTTATACTATCTAACAATTCTATCTGTACCCAGTATCCCTTCTGAGTCCTTGATGGGTATTAATGATGAACTGCTTCTCAAGTATCTAAAATATTTATATGCCCTGTTGGTCATGTAAGTGTTTTCGGAGCACATCAAAGAGTGAGGCATTCGCAGAGGTCTCCTTCACTCTTACGCTTTCCTATTTTCCTACTCGGTTTTGAATACTTGAAAACACCTGGGCTGGAATGGTGTAAATAAATGACATCTGATCAGAGCCTAAAAGCTGGAAACCATTAAGTTCACTTTAGAGGAACAAATTTCCTCTAGTGTTCGGTGGAATTCCTCATGACGTTCAATAGAAGTCCCCATCACTCCTGGAGTTGTTGGAGACACTCAAACTATTTCCCTGTAGTTGGGGGTTGAGATTGGGGTTAGAGAAAGCTTTTTGAACTAAGAAATTATTTTGACAGGGTAGTCAAAATGTTCCATCTCAAAACCTTGGGCTTATTAGGAAGAAATAAAGAGTTTCTTCATCCCAATTTTTCTTCTTTCTTTGCCCTGCTGCCAACTCTGATCAACTGGTTACCTATGACCTCTCAGAAACGTCTTGCTGTTCATGTGTGCAGGGAGCTGTTTGCAAAGCAGCCCTGCACCAAACAATTTTACTTTTTGTGGCCTATATCGCACTAAACCTAATCGGTATTTATAAATCAGAACTTTAACTTAAAGTAGGATTTTATAAACTAAATCATTATTGTATAGTTTCAGAGTAATAAATCAGTCACTTGTATCTTAAGTGCAAAGTGAAGATTTATAAATCAAAACATTTTATTTAGGAATTTCTCAGCATGATTTGTAAATCTTCTGTAAAATTTGTAAATCCAGATTGGGGTATGTAAATCCATTTCATGACTTATAAAGCAGTTGAATGTTTTAGCTAAATCTAATGTTTAAAATAATGATTTCTGAATCAAAACTTTCTACTAAAGATTTACTGGTGAGTTTTATAAATCAGAGGCAAGATATATAACTCAAACTGTGAGAAGTGCAGATTTATAAATCCAACTTGTAAATCAACAGAAAAAACATCATGTTTTACACTAAATAATATTTTACAAATGGCACCTCATACATCATGCAATTGCCACAAATCTTCTACATGGGAGTCAGGGTACATAATGTGTGACTGAATCAAAAAGAAAAACTGTGAGAAAGACTCTACAGTGGGTTAAATGTTCAGCTTGAGCCTCCCAAGATTTGGCTTGTGTTACCCGCAAACAAAGTTCAGCGGTGCCGACCTAGTCCGTAGTGGACATTTGTCCAAATCAGTACACGATGGCATAATTCATAACCTTGGCAACTGCAGCAGAGGGAGGCCCCACACAGGATTAACAGGGGTGTTGTAGATCATGATTGAAAAGCATTGGCAGAGCTATGTAGGGAACCTTATGTAGCACCTGTCTGCAATGCACCTGTTATAGCAGGCTGTCCCTTTCAAAGGAGCAAAAATCCACCAAAAAAACCCCCCAAACCTAACCAAAAACCCCATAAACCCCAATAATCTAACAGACCTTACCACTAATGTAATATCTAGATGGGAAAAAAAAAGTGAGATTCTAGTTGTATGCAGATGTCATTAAAAGGATTTAAGAAAAATCCTCACTTTTTAATTTCCAAAGAAATTTGTATTCCCACAGCAGAATTTATGTCCAAAAGCAAATACTAGGTAATAAGATTGGCCTATAGGTTCTGTAGGGGCTTCACATCTTGGTGGCTGGAAATTCTACTACAGATTTGGAGGTGGTGGGTTTGCATTTTCACAGCCATGGAAGACTGTTTTTTCCCCTTGCCTTATCACTTGTTTAGAACCAGCAATCTACCTTTGATGGCCAGCTAGCATCACAACTCAGTTCCTTCCCTCTCTTTCTACCTTCAGTTCCCATGGGAAGCTGCAAATCTTGGATGTGGGGTGTGATGATGGCACTGCCTCTTCTGGTGCCTCTTCAGTAGGACAAGCAGAGCTGCCATGGCCTCCAGGAGCTCAGGTGCTCCCAACCAGCGTGCAGCAAGGGGCCTTCATGGACACTGGGCTTTTCACTTCTTCTTAAGTAGGCAAATGCACTTGAAAGGTAGGATCTGAGCACTTCAGATGGTATCCAAGTCACAAAACTACTTATTACAGAGGAAAATGATATGGGGACAAGGTATAGCTGTCCTTGCTTCTGACAGAGTTTTTCACCTGGGAACAGCTTCCTGTCACCTACCTGTGAGTGAAAAATATCTTGTGTCTCAAAATATTTTTTTTAGAATTCAACTGGGGGAGGGTTAAAAAATTAGTCAGGAATATCAAGCTGAGATTTGTAGATGAGTGCCACTAATTTTTATAACAGAATCCTTAATTGACTATTTTTCAGTTTCAAAGTAAAGAAATTACAAATGAAATTTGCATATAATATAATTTAACAGAATTCAGTTCCAGAATACAGGAAGCTCTGTATATTCCCTAATGAAAACATTGAGTTAAAATAGTGTTGAAGTTGAGAGTGTATTTCAGTAACTTGGGGGTAAAAGAAATAACCAGGGTGTTGTAATTATCCCTAAAACAACAAAATTCAATAGATATGAATAAACTTAAAAGAAATGCAAACATGTTAAAGTAGGGAAATACCTAATTAAGGCAAGTGAACAACCTTCACTGTGCCCTGTAGTGATGTCATACAGTAATTATATAGCTATGCATTTTATTGTCCACTAGAACTGATGTTTTTATGATCCTTTGAATTTTATACTTGTCCCTTCCTTTGTAGCATCACTGCATGGCAGAGAGATACAGCATGTGCTGAAGAAAGAGGAGTGAGCCAGAATGTGGAGAGAAGAGACTAAGGGTAGCTTTGAGGGGAGAAGCAAGCAGGAAGGACTGCATGCAGGGAGGAAGAAGGGTCATTTAGAGACAAAGGAGTCTAAGGGGCAATGGCACATAACAGAGCAAAACCAGGTCTGGGCAAGTTGTCTTTTTGACATTCCTAGCAAGAGAGGGGAGCTGCATTTTTTGATTTCTTTAAAGCTAGGCTGCAGGGTAAGTGAACGGCAGTGCCAAAGTGAGACCATGGGCCAATGACTAGGGTAGGAACATCTCAAACAGGTTTTGTTCACCAGGTAAGATAGGTAAGATATTTGCAGTACTGCACCCAGAGTCACAAAGTACCTTTTTCTGATGTGTTTCTTCCTACATCCCTGCTTCAGAGCCGTCATCTGTTCTGCTGCAGTATCCCATGGAGACAAAGCTGCCTTCCAAGGGGTCATGCAGCTATGCAGACTTTGTATTGGTGGCCAAGTCTTCTACAGTGAAAACTGTTTAACATGAATCAAAGATTTCTTATGCCTTCCACTCATTATAATCATTAAAACTGCACCATGAAAATTAGGAACCGAGTGGACATTCCCAGAGCCTGTTACACAATTAAATAGAGCAACCTTTGCTAAATTCCTCAATAACTGTAGCCTGGGAACAGTCTGCAACAAACTGTAGCTACCTGGAAAATTTTGAGAGTTTTTGATGTTGCTGTTAAAACATTTGAACCAGTGGAAGGCTGATAGTGTGTTAAAATGCTAAAATATTTTCTTTTTTTTTNCAAATCATTCAGAGTTATAAACTAGGAGAGGATATGGTACAGTTTTCAAACATTACAAAAGGGTCATCCCTCAATGTTAAGTGCTAAAGCTTATCTATAAAGTCCCCATTGCATTTTTGAGTTTACTATCTCCCTTTCAATTTAATATTTTTCCCTTCCAATATTTGCGTTTTTTTAATATCAAAGTTCTCTTGCAATTTTTCTCTTGTAAATGCTAGACAAATATTTTTGTTTTATCTTCTCATATAATAATTCCAAACAGGTCTTGAGTGAGTTGCAGTCAGTCCCTCAGCGAAAAATCTGACTGAATTTCTTCTTTGGGAAACAATGCAAAACTCTGTGGGTTTGCAACTGACCTGGCAGTTGTCTAAATACATTAGGATGAACTACTTTAAAAGGCAAGGTTGTGTCTGATTCCTCTGAAATGGTTGCAGGTTCCTCAGCCAGCCTTCCCTGTTCTCCAGCATAGCCTGGAATTCAGGGGCAATGCTCAGAAAAATCCAGGCTATATTCCAGGAGGAGTAACAAGGAAGCAGGTATTTAAGTGGTTTTGAATGCAGAGAGCCCTATTCAAAGACATCTGAAATATTACTCTACTATTTGACATGACTTCTTGACTTACAAAATTTTGGTTCTTAATAGGAGACAAAGTTGAATAGCAATAGTGTCATACCCTTTAAGCTATATGGCAATACTTGAAAAGCCTGTATTGAAAATGGAGATATTTCTTATGCCATGATATGGAATTTTGGATAACACTAACCTCATCAGCTCCCACAGAAGTTCAAATCCTGAGCTAGATATGGCAATATGTAAGTTTTGTAAGCCTCTTTAAGCTCCAAGGTCAGATCTTAGAGCCAAACAGCTGCTTCCTGGACCACAAATCGTATCTCCTTCTTGGACAACAGTGTGACACTCCTTCAAGCCCAGAGGGTTGTGGTGAATGGAGTTAAATGTTAAATCCAGTTGGCAGCAGGTCACAAGTGGTATTCCCCAGGGCTCAGTACTGGGTCTGGTTCCTTTATTATCTTCATCAATGATCTGGATGAGGGGGTTGAGTGCACCCTCAGCAAGTTTGCAGATGACACCAAGTTGGGAGGGAGGGTTGATCTGCTCGAGGGAAGGAAGGCTCTGCAGAGGTATCTGGACAGGCTGAATCATTGGGCCAAGGCCAGTTGTATGAGGTTCAACAAGGCCAAGTGCCGGGTCCTGCACTTTGGTCACAACAACCCCATGCAATGCTACAGGCTTGAGGAAGAGTGGCTGGAAAGATGCCCAACGGAAAAGGAACTGGGGGTGCTGGTTGACAGTTGGCTAAATATGAGCCAGCAGTGGGCTCAGGTGGCCAAAAAAGCCAATGGCATCCTGGCCTGTAAAAGAAACAGTGTGGCCAGCAAGAGCAGGGAAGTGATCGTCCCCCTGTACTCGGCACTGGTGAGGCCCCACCTTGAGTACTGTGTTCAGTTTTGGGCCCCTCACTACAGGAAAGACATCGAGGTGCTGGAGCGTGTCCAGAGAAGGGCAACGAAGCTGGTGAGGGGCCTGGAGCACAAGTCTTATGAGGAGCGGCTGAGGGAACTGGGCTTGTTCAGGCTGGAGAAAAGGAGGCTGAGGAGAGACTTTATTGCTCTCTACAACTGCCTGAAAGGAGGTTGTAGTGAGGAGGGTGCTGGTCTCTTCTGTCAGGTGGCTGGTGATAGGATGAGAGGAAATGGCCTCAAGTTGCAGCAGGGGAGGTTTAGATTGGATATGAGGAAAAATTTCTTTGCTGAAAGGGTTGTCAGGCATTGGAACAGGCTGCCCAGGGAAGTGGTGGAGTCACCATCCCTGGAGGTATTCAAAAAGCATGTAGACAGGGCACTTGGGGACGTGGTTTAGTGGGTGTGGTTGTGGTTGGACTCGATGATCTTAAAGGTCTTTTCCGACCTAAATGATTTTATGATTCTATGATATGAAAGTTGGCTATTGCCTGCACTGGAGCTCACAGTGATTAAAAGGCTGTTGGCCTCCTAGAGCCTTGCCTACAGCTGTGGGTGGGAGGGTCACACTGATGAAAGCCATCATCAGAGTATCAGGAAATCCAAGTCATTATCCTAATGCAAACCGGACAGGACTAAACACCTCAGCAAGCTGTGCTTCAGTGACTGTGATCACTAGAAGAAACTAAGATTATTTCCCTTGCACCTAACCTCACATCTCAGAAAGCCTAACTGCAGTTGTATGGTTGCCTGATTTACAGGGACATTACCAAAGCTAATTACAGTTTTCATACTCTTGTGATTCACTCCCAAATCACAGAAATTGGTTTAAGGATTCCATCACCCCTTATTTTTCTGGCGGTGTATTCTGATAATGCAAAAAGAAAATACTGAAGTAAAAAAGAGATAGGTGTGGATTAGATGACAAATATGCATAAGAGTTATTTGCTAGTTGTATAGTGTACAATTAAAAATAGAATACTCTATTAATACCAACGTCTTCTGTTTATACATGATGAGACTGCTATCCATACAAGGAACTGAAATTACGTTGTGAAAATAGGTAAATGCTACTCCAGTCTTGCACATAGGAAGAATGCATCATATCATTTACAAGCAGCTTATCCATCATGGAAGTGACACAGGAGAGGAGACCACCCTGCAGGGTATAAAGAAGTGATAATCTGTAAAAATTGGTATCCATCTTGCTCTAGAAGTCATACCAACTAGTAGTACAGCATAGTTGACAAAGCTGATAACAGGAAAGAGAGTGTGCAACATTTCCAGCTGTACTTGCTGCCCCCATCTTCTGTTGCAGCCTTGGACACAGCTTTACTGCTTGCATACTTTGGATGTCACTAGCATTGACATAGAGAAGATGGTGAAGTCTTATTTCTTTCATATTCTATAGAATATAACTGAAATACCAACTCAGACTTGCCAGTTGTGATTGGTAGTAAGTAATACTGATGCTAATGATGAGCACTAATAAGCGGTACTGATACTTAAACTCTTGCTAACATCTTTAGTCATGCTGCTGACCTTTTTCTCTTTACCAGTTTGTAATATTCATCTAGAATGAATATATCATTATATAATCATGGAAGATGGCTTTCCTTGTGTTTGCATTTTTTCATACTATCAGAGAACCGAATCTTTTCTTTTTTTTTCGCAGTAAATGGTTTGCAAACTTTTCATATCAAAGATTTGGTCACGAGCCAGCAATGTGCCCTTGCAGCCCAGAAGTCCAACCATATCCTGGGCTGCATCAAAAGAAGCGTGGGACCAGCAGGTCAAGGGAGGTGATTCTGCCCCCTGCTCCGCTCTTGTGAGACCCAACCTGGAGTACTGTGTCCAGCTCTGGAGTCCTCAGCACAGGAAAGATATGGACCTGTTGGAGCGGGTCCAGAGGAGGGCCAGAAAAATGATCAGAGGGATGGAACACCTCTCCTGTGAAGGAAGGCTGAGAGAGTTGGCGTTGTTCAGCCTGGAGAAGAGAAGGCTCTGGGGAGACTTTATTGTGGCCTTTCAATACTTAAAGGAGGCTTGTAAGAAAGATGGGGACAGAGTTTTTAATAGGGCCTGTAGCGATAGGACAAGGGACAATGGTTTTAAACTAAACGAGGGTAGATTTAGACTAGATATAAGGAAGAATTTTTTTACAATGAGGGTTGTGAAGTGCTGGAACAGGTTGCCCCGAGAAGTGGTAGATGCCCCAGCTCTGGAAACATTCAAGGTCAGGTTGGACAGGACTCTGAGCAACCTGATCTGGATGAAGATGTCCCTGCTCATTGCAGGGGGTTTGGACTAGGTGACCTTTAAATATCCCTTCCAACCCAAACTATTCTATGATTCTATCAAAAACTGTTCATCATCATCTCGAAGCTTTTGTGTGTGAGGGCTTCTCATCAAGTCATTGCTTCATTTGTGATGAACATAACTCATAAACTTTGTCTAACAAGGGAAAATAGATTATCTTCTGATAGTAACGCTTAGATTTCAGTTTCAGAAAGAGAGGAAAAAAAACCCTGAGAAAACAAAAAGCTCTAAAAGTTGCCATTAATTTTGCAACCATTTCTTCATCCAAATTTTAGGAAAGATTTCTACCATATAAGGTCTGGCTTGCAAACATCCTAGTAATTCAAGTGAAAGGAACAGATGTTCTTCAGAGAGAGCAATGACTGGTAACTGGTGAAGTGCTATATGGCTTTCTAATGCCATTACCCTCAGAGGTAAAGGGAGAGTCTAGTTACTCTGGGCTGCAGTCTCCTAATGTTGGTCTTCAGTCTTCGCTTGACAACTTAAATGTCTTTATGTCCCATTGCAGGGTGATTTTTAGCATAAGTACCTGCTTTGATCCATGTTGCAGTGTGTTTCTTTCTGAGAACCAGGAGTCAACCTGGATATACAGAGACATTCAAGCACAGAGGCTTGAATGACAATCTACTCATAGATTACAGCTGAAAAAAAAGTGCAGGATAAGACCAAAGGACATACTACTCTACCAGGAAGCAAAAAAACAAAATCTGTTTTTTGAGACTAGCCTAAGAATGACCCACAGAGTCATCTGCTGCATTAAAAAAGCTTTTAAGCTTGAAGTCTTTAGGTAAGGACTTAAGAATGCCATTTTGGCTTAAAAGTCAGCAGAGGAAATTTTTCCAGTTTAAGTAACTATCTTCTATTTGTGAAGATTTTGGGATGAATGACCTAGGGGTTTCTTGGTTATTGATGCAAGGTAAATTAATTGTTAAAGCAAACAGAGAGAATCCTGCCTCTTGTGTTCCACAGAGAAACACAGCGGGATGAAAAAGGTCCTGCCTGTTCCTTTCCTGCTGTTTGCCACCAACACATTTTTGCATCCAAGAGCCGTAGGAAGAGCCTAAATTTCTCTCTTAGTTAAGCAGAGCTCTTTCAGACTGACATAAACTCAGGAGGTATTTCGCTTCTTAAAATATGCAGGGCAGGGGCCATCACTAACAAGTTTCTCCATCTTTTTGTTACCTTTTCAAGCATTTTCTCCTGTGTATCATATTTAAAACTGGCAGCTATTTTGTCCAAGAAAAGAAGTGCTTCAGGAGACATTGCCTCAGTGGTGGCTGCTTAGATTCATCACATGCAAAGCAGGAGACGTGGAGGTACTCTCCTGCTTTGTTTTACACATGCACTGGAATCAGATAATTTAGGTTGGAGGGACCTGTGGGGCTGGGAAGACCAATCCCTTGTTCCATGCAGGGCTGTACTGAAAATCAGAGCAGGTTGCTCAAGGTTTGTCTGCCTTATGCAGACAAAAAAAGAAAATCTCTATGGATGGAGATTCTGCAGCCTCTCTGGGCAAACTGTCCCAGTGTGTAAATAGTCTTGCTGTGATTTTTTTTTTTTCCTTTTAGCCCCTTTGGGTTTCCCCTGCTGCAACTTGTGCCCATTGCCTCTTGTTCTTTTGCTGTGCATCTCTGAGGAGAGTCTCTGCTATAACCCTGCCTTAGCTAGTATAAGACAGCAATTAGATTCTCCCTAAACCATCCCTTCTCCGGGGTAAACAAATTTTAGTGCACTCAGCCTCTCCTCTCTTATCTCCAGTCCACTGGACTCTCTATAGTTTGTTGATATTGCTGCTGAGCTGTAACTATAGCTGTAGCTATAAAACTAGTAAGGTGTGTGAAACTTGTAGCTCTGAATAAATATACAACCATGTTTTTCATAAAATTGCCCCAAACCGTGTGTAATAAGGATGATAAAATAATCTTGATTATACTTGTTTATATCAATTCTCATCAGACATTATAAATATTAATGCAAGAATAAGTGTAAAGTAAATTGAGATGATCACAAACCAGCACTTTAAAACAGAATTTTCATCCAGTGGATCACCCTGTCTACGAAGGATAGCAATAAAATGTATCAGTTGGCCTTGTAATTATTAGCTTTCATATGTCCATATTCCTTATGAAACTAGGAACCTGAATTTAAATGTGGACTGAAAGCTTTGATTTATTAAGGTATAATGGGTTCAACAGGTGGTATAAAGACCACTTGATTTTGATAGTTAATAATTTTGTTTGTGTGATTCTGTCCAGGACAGCGTGTGTTAGTCTGCTAACAACGGGTATTGTTTGATTTTAACACGACAATTGGGGAAATTGAAATGGGGGAAACTGACAATTAAAAGGGATTTAATGCCAACCCCCCTTCAGACCAAAAGGAGGTTGTACAGAATTACAGCAGTGGGAGTTGCCTGAGTAATATCATCTGATCTGTCTAGAACTTTCTAAGGAAAGAAGGGAAGCTTGGGAATTTAAGGGAGGCTCTGAGTGAATGCAGGTGGGTCTGCTAGCTCCATGAACTGACCCCTAGTGACACAGCTGCTGAGCCTAAGTAAGGACTACATAGGACTATATATATATATATATATGCTTCTCCTTTGTAGTTAATATTTTTTCCTGTTTTGTATTTTTTTAAATTTCTTTTCTTGCATATGAATTGTACACAGTAAAGTTAAGCCCTGTATTTTGGTTCTTTAATTGTGCTATTTAAGGTGCTTCACTTGGCAATCTCTGAGAGGTTGAGTCTAAAAGTGTGGCTGTTGCAGTGAGTCAGAGGGTTTCTTGCCCACTGGGATGAAGAGCGGGATGGGGGAGCTGCAGTCTCAGTGCATGATGGTTTTGATAATTTGATGTATGCTATATTTTGGTATAACCTTACATATCCATTTAAGTGGCTGTGCTGCTAACAAAAGGACATCCAAAAAATGGATCTGGAATTGGGTATACATGAAAGATGCCTGTGACTTATACGATAATATAGGAGGAGAGATCCCCTGTGTGTCCAGCACTGCAATAAAGAATACCTGCTTAATAGTCATTTAACTATTGAGTTGAGTTCTGATTTTGGCTTTTCACGGCATCATGGTACTTTGGTGTGGCCTTGGGCATCCATTAAGCACGTTTGCCTATGCTGCAATGGTAAGTGCTGCTGGATGCATGATTGGCACAAGTGCCAAGAGGCTCGTGACATCTTTTTGCTTGTGAATTTCTTTACAAAGATAACAGAAAAGAAGCTTTAGTCTTTCTTTCATCAGTTTTTTTTTCTCTGCTGTTTATTCACTTCCTTATGATCACTGATACGTTTTCTGGGCCGTGCCCAGATGATTAGCTGCAGTTTCGCTCAAAGCTTCATAAAATGTGGCTTTCAAATGAGTTAGTGATAGATGAGTTACATCCAAGTGGTGTATGTAGAGCTAGGAATGACAGGTCTTGCTACCACTTAGGATTGTATTAAAAAAAAAATTGGAAATTTCTAGTTTAGAGAGATTTAATTTAAGAGATTGTGTTTATTGTCCTGGCTGTGGAAAGCATGTTTCTTATTCCATCATCTTGTATCAGTCAGGCTACTTCCCCTTTAAGTTGGTAGGCAAACTCCTGATTGATAATGAGGGAGGACAGGTGGTATTGTGTGAAACCAGGCAAACAAGTGCTGCTGAGATGAGGGCCTCAGGGATCCTCAAAGAGCAGCTAGAGCTCTCCTCACTTTTATGTGTGCCGTGCTTCTGTCCTTTAGCCATGTGTGTGACACCGGGAGTCTGTCTGTTGGTGAGTCACACTATAAGTAGGGTGGAGAACACTTAAAATTAATTACTTTAATGAATGTTAAGTATTACCTGATTTTTTTTCTGGGTGGTTCTCTACTCTAATCCCTGTCCTGACTGGTCATGGTGTTTATGTATAGCAACATGTAGCATGGACTTCTTGGTATATGCTGGGATGTGAACAGGATATGAAACGCATCTAAGTTTGAAAACAAAAGATGATCATTGTGGTGGATGAAGAAATAGGACAGTCTCTGTGGATGAAGGAAAAAGAAGGATTCAGATTTCCCCATGTCAGAAGTTTAATGGCAATAATTGTATTTAAAAAAAAAATCCTCATTGGACTTTCAGGCTTGTCAGGCTTTGTCCTAGTCTTTTTTAAGCATGTTAATTATGATACAGTTAGTATCAACTTAAAGTGTTGCCAAAAGTTTTCTGTATATGTTTATGTATGATCATGAGGAACACATAATCCATGAATAATTGGAGGACTCTGAATGGTCTGATACTGGATTATCTTTGGTCAAAATTTTGTGGAAAAAAGATTCAACTAAGAATTCAAAATTATTTCTTAGTAAGTGAATTTGAAGCACTTAATTTGATGTCTTTTTCTACCTTAGACTGTAAAAACAAGACCAGTTATGCTGTTAGCTGGACTTTGAAAATGGAAATAATTATGTAATTAAGAATGTGCTTCAGTTCTATTACAGTATCCATAAAATTCCACAATCTTAAAAACAACATGTTTTAAAATATTTTACTAAATATAATTCATGTAACTGAATTTTATATCCTACCAAGTTATGCAATTAAATAGTACACAACTATTTCTTACAATTAAAGATTGCAAGGATCTTCCTACATACAATATGATATATTTAACAACTTTTTATGCTAAATAGTTGACATAGTTAATGTTGTAGTCACTTAATTCAATTTTAATTAGCCAAACACTAGTTTGAAAATGTGAGCTTTTCATTAACTGACACTGCTCATATTTTTGCTGCTTGTTTTCCCCATAGTTCTTTCAAATTATGTATGTATAATGTGTTAATGTTCATGAAATGCATTTATCACTGAAGGCAATACCAAAATTATTGTAGAGTGAAGAGAAATATACGTGTGTGTTTTTTGCACAAGTGTAGCTTAAACCTGAGAAGATTAAAAAAAAATATATATATTTGTAGTAGTGACCAAGTACCACTCCTGCAGAAAAGTCTTCTGGCTTGGTTTTATCTTGGACCAAACAGCGTTTCTCTTCCTGTTCTTTGTCTGTATAACAATAGATCCATAGCAACTACCTTTGAATAATATGCAGGCTGTTTTATCTCAAAAGTGTTAATAGAGAAAAAGCTAGGGAGAGAAGATAGAAAGCCAGCGACAGTGAGTGGAAAGTGGAGCAGGACCATTTGATGGTCACAGTTGTCTAGACTAAGATCCTGTCACTGCGCAGCCTGGAATTACATAGAAATCAGGAGGACTCGGTGGAAAGGGATTTACACCTTGAGCAAGGATCCAGGAGAAGTATTTCATGAGGGATGGTTTCTAAAGGACTTCTATAATTTATTGTTTGATTCTGAATTATAAAATAGGGAAAAGGTGATATTAATTTGACTTTGTTATAATACTTGCTTTGCACTGTTAATCCTACTGTCTATATAGCTGGGGAAAAGATACCAGCTGGTTATAGGCTAGAAATTACCATATTAATGTTTTATTTGTGTGGGAATATAGTTGTGTTAATTAATGTTTTGATGTGGTTACCAGCACTTAGTGGTCTCTGAACGTCCCCTGCTGACTTAGGGAAATTAGAAATGTTCATGTATAAATGTGGTGGGGCCAGTTACACCATCTTTACCCAGGTACTCAGGGGGGGTTCCCACTTTATGAAGGGTGGTGGGGTGGACGCGTGCCATCAGGGAGAAGCCTTCCAGAGAAGGAGTGAAGGGTGGCTGGGGAAAAGGAAATATGGGAGGTGTTAAGCTGAAAGAGGGATGTTCAAACAGTGTGCAGCTTGACTCCAGACAAGGCTGGCTGTCTCTCAGTATTGATAATTATTACCTCGCTATATGAGAAGAACTCTAGGTGCCTGTCTTGCTACAGAAGTATATTTAAAATTCACTGTTATTTCACAGTCTGAGATACTTCTTTTTTTTGTTTAGTCACAATTGGTTCACTTTCTTATTAAAACTTCTGGGATTTTTGCTTTATTTTTCCTGCCAAGGGGAGGGTAGGGAGAGAAGCCCCCGAAATGTAAAGAAGGGATATGAATGAGGAAAATGGAATGTTAGTCTTGAAGCTGTCACTTACATCCTTTGCTTTACTTCATTCTAGCTTTCTCCCTCTGTCTCCCCCCCCTTTACTTCCTTCTACCTCCTTTGTTCATTTCTTTCTTCTTTCAACTGCCATTATTGCCAAAAAGTGTCTTTTAATATAAATATTTTAATGTAATGGATAGGTACTGTGTTTATGCCATTGATAGCTCTCCTGTGCTCAGTCTGCAGAGCTGAAAGAGTTAAACATACCAGCACTCTGTAACCTAGATAAAAAATATGCATTTTAATTTCTAATAAAAAAAAAAAATCAAGCAGGTATGAATAGCAATAAAATTGCTCAAAATGTTTAAATTGAAGGAAAACAATTGAAAATGGATTTAGAAATATAATGTTTAGTTAAGCAAGCTATAATGTTCTGTTATTTTAATCAGTATTGTGAAGCAATTTAAACTATGCTGGAAGAGAATTCTTACATTTTAACATATAATTCTCTCCCTCCCCCAAACAGTCAGCGAAAATTCTTTAATGTTTCAGTCATCTTCTATAGTCCTTGGCAATAGCGTGCTCTTTGTGCAAAGGCTTTCAGTTTTTTGATCTGTTTCTTGGTTGGCCCTAGTACAGCCAGCCCTGGACAGAGCAGCCAAATGGACCTCCAGGCTGTCATGTGAAGATCTAGATGCTTTACATAAGTCCTGGAACAACAAATAAATAAAAAATCCACTACCAGAATTAGCATCCTTAGAGAGATGCAAAGGATTGACTGTATGGGAAGAGTCTTGATTCAGCAGTATCTCTGTTACAGAGTAAAGCTTGTCCCTGCCTTTCTTGGCAGGGCAAATGGGGTGCAGGGCTGCGCAGGTAACAAAGGCTGAAATCTCGACTCTGCTGGGCTGTATGCTGCTGTGCAGACACCTGGAGAAAGATCGTGACTTGAGGGAGGAAAAATAGGATTGGTAACTTCTAGAGTCTCCAGCCTTGGTTCTCTGATGGCCCTAACCAGTTGACAGTTCAGTCCTGGCACACTCTTCTGGATAACTGAAGCCGTGGGATGCTTAAGCATGTGTGAATTGGTTCAAATGAACACTTTTGCTTTAGATGCTTATCTGGAAAATACGCAGGTATATTTCTAGCCTTTGTTCTGATTTTTGTGATGCTTTCTTGATTCCTCTACCTGCACAGAATTAAGTGGGTCTGTCTTGCCAGTTGCTGTCTATCCAGCGTCTTCATGGGTTACTTGAACCAAACTTCTCTTTTTGTCCTCCGTCTCCTTCAATATAGGCTTGTAGGCCTGACACTACTGGCTATACCTCTCTTAGGGCAGTGCAAAACTCCTGACTTTTTGGCACAAATATTTGCATGCTTCTTGCCACAGTAGAAAAGAGGTGTTTGCTGTTATGGGTTTAGAGGTTTATCTTCTCAGTCTTTTTAAGAGAGCCTCAGTTCTTTGAGGAGGAGGAAGGGGTACCTATGCTCAGTCAGCCTGGGGGCACTACTCTAAGGTGGGTACTGTGCCTGTCCTGTGTGCAGGCCCTACCCAGAGGAGCTGCCACCTTTGCCAAGTTGTCTTCAGCAGCTGCCCTGTGTGGTGAGGGGTTAAGGATGCTGCGCTAGCAGGGGAGGGCCTGCTGTGTGCAATGCTTTCCCCTTTGTGGCCTTCTCCTCCCTCCAGATGGGACTGTGGGCAAATAGGTCTCTCATGCTGACCCCAGATTTACCCCACAATTGTTCCTGTCTGTTCATTTAAATTCCAAAAGAAATGCAGAGCAAAGAGAAGATCCTGCCCTGTGTCTGTGGAGCACCCAGTCTTGCAGCCTGTGTCCCTGCTTGGATCTTATGGTACTGCTCCAAAAGGATTTCTCGGGAGAGAAGCCGTGTTGGTGATAAATCACTGTGCCTGAGGCTACTGAAGAAGTAAAGTGGGGGAGAAAGGAAGCACTTTGCTCTGCCTTTTATTTTCAGGGTGGCTGCATTTGTGGGGAGAGAACTGTGGGCTGCAAAGGGAGGCTTCCCCCCTTAATCATCCAATTCTAACAGAAGACTTGAAACTGTGGATGCTTCCTATGCACATTGGAGTGAATGGCATGCATGGGGACACCTCGATGTTCTATGTGCAGTCCCTGCCACTTTTAAACAAGCTTTTTGGTATTAAGAATGTGTTTATTAAAGAAGATTTGGGCTTTAGAATAGGTACTAAATCTCTGCAATGTGCTGAATTCCCATTCTGTGATACTCCAGTGCCAGTGCTGAACTGAGGGGAGGCGGGTGAACTTAAATTAACCCAGGAGAGGAGGGTGAATGCTGCTTTCAAGCAGCAGATGCTGCAGCACCAAATAAGCATATTGCACAATAAATAGCAGTCATGGCTTTAATTAGGAATTCAATTGAAGTTGGAAACCACTTGCCTACAGTAAAATTGTCCTATTTAACATTTCTATCAACATATTTTTTTTATCATTGGCATTGTTGCTTTTAATTTAACTTTCAATTTTAACTTTCAATGTAATAGATAAAATCTTTTTTAAGACCACGTTAATAGTTCTTTCTCGTGAATCTATCTCGATCTTGTATTTGAATTACAGACACTGAACAAATCTGAGAGGTTCAGGGCAAAAAATAGGCAAGTCTTTCAACTAGCTGTCCAAAATGTGGAATACCTGGGCTTTTGGATAAGTAGATCTACTTGGAACTCCAGGAATGTGTGTTTAACATCCATACAAAATGCTTTCTTTGAAACCTCTGGCCTGGTGGATTGGAAAGCAGTTGAAAGGTGACAACCTGTCAATATGTGGCTCAGAATTAGAGGAATAGTGGCTTCACCTCCAACAGCAGACTACCTTTAGGTATTGAGCTTCCTAAAATGTAAGTGTAAAAAAAAAAGCTTGCTTTGTTCCATTGGTGTGCTTGTAGCTTACCTATTGCAACCATAATTGATATTTGCCTTTAAGGATGAGCTATTTATTGTGTTGGCAGCTTGGAAAAGGCTTTCCACACTTATAGCTGAAGATCAGTGCATGATAAGTGATTCCTAGTGCCTGCAGAAGCATTTATGTAATGATGGCAGTAACAGGCTGAGGAAAAGATGATGTGTGAGATAGGGCAGATGATTTGATAGTGGGAATCCTCTGGATCTGTCCATAGAGATGTTGAACTGGGAGTGACTGGGACTCTG
Source organism: Pandion haliaetus (assembly GCA_013401275.1). Taxonomy (NCBI): domain Eukaryota; kingdom Metazoa; phylum Chordata; class Aves; order Accipitriformes; family Pandionidae; genus Pandion; species Pandion haliaetus. Next base: position 113,078 of record VYZV01045990.1, read on the forward strand.
CCAGCAGGAATAAGACTCAAAGAAAGCCTCTGAAGAGAAATAAGGAACCTTGTTGGCTAAGAAACATCACCTCTATGCACCTCTTCACCCTCATAGACCACAAAGCACTTGCCAACAAATAAATACATATCTATATTATAAACACATCTCTAAAATAATTGTAAAGCCTTTACTACTGGAATAGTGCCACAGTTCTGAAATGTGGAAATATGACAGGAAAAAAATTCATGAAGCACTAGTAGGTAAAAAATGCAAACAATCATAGGAAGGACATCAACTCATAGTACAGAAAGGGGTAACTTCTGCTAGCCCCAAGTTCCCTGTTATCTCACCTGGGGAAAATTCTTTCCTGGTACAAGATCAAAATCAGGAATTTTGAGTAATTCTGGGAATGTGAGGAGACACAAATCAAACTTTTGAGAGAGTTTAATACCTACAATAATACCAGTATTTTCTACCCTTTATCCTCCTATCAGATGTGGGCAGTCTGTATTGTAATAGAAGGAAGTAGAAAACCAAACCAAGCCCACTAAACTCTGCAAAGAAGTTTTGCCTGACCCCAAATCTATCTGTGTTCTAGCAGAAACTATGTGCAGAGTAGGGGCTGTAGCTGAGCCTTGTTAGCTAGATTGAAATTGCAGCCTAATAAAAGTACCCTAAATTGTAGACATCCATTTATTCCTACTCTGGTTAGGTAATAACTTTCCAAAGCCTAGATCACAAAAGCAGTGTTTGTGCTGAGTGTTGTAAGAGCATGTAAAGAGCTGAAATTCATCCAACACAGAGCTGGATATAATCTGTTCAGAAGTACCCTGGGAAAAATGATATATTAGTAAATATATCAAAAGTAAAAAAAGGACTAGGAGTGGAGAACCCGATAACATGATTTCAAACAGTTGAAAGAAAATATAGTAAGATAAAAAGAAGGAAGCAAAACTTCTTTACACTTCTATTCTACTTAACTCAGAATTTTTGGAGTAACTTATGGGCAGTTAAGCTTCAGGAAGCAGCCTCTGTGTCAAAAGTTTGACATACCGTGTTCCTTGAGCTCTCTAAAACTCTAATATAGCTTGAATTCACTTGTCAAAAGTGGAGAAAGTGGTGGATTTCCAAATATGTGTGTAATTTCAAGCAATGAGTCATAATCAATAAACTATTCCCAGAACTATAGTTAGGAAGTGAATAAAAACAATGTGAAATCACACAGGAAGTAAGGAAATAAGTTTCTAAAGAACTGTAGCCGACAGGATATTGGCTACTGATACTGTATCCAGTTATTTAGATAAATAACGTGTGGGGTTTGTTTTGTTTTTAGTAAGCATAAACAGTTTTGCAACAGAAGGACTTTTTTTTTTTTGTTTTTTTCATTTAAGATTTACCTTTTGGGGTGATTTATTTTGCTGCAACTTATTTTGAAAACACAAAATTCTGATTTCAAGTTTTGCCAAAAGAATATTCTCCCAGAGAAACTGTGGTCTTTTAGTGGAAAGCCACGTGAAAAAATGTCTTTGAAAACATATGGAGAAAGTAGTTTCTAGAATGGTTTCTAAGGCTTATTTTGTGATTTTTTTTGCAAGGTGCTTTGAGATCTCAATACTGCAACATATTTATTTTTTTACAGCTGTTTTTTTTACATAACTGGAGTAGATTTCTGTGCAAGGCATATGCACAGACTAAGAGGTGAGTATGGTGAGAGTGTGAATGGGAGGAAACCTGACCAGAGTATGGGATAGATCCTGCTGCCTTTGAAGCATACGGATCTGCTAAAATATAAGTGATATATGTAGCCTCACAAATGAAATCAAGTCAAATTCAATGCCTGAATGACATCTGTCAGAGATAGGTTGGAATCAGTGGATGTTGCCTTTCCCAGTCCCTTCTCTGTGAGTGATCTTGGATTTTCTTTGTCATTTTAAAAATCTCAAGGAGAGTGCTTTGGATGTGATCTCTTTATACCTTCCATCTCCAATTTTAACTATGACCAGGATTAATATAACATATGCAAACTAAATCTAGGCTATTGCATTTACCAACACTGAATTTTTATGAAGATAGGGTAGCTTTTTAATAATCCTCCCTGGCTTTTATTTGCCTTCCTTTTTAATATTTCAATGAAAAAAATATTTGTTACCATTTGTTATTTTGCAATTTATTTTTGTAAAAGTCTATTTGTGTTGCTTTTGGCCAGAGAGTTACTGTAACTTGCTCCAAATTGCTGTCCTCCTGGAGCAATCCATGGAAATGTGTTGCTATTGTGTTAGTACCAAACTATTTTATATGTAGAAGACTGAAATCACAGGGACAAATGCAATATTTTTCTTTGCTCGACTTCTATCTAATGAGCTCTGCTGTTGGGCAATTGGAGATCTTCATTCTAGCCCTCTCCTTGCTAGTTCCTGTGTGACTGAGTGCATGAATTCTTAATATTCCCATTTCCCCATCTGTAAAATGGGAATTTTTATACTTTCCAGCTCTATAAAATTTATAATGCAATTAATAGGATATTGACAGAGCAGTCTGAGACCTCAGGTGGTAGGCACTATATGTAAATATTTTGACAGTTTTATTATTTCTTCTAGGTTAAAAATAGAAAGGTTTAGGAATCGTATTTGGAAAAACGCTAAGAGAATTTGCGTGGCTGTTGCCAATAGAAGTATTTTGACTATCACTCTTACTATTTAAAAAAAAGTCTCTCATCATGACATACATCTGTTTAAAGTACAGTCCCCATTCACATAATCTTTTCAGCAAGCTCCTTGTGTTAATAGCAAAGACTTCATTTCTTGCAGAAAAGAAGTAATAGGAAAAGTGAAAATAATTTTGTGGGGTTTAGGCCTAATATTCCTGTAACATTGACCTATTAAAGTTCAGTACAATACATTACATTAGATGGGAATAGCACTGGCTAACCCAAAGGATCAGAACTAAGAATAATGTTTCTCACTATTCTTTTCAGCTGACCTTTTGCTTAGCTGTGAGCTAAGGTCATTTTCACTCTTGGCTGGGCTTCCTTGACAGCTAAGATGGCTTCTTTACGAAGATACTGAGATAAACTAGGGTCATGCATTCATTCACATTGCTAAAACCACTTCATCAAATACTGCTTCTATATAAAATACTCCTGATCTAATCAAGAAAACATCAAAATCCTGCAAAGTGCCCTTGTTAATCCTGTCACTACCTAGACCATTTTTCAAGATGATTTAATTAGCAAAGTAAAAGAACTTACTATTCTTTCAGAATTATTCACGCAATTTAAAATGTATGCTTTGGCTTAAGATATAAATATCTTGCATACACTAGTAGAAAATACATGCAACTGTAGCATTGACATTTAAAAGCAAAGCTATATCCTTCACTCAGACATGGTATGATTGTCTGCCAGTATCACCAGAACCCTAAAGCCACAGTAAGAGGTCTACCTTTGCTAAATTTCAACCAGAGATAGGGTGAAAAAGAACTGCTACTGAAAAGAGACATTCAGGGCAAAAATGTAGTTACATCTTTAGTTTTTCCAGAACCAAAATGGCTTTCCAATACCAAGAACTCGGAATGTTCCAGAGAAAAGAAAAAAGGTAGAGGAGATAAATATGTGCCAAAAAAAAAAAAAAGCACAGGTGTTATATGCTCTATGCATATATGCTAACCCATAAAATTTGGGTTAGCGAAGGAAAACCAAAAATAACAAGAACCCATGATGCAACTCTAGTTTAACCCTAGAAGCAACTTCCCCTATTCAATAAAGTGCAGACTTACTGGAGCTAATTGTCAGCATATTCTTTATTACTACTTCATAGTTATAATATCAGAGTGCTCCTAAGGTATAATTAAAGATTTACCTAGATTTATGAGACTATCATCACCAACAGGGTTAAAGAATGCCAGGGAGACCCATTGTGCAAGGGTTTTGCTCAGCAGTTTCCACAGCAGTAAGGGCATTGCAGAATTACTTCAGTGCTTTAGAAAATCTTGGCTGTTTGGCACTAATGTAAGGGGCGTTATTAGAAAGGGGACAGTATGCATGTGTTAGGCCAACTGTGAGCCTTCTTGCCTTTTCTGAAAAGGAGAAAAGGAAAAAAAAAAGGGGTGGGGGGATAAGAAGCCAGAAGAATGGGATGGATGTACTCTGAAGAGTGAAATTAAATAGGAAATTGTAGTTCTCATTTATAAAAACAACAATAATGATATGCAGGAAAGTTGTCAGTGTCCATATAGCCCTCTGTATATCCCTAATACAGATATCCTTGGTAATGGATCAGTGTTCTTCCATCTGAATTTTACACAGCCCACACTTTTAAATGTTAACTAAGCAGTGCTAAATGTTGTAGACTTCCAGATGTTAGTGTATTTATTACCTAAACATTCACTGGTTGTATTTAGCAAGCATAGATGGTAGGATGAGCCTGGAAATCCTGGAAGGGATAGAAACAATCTGTCGTGGTATTTTAAGACATTATGGTACCTCACCTTCCAGTTTACTGGGTATAGGATCAAGCTGCAAAAACCAAACCTGACTTTGATTAGTACTTTATTCTTCAAAGGGTTTCTCTGACTTAAACAGGACAGTGTGAGTGGTCAGAAACCACTGTTAAGGGTTCACAATTTGCCTCTTAGCTGCATTTAAGCATACCAAAAAATAAGACATTAGAACAGAAATGTGATTCCTGTATTAATGATAAATTCTTAGATGATGAATTGTATATGAATTTACCTATGCTTTCATACATAGATCTTGTTAGAAATTACTCATCTCTCCTATATTCACAGAGTCTGTGTCACCGTGGTAGTTTATAGATGGCAAAGGTTGAAATTTGTACCTGAGTTAAATATAATACTCAATTCTGCACATGGCCTGGAAACACTAATTGGTTATCTTGCCCTCTAATATTAGTCTTTTGCAGTGTGAATCTTTGATCCTTCTGGCAAACATTTCAGTTTCTGTTTGCTAAGGAAAGGTTTCATTCTGTGCATACAGTACGTGGGTGCTTACTTCTTATCATGCTCACAGCAACAGTGTAGAAAAGCTAATATTCGTTGCACATAAATTGCTTCTCTTACTGCAACTTTCACATCCTGTTCCTTCCTTCTTTGGAAATTCAGAGTTGAACCTGTAATAGAAATTTAAGTCATGTGAAAAGGATCCAAGGTAGAAAAAAGAATATCTTCTGTGGGAGGGACTGCCATTTTGAAAAAGTGAGGTAAGGGGAGTCAGAAGAATGTAGGAAACAATAAAATTATGTTATTTTGCACTTTCCTGTAAACAGCTTGCCTTTAAAACTGCTTTAAGTAAAGAACCCTTAGAACTTTGAGCACATAATAGGCTCTTGTAAGACCATTGCAGTTTCACATGCAAACACTCGACTTTTAGAAAATGCTGGAATTTTAAGCTACTCATTCAAGCTATACTTTGTTGGTGTTGGCTGATATATACATGATTTCATATTTTCTGTAGCTCCCTGATCATGTAATACTCCCCCGCCCACCCGCCCCACACCTTTTCTTCTAGAGCACAGGATGAAATGTTTTCTAGAAATAAACTAAGGCACAGCATGAGGTAATTATCTGCAAGTTCCTTGCCTTAGTAGCTCTAGCAGTTGAAAGTTAACAGTAACACTTGTTACTGCTAGAGAAAAGACATGGCTAAAACATGAGAATAAATAATATGCAAGAAAATTCAATCACAAATCTGGCTGCTCAGGATGGGAAGTATAGGGCCTGAATAGTAGGCTTCCTAAGCTCCAACAGTAGTGCATAAAGTCAACCAAGCAGCACTTACATATGCAGATCTGGAAGCTGGAGCATGTGGCCAGGAGACAAAAGGCTTTAACTTGCGATTCAGACTTACTTGAGGACTCTGCTGCCTGTAAAATGGGATAAATAGTATTGTCCATCTCCCTGTGGAAAGACATCATTAGTAATTCTGAGGCATGCATATACTCTGGTAATAAATGTCAAAGCAATTCAGCATTCCTTGCAGCAAATGCATCAGAGGCAGAAACCCAAATGGAGAGCTGAAAAGGTATTCTTGGAATAGCTGCCTCTTTCCCTGAGTTGCAGTGTCCCCCCATATAGTGCATGATGCAGGGCTTTTGCAGAGAAAAGTAGTAATATAATTGAAGACAGCTTGTGCTACACTTAAGTAGAAAGCAGATTTGAAGTCGTATGGACCACCTAATTTTAGTAGTCCCTATCTTGTAAGTGCTTAACTTTTATAAAATAAGTCATCATCTCTCAATAGTCTTAATGTAATTTCCTGGGAAATTTTTTTTTCAGATGAAGGAAATGAAAAAATTCTATTTTGTGCAGTCTTAACAGCTCCCATCAGGCATGTGATTTGACTCTGATTCCTCAGGACAGATTTAAACTATTTGAATGACAGGACTTTTTAAGTTACTGGCAGCAGGAAAAGGTTCTTGTCTTGGAAAGGGTGGGCTGTTGCAGCTATGCGCTGAGCCAGGGAACCCAGACCAGATTGAGTATGCAAGCTCATGCTCTCTTGGCTGCGTGTGCATCCTAATGCTGGAGGAAACTTCTGCTGTGTGGTGACACTGAGGTGGAGGATGTGTGGGAAAGTCCTATTAAATAAAGGCTTTGCTCGCCTGCAGAACATGCGTGTACTACTGCTGTGTTGGCTGCAGGGTGACTTGGCCTTTTAAAACATTCATTTTCAGTCAGTACTTGGGAATCCTGTGAAGACCCAGCAAACAGTCTGAGAGCAGAAAGGAAACTATCTGGGGGGGGAAGGTGTTAAGGGTAAGCTGCAACCATTTCTTTCCCCCTGCACTAAAGAAATAGTGGAAGAACTTCCTTAGCTCCAGCAATTTCTTCATGTCATACTTTGAAAGCTGGATGGAAACAAGAGGTTTGTAAGAATTTCTCAAATGTAAAGGCAAAAGAGTCACTTAAAATGAAAGATGGAAACCAAAGGGGAGTTTTTAGCTGCCTCTCATACGAAAATCCATGCCTGTGTCTTAGGAAGAAGTCTTAAACACAAACCAGTAAGTTGTTCTCTTATTTGTATTAGTATATTTTTTTCAAGCTTTTAAAGTGTGTTAAGAAGATAGGCAAATCCCTAAGATGTTCATTCTTATATAGTAACAGTTTTGACCCTGTATCACTCAGGAAGCAGAAGGCAGAAATGCGTAGACTCTTAAAGGTATCTTGGTCCATAATTTGCAATGACTTAATAGATGGTAAGATTTCAGTAGGAATTATAAATCTGCATATTGTGACTCCTGCAATCCTTTAAGAGGAAAATCTGTGAGAACAAGGCCCAAAAAGGTTCTTTCTTTTTTTTTGTTGTTGTTGGTGGTTTTTTTTTTTTTTTGTAAATTGCATTGTGTTGGGCAACTTGAAGCCTTGGGCTTGCTACAGACCCTGATTTTGTTTCTTGTGTCCTGTGTTGTCATATTCCTCTTTTCATGTTAGTATGGGTTAGCATTAGGAAATGTGTTAGCGTGGCCTGCCAGATGCTTTGGGAAGGTCTGTTTTGCTCTCAGCAAGCAAAAGGTTCCTCAGCCCTGACATAATCACTTGAAATCCATGTGAGAAGTACCCTTTAACACTCAGAAGTACTCTCTCAGCGATAACATGCCTTAAAGAAGAGGTATACATCAAAATTTAAGCCATGTCATTTCCTTGAGCAAACAGAACTCAACAAGGACAGCTCTCTGGAAGGGTACAATGACTTCTACCAACTAATACATTTGTATATTAAGACTTTTCTTTTTGCAGTATAATCAAACTAAACTATAACTGGTCATCTTTTAGCCTAGTTTCTTATGGAAAAAACCCATATGCTCTCATACAGCTTATTTGGTTCTGTAGGTCCCTCCCATGCATAACTTTCTTTGAAACTAGGGTTCAGAAATTAGCAGACAGATACTGGTTTTAAGGTATTCATTTCCTAAGAGCTCCAGGCAAAGAGAAAGGTAGAGGAAGAGCCTAACAGTCCTCACCTGAGAGAAAAATTTTGTATGGTGTTCATAACTTATTAGCCATCAGAGCATTTACGCTGTAGGGAGCCCTTCTAAATATCCCAGCAGAGGAAAAGCCTTGGATGGACCTTGTGTCTCCATAGATTTCATAGTTAAGACTCCAAGCCACAAATCTACTGGAGACAATGTTCTGGAACTACTTGTTTGCTTTGAATTGTAAAATTATGGTTTTCCATGAACTGTCCAGGGAACCCTACTGGAAATATAGTTGACATTGTATGTTTCTGGGTGTGTGTTTCATAAAGATGTGCAATTTGTCTCTCTCTGATGCCTAAATCAGCATCTTCCCAAGTGGGAAAGGTTTTTTTGCAGAAGTTACCTTTTTCTGTTACACCTACAGCAGGTGTTTCCAGGAAGGGATCCTAAGAAAATAAAGGTGTTTGTGAAGTAGACGGTTGAACTGCTAGCAAAGTGCTGTTTCAGCTACCTGCTAACTGTTGCAAACTGGCTCCCAGGGTTCTTGGATTCAGAGATGCAGCATGCTTCCTTGTGGTCCATTTGCACCACCAAGGGGAATTCAGCCTTTGAAAAGAAACCTCTTCTCTGACAGCTCATGAGTGAGAGTGGCAGATGGGAAAGGGCAGCTGAAGACAGTTCGGGTGCTTTGTAAACAGCCTTTGCAATGAGGACGTGGTGTTGGAGGTGGAAGTGGCTGCCAAAAGCTGGAATGTAAGGATGAGGGTGAGAAGAGGTCAGCAGGGTGATTTAAAGTGATCATGACCTGGACAGAGCAGGGGGGTGGGAAACAATTTTTAGCAACTGTATACGTAAATGGTTGTAATAATTAAAACTCTACTACCAGCCACAGTAGTAACAGTAAAACATGAGGGCTTGGGCAAGCAGGACTAACCTACTGCTGAAATACTCCATTGCTTAAACGCTGATAAGTGTTTTTAATTCCGTTCGAGCCAGGTTAGTTATAAGCTCAGTGATATCCAGCTGCAGAGGAACACATGGCCAGTCCTGTCATCTCTCACCTTAATGAGCACTGAAAGCGAGTAAGTAGAAATTCTACTCAGTGCTCAGCATAGCAGTTCATTATATAAGTTCTACATATAGTTAAATTAGTAGCTTAGTTGACAAGAAGGTGACATAGCTCAACTTATTTTTTAAATTGCTTAGCTTTATCACTCTATTGAACAGATTGTTCAAGTATTTATAGAATACTGTGCTACAGCCATTGTGATCTGCAATTAAGGCAAAAATGGTCAAGTAAAATGATATGATCAAGCAGTTTAAAATGAGTTGACCTCTGTTTGCCATCAACCAACCAGAGGTTGAGGCTTGAACCACAAAATTGCCTTTTTTAATTCTTTAAGGAAATTGGGTGCTGGGACTGAAATGTGTTTTGACTGAAACTTTAGAAAGAGAGAAAAAAAAAAAAGCTATGAGGCTAAGAATTTTGTTACTCTCTGTTGTGGTTTATTACATGTTGTTGGGTTTCAGTGAGATGACCTTTCGGTAAAAGCTGTAAACCTTAGAGGAATTACAGTTGCTGAACTCCTCGGCCAAGGATCTTGCCACCGTGAAGGTGTCATGCTCCTGAAATATATAGAGTTTAGATTTTGGTTTAAAAGTACAAAGGGATTTAAATTAATGGAAAACAGTCCAATTGAAAGGTCTAGGACTTTCGGCTCCCAAGACTTTGACTCTAACCCTGAAAGAATAAGAAAGTTACATCTTCATCTCTCCAGCCCTGACTCGGAGAACATGATTCCAGGGGGGGAAAAAAAAAAAAAAAATCCAATTTTTTTTTTTTTTTTTTTTTCTTTAGCACAAAGATATTTGTGTACTTACATTTTATGTGGAGTTAACAATCTCTTGCTTTTGGAACCACAGCTGAAAAGAGAAGTATGAAATAAATGAATCATAAAGAAGGCAGCTCAGGTTCAGCCAACCTCTTTTAAAATACTTTAGAATCATGATTATAACTTCTAAAGTGACATTTTTCTTACCTTGCAAGAAACTTGTTTAAATCCTCAGTGTGACTTTTGATTTATTTTTTTTTTTTCCAACTTCCCTTTCACAAAGATGCATTATTTGGAAAAGGAATTCATCATTAACAGTTCTTTAATTGACTCTGGTGGACATTGTGTGGAGGGGAGTCTTGGCCATCAGTGCCTTTGGTGAACTCCTGTTGGTTCTAGGAAGGAGAGCTGGGAAAGTGATACAGAGACAGAGAACAAAAATTTAGGGGTTAAGGAATGCATGTTCAGAGGAACCTTTGAACAGCAAAAATAGAAAAATCTTCCCAGAAAGAACCTCAACCAAGAAGTGAATTAGTTCCCACTGATAAATTTTTGGCCTAGAGGGCTCTTGACTGGTGAGGAATCAGCTGACCTGTGTGGTTGGGGTGCTCCCACCCTCTTCTAGTGCAGCCTCCAAAACTCAGTAGTGTCTATATTCTGCTCTCACTTATGTCAATGGTGAAAACTCCTATGATTTAGAAAATAGCATTGTATGTTTTTATTGCTAAGCTGGTCAGATATTACTTCAGTTTGAGAAACACCTGGGCATCATTGCCCAAGGCTTAATTTGAAGAATTAGCAATACATAATTTTTGCAGATTGAAAGAAACTGGCTGTTTCAAATGAGCTTGTTCTACAAGCTGCATTGTTTTAATTCACTTGGAGGTTCTTCAGGCTTTTTGGAGTAGTTGTCAGCGTTTAGGTTAAAAGTTCTTGAAAAAGAAGTCCAGTACTTTTAGCACTTCCCTCTAACGCAGTAGACTATGTCTTGTTTTGCAATAACTACAGATCCTTATGCTGCCAAGAAATATTTCCAGCAGATTTTGTAATAGAAGGAGTCCACTGGAGATGGGAAATGAAGATACAGGAATATCTGACATCAATCTTGGCCAGAGTATCCAGTTCTGTTTTTGACTGCACTGGGCTGTTGCTGGTTAGAGCAAAATCCATCAGTGCAAAATTATATGCTACGCAGTAGGATGTAAAAGTGCTCATCTGGACAGCACTGATGTGTTCTTGCTACCAGACTCTAGATGCATCCTTAGCTTACATCCCTATGCTTGTCTCAATGCCTTGGCTTACTCTTCTTTCTAGTGGTATTTTGAGGACTACTGGTGGAAGTAGATCTTTCCTTGCTTCTGCCTCAGGAAGGCAAGGAAGAAGAGGCATCACACACATTCCTCTCTACTTCTCACAGTAGAATAACTGATTATATCATTGGGTGTCTTGCTTTACTGCTGAAACTAATAGCATTGCATGAATCCCTTGCAGCTCTCCTCAGTGATTACTCCTGCTGGCATCCAGGGGTCTTTGAAAGGCTTTTTGCACTGCTTTTCGACAGGGAAAATTTGTGAGAGGGAGAACTTTCTGCTGCCAAGGGGTCGCAGGGCAAATTCAGCTTAGCAGCTCACCTTAACTGAGTCTGCTGGTGCCCGCCATGTGCTAAAACTTCAAATTTGATCTGGTCAGCATGGCTATGCACTGCATAGGTGGTTTGAAGTTGGATTTATCCTGCCATGGGAACTGTCTCCACCAATGAAAGGAACAGCCTGTGAGCCTAGTGGTCTGTGACAGCCTGGAACTCGAAATCAAAATGGGTGTGTTGGCAAGGGGTGAGCAGCTGAATCCTCAGAGCAGCTAATTCTACTTCTGCTGTCTCTCTTTTTTTCCACATAGTCATTTTGGTGGTTGTGCACAAGTCTATATAGGGAGTAGAAAGCAATATAGGTCTTTTCCAGCTCCTTGCGTTTATTTTTGTTTGACCTAGTAAGCCACCCTCCCCCTCTTATTTTTGCGGCCAGTCAATCTTGTAAAGCTAGCCATCCTGACTTGCTGTACAAGCAAGAAAAAAATTCTAGAAGTGGAAGTTCAGTGCTGCAATGTGATTTAACTGTACCTGTCTAAACCTCCTAAGCTTGACATGTTAGTATCAGAATATGACATGTCCTTATCAGAATGATGTGTGAAGCCTGAGGCACTTCAGGAGTGCTGTTTAACCACACTAGAACATTTAGTCTTAAAATGCTGTTTTAATTTTTTAGTTTTTGGTACCCCTGGTCTAGTCCAAGACCAGCATGTAGATGTTTACTAAATAGGTAATGATGATCAATCCAGTCCAAGAAACAGTGGGATTGGTGTATGGATATTTTAAATGAGGTGGAAGGAGCCCCAAGAAAGTTAGATTTTGTACACGTTCACCCATTCTCTGGATGCTCAGGATTGATGAGCAAGTGTTAGTGTGCATCCACACTCAGTTTGCTCATCAGTCCCATCTGGGAAGGCCTGGAAGTCTGAACCCAACAACCAATATTCTTTAATGAATTTTTTTCCTTTTTACCACTTCTTTTCAAGCAGGGGAAATACCCTGGTTTTTCATTGTTTTCATGTGTGTGACAGCAATCAAGTCACTCCAGTGGTATAGGGCATTATACACCAGCATGCTAGGCACTATATCTTAGGGATGGCCCTCTCCTTAGATGTCCAGTCTTGCTGGGAATAATGTCACATAGGAACTGCAGAAATGAATCTGTCACCAGAGATTTTTCCAGCCAAATTTTATTGCCCAAAGACAAGATGTTTCATTTCTGAGCTGATTTGTCTTTCACTTAACCCTAAACATTTTTAAGACCTTTCCACAAGACTTGAAGGCCAATCTCATGCCAAAGAGGGGGTATTTTTTTTTTGCTTCTGTTCTCCCCTAGGTCCCCTTCATTAACTCAGCAGAGAGTGGTAGAATTGCTTTTGTGTTGGGGCTAGAAAATGATAATTTTTCAAGAGTGTTTTAAAACATCAGATGGGAACAGAAGTTCACAAAAAGTATTTCTGCCTTTTTTTTTTTTTTTAACAAACTGTTTCATAGCATATGCACCACTTAATATGGCATATGTTAACTTCAGTGTTTTAATTGATTAGCAAAGTAAACAGACGTATATAATGGGAATGATCTGTCAGTAGCATCATGAGGCTCCAGCAAGGTGCATTCTTTCTTAATTTAAGAATGTACTTGTTTAGTAGTTTGGGGCTTTTGTTGTCTATGATTTAAAAGAAATTTGATACATTATCTACTGTACGTTTTACTTTCACCCCTGCAAGCTGTACTGTCTAGCAGCATGCAAATGAAAGATGGCTTTACATACAGGGGGAAAGAAAGGAAGGGATCAGATGTACTACTAAATACACAGTGTGGAATATTGTCAATGTTCCCTAGTGACCTTGGGAACAGACCTTGACCATGAAGAAAACAGACTGTAATTAATAACTCAAAAAGTTCCAGTCAACCAGGCTAGATTGCAAAAGGCATGGGATGGGGAGGAGCAGTATCCAAACTTGTCTGTGAAGCAGAGTTTGGGTTTATATCAGTCTTTGCATGTATATAAGCCCTTGTTTTTCCAAGTAAGAGAAACAAATTCTTTACTTTCTGTTAAAGGAAAATCTGAAAAAAATTATGTTAAGGGGCATGCTGCAAAAGCTGACTTCTCTTCCATGAACTTTCCTACACGGTCTCAGCTGCTTCTTTGCCTTAGCAGAGGTTTTGGTCTTGGATAGGCTTGTGCAGAGTGAAGGTACCAAAGCACTAAGGTTAAAGTAAGGATTGAGAACTGTTACTTGCCCACTTGCATAAGCTGAATTTCAGTTTATTAAATGTCTTTGTCACGTGAACCATTGGGTAGTAAAAACCAGGCTGTAGCATGAGAATGTCTCTCGCAGTACTTGAATTGCTCCTATTAACATTCTTATTAACTCTAACTTCATACTGAATTTTTTAAGTTTATTGGGTTTGAATGATTTGCACTGGTGAGGCCACACCTTGAGTACTGTGTTCAGTTTCAGTTCACTACAGGAAAGCTATTGAGGCGCTGGAGCATGTCCAGAGAAGGGCAACAAAGCTGGTGAGGGGCTCAAGTCTTATGAGGAGTGCCTGAGGGAACTGGGCTTGTTCAGGCTGGAGAAAAGGAGGCTGAGGAGAGACCTTATTGCTCTCTACAACTACCTGAAAGGAGGTTGTAGTGAGGAGGGTGCTGGTCTCTTCTGTCAGGTGGCTGGTGATAGGATGAGAGGAAATGGCCTCAAGTTGCAGCAGGGGAGGTTTAGATTGGATATGAGGAAAAATTTCTTTGCTGAAAGGGTTGTCAGGCATTGGAACAGGCTGCCCAGGGAAGTGGTGGAGTCACCATCCCTGGAAGTATTCAAAAAGCATGTAGACAGGGCACTTGGGGACGTGGTTTAGTGGGCATGGTTGATGGTTGGACTCGATGATCTTAAAGGTCTTTTCCAACCTAAATTATTCTATGCTTTACTGTGGAGTTTGCTTTACTGTAACTGACTTCCATTAGAAAAATTCAGCTCAGACAGCAAGGTCAAATACTCCATTCTGGCTCTAAGCATCTCATTTCTGTAGGCAAGCTTGCAGACTTTGAGATGCTCTGCAGGTGGGCCTCTTAAATCTGGGCATAACTCTTAAAACACAACTGTTATTCTTAGTTACTGCTCTAAGGACAGCTTTCCTGAGAGACACAGACTAAACGTCATCTCTAAAATCAATCATTCTGTCTAAAGTATTGCAAAAACATCTATGACAGCCTTAGATTATTTTGGATGTAGTAGATAAGTGCAGTTGTTTTTTTAACTTGTACATGGGAGGTAGTTTCTTCCACAGTTTTGATAACCTTCATGCACATAGCAGTTAACAGCTGAAAAACATTTTTTTCATTAAAGCCTATCAACCACATACAAAAGTGTACATCCAGTAGGACAAAGGCTTTGGGGACCAGGACTTCTTGTTGCTACTCTCTGCATGAAGCTGACCTTGTCTGTATTCTATAATGGAAGTTACTTCATCATCCAGCTTTGGGCCTCTCCTGAGCAAATACTGTCAATCATACTGAATTGTGCCAAAAGGCATACCAGCTATGTCATGTAGATGACTGTCCACTGTGGACTCAAATGAGACCACCAACCCTTAACCCTAACAGAACGGAGAATTTGTTTTGTTTCAAAGTAGAGACAAGTACATAAGTCTACAGGGTGCTTTTGATTTTACACTAGCTGTTGGTAGGTTTTCTAGGGATTATATATGCTACTAAAAAAAAAGGAAAAAAAGGAGGTTTTGTTTGTTCTCTATGTACTGTGCAAAAACCAGTCACATTCAACACTTCATATTTAGCTGATGTAATAAGCTTTACAGAAATTTAAAGAAATAGGCTGTTAATTTTGCTTGATTATTTTGATAACAACCATATTTGGTTTAAAAATGAGGGATGTTTGTTACAAAAGTATGATACCCCAAAGACTTGGAGATACAAAACTCTTCAAAGTTCAAGTTGCAGTGTAGCTAATGTCCCCAGTTTAATCTGGGAAGTTTGCAAAGTTCTTACTGCATAATATTTTAGTATTTTGTTAATTTTTGCAGCAATTGTTCAGACTCAAATTGCCATTTTAATGTTTTCCCTTAACTACCTTCATCAGCCACAGATCATAGGACACTGAGAATCCTGGCTAACAAAGCTAGGAAAAAAGTATTTAGCAGACAATGACTGTAAGCAAATTTCAAAAACCCAGGCCAATTACAAAACATATTCTCCCTCATTCAAAATCAAGGCAGTATTTTACATCTTCCAGGGCCTTTCTGAGCCTCTATTAGCATTCCAGATTTGGAGCAAAAAGCTCATTTGTCCCCACAGGAAAAATATAGATTGATTTCTCAAAGTATGGTCCATTATCTTCCTTGTGCCCTCAAAGCCACATTTGGACTACAGTCAGTGATGTCTGTTGAGCTAGCTGAGCATTAGTCCTGGTGGTCATTTGACCATTAATCCTTTGGTTGTTGTATGGTGTAAACATTATGTTACCTCATCACCCGGAATCACCATTAGCCTGTGTATCACCTGACCTGGCCTGCTGAAGGATTTCATATCCTTCACCATTGTATCTTAGCACTGTTGCCAGCGGGCCCTTCAATTTCAAAAGTTTCTACAAAAAATAAGGGAGAATATCTAAGCACAGATGTTTTTAAGGCCAAATTTTACTCTTTAAGCTCCAGAGAAGCCTTAGTCCTTTATCCTGTGGTATAATTTTGTATGATGATTTTCCTGGTCAAAATTGGGTTCACCTTACTGCAGTGAGATGTAAAATATAAATGACTATTATAAAAAAGTCGTACCAGAAATGCTGAAAAAACTTCCTATATTTTACTTCTCAGGATGGGTTAGGAGTGTTTCTCATCAGAATCTCTGTCTCCTTTCAAAAGCCATGTTTCATAAAACTCTTTTTAAATGCACCAGTTGTGAGAATGAAAGATCAGTGACATGACAAAAAGGCCAAACACAACGTAGAGCAGTGATGCCTCCATAGAGGCACATTCACAGCGTATGATGGTGAAGATGTCAATTTACTGCAGCATCGTAACAGCTAATAAATCCTATGCATTTTAATAGTTTCTCAACTCGTGAATGTTTTTCCAGTTTTCATGTCACACCTGAGTCCCTTTTAGAAAAGACTTTTCCTGTGCAGAACTACTAGATTTTTCTATTGAAAGATTTCAATGTAATTAAACTGATTGCTGAAAAAGACATCATTCTTCTTTTAATAAGGCAATTTACATATTCAATAACTTTAGACTTGCTTTCTGAAAGACAGTTTGAAAGTTTATTTGTATGTTCTTTCACTCAAATGTTTTGAGATTCTCTCATCTTATTTCTATTAACATGCCAATAAATTATATCAAAATATAAGGCAGTTTCTGTATTTTTCTTATTTAGCAGATAGATTATAGTGAAGGTCTTGATTTGAACTTCAGGAGCTTAAAGGTATTTTGTCATTGATTTTGATGGCTTTTGGCCCTAAGAAAGCATGATGTGATTTTTATTCCTCCCCCCCCAGCAATCTAAATAGAGTGAATGTACAAGAGTAATTAAGACAGTGTAATTTAATACTTGGTAGGAGTAAACAATACTCAAAGCAACTTTAAATTTTAGCAATCACCAAAGATCCATTTTGGACTCATACCTCAAGTTTGATTTTAAAACATAGTAACTTGATGCCTTGTAAATGTTTTTCTTAAATGCCAACAGGTATGTTTCCTGTCACCAAGAAATGTTGACTTCTAGTTGTAGGCAAAGATATGCAGTAGTACCATAATGGGATGTCCTTTTATCTTTTTATGCCAGTTCTGCAGATCTTCTGATCATTTTTGTGCTTATTATGCACAATTTAGTTCTTCCTTGGTTTGCAAATGAGCCACAGAGAGAGATTGATTTTTACAGATGTTTGCGATTCAATATTGGTTGATAAATGTTTTAGATGTGGCATAGAGCTCATAATTAAGGGTTTACATTCCATAGACCAAAACTTCTTAACATAAAACATTTATTAGCTAATACGTACCACAACTCCTGGTAGGTGTACTGCTATGGGTAACTTCTGATACATGTGTTGATCACTGAGATCAAGTTACTGTTTCTGCTTCACTAGTTCCTTGAGTAAAGGGCTTACATGCAGGAGGAAGGTCTGTGTAAGCTATTTGCTTGTTACAGGAGACTGAACTTTACTACAAATACTTTTCTCATGCATATGGATGGCTTGCAGGAGAACTGACATGGGTATGGCTTTTGATTTTCATTTTGAGCATTCCTGCTAGTTTCATCCTTTTGTATAGGAGTAACAGAAGGCTCATGCTTCAGCTCATAAAATTAGAAGAGGTTTAAGTGGACTAAAGGCTTCTTCATAGCCCCTGGCTAAGTGACCACCTAGAAATGCTTCCTAAATGCAAGATGAAATCATATGAAATCAGTCATGTGAAATCTTCATTCAGTGAAAACATACCAGGTTAAAAGTCAGATACTAATAAATTTTAATGGAAAATGGATAAAAAATATTACATCCAAGGAACTGAATGAATGCTACCAAGGAGTCACTCACCATTTTTAAAGTTCTTGCAATGAAATAAGAGGACAAAAATGATAGCTATAGAATTTCATTTTCCTTCCAGTTTTATTTGCCTGACCCCTAGTTAGCTATGTCTTCATTAAAAGAACAAAACTCAGAATTTCACACCCATTTAACACCAAGTTAAGTATCACTTAACCCCTTGGTACTGACCAAATGTATCCCCATTAAGCAGAGTTTTTGTTAGTACCATCCCAATTAAACAGCAGTCACAGCTATTCACTAACATTATACCAAATTAGTTTCCTGGGAGGTATCTTAATAAAGCAACCATCCCAATTAAGCCTGTCCTCATTAGATGGAGGATACAGTATTACTATTTTATTGTAATTGAAGAAAGGCTCATGGTCCCATTTCATATAGTTTAGCTACAGAATTATTAATAAACAACAGTCCCAACTAATATATTAGTGCTGACTCAGGATATAACAGCACTGACCTATTAAATATGGCATTTGCATGTAATCAGTGGCTTCTTGCTGTAGTTTTCTGAGCCACTGGAAAACAGAAGGATTTTGTCTTCTTGTGATGTCCTTGTTGTTCTTTGTTGACATCATCACATTTAGTCTGTACAAAA
>VYZV01045992.1:0-26158 GCA_013401275.1 Pandion haliaetus
GAATCACAGAATGGTTTGGGCTGGAAGGGACGTTCAAAGGTCATCTAGTCCAACCCCCTGCCACAGGCAGGGACATCTTCAACTAGNAAAAAAATTCTTCCTTATATCTAGTCTGACTCTACCCTCTTTCAGTTTAAAACCATTACCCCTTGTCCTATCACAACAGGCCCTACTAAAAAGTCTGTCCCCATCTTTCTTATAAGCCCTCTTTAAGTACTGAAAGGCTGCAATAAGGTCTCCCCAGAGCCTTCTCTTCGGGCTGAACAACGCCAACTATCTCAGCCTGTCCTCATAGCAGAGGTGTTCCAGCCCTCGGATCATCTTTGTGTCCCTCCTCTGGACCCGCTCCAACAGGTCCATGTCCTTCCTGTGCTGAGGACCCCAGAGCAGGACGCAGGACTCCAGGTGGGGTCTCACCCGATCGGAGCAGAGGGGCAGAATCCCCTCCCTCGACCTGCTGGCCACACTGCTTGGGATGCAGCCCAGGACATGGTTGTGGACATGTCCCTTACCGAAGGGGACAGCTGTGGACTGTAGCTGTAGCATCCTTTACAGCGTGGTACAGCCTGTGACACTGCCCATGTCCTACAGCTGGTGGTGAGGATGCAGACAGTCAAGCATGCATAAGCCCAAGTGCTTTTCCCTGGATTGCTACTGTAAAATGCATCCCTCTTAGGAAGGTCAGAGAGCTTGGGCACAGCTGGAACTCAAATGTCTGCACTGACTTTGTTGGCAGAGGTGCGGGTGGGATGTGGTCTGCAGCAGCTAGCGCTGACCCAAGCAATGCCAGGGAGCAGCTCAGGGGTTGAGCAAATGCCATTCTGGAGGCCAGGAAAGTCTTAACATTGACGTGGCCAGACTAAGCCTGAGGTCCAGAGGACAGGTCCTGGCATGGGGTGGTTCACTAGCCGGGGGGGTTTCACCAAAATCAGTAAGTTAGCAAGATCAAAAAACAAATTCAAGGTGGACAGTGCTGAAATTTACCTGGAGAGTATTTGTGAGACTGAGAAGGACTGTCTACAAACCCCTGTGCTTCCAGGCAAAAGTGAACTTATAAGCAGTGGTAAGAAGATGAAGGCCTCCTCACGCTGACAGCAAATACCAGACATATTCTGAAGAGGGGCTCTGCTGGCCGCGTTGGCCACAGCCGCTCCCCAAAAGGGGACGCTGGACCGGGCAGGTGGATGTGGGCTCTGGTGCAGAACCACAGGTCTCGCTCACCTGGAGAAACCGATTCCTTAGCCTCCCTCTGCTTTATCTCTGAAGAAGAACAAAGCATGAAAATCAGGTCATCAGACATTTCTAGGGCTCTCTTTGGAGAAGATGAATAGCTGTTTGGTACCATCCTGCCCCCTGACTACTTTGGTGGTGCAAGTTCAAGGTTGTTCAGTCGCTGCATGATGGAAACAGCCTGGAACTATCTGTGCAGATGCAAACAGGCAGCTTTTGGTGACAGCCTGTTCTAGGCAATTGCACATGAGAAGGATTGCATAGGTGTTTGGATACGGTGACCTGAATTTTTATACTCACCTCTGGTGGTGAGTTCATTCTGAGTTTGTCCAGGCTATTACTTGCATGTCTTACTAATGCTGGCAGTTTAGGTGATTTCAATATCTGAGAATGATTTGAAAGTCTAATTAATGACATTTGCTTCTCTTAGGTGTATGCAAAGGTATTAAGGAAGATTAATTCTCCCCTTACAGCGGTTTGCACCAAATAACATCATCAACCTCTCCAAAAGAGAAGAGGGGTCTTTCCTAGGTTTGGAGCTACCAGGGCATGGGATTCCCCTGTGTAACTTAAAATAAAAAAGTCAACACTGCTGCTTTCAGTCCAGTGCTGAGATGACCTGGAAGCAGCACAGGACTAATCCTCTCTGCATTTTACTGTACAGGCTGGGAAGCCTTTGGTATGAATCACAAAAACAAACTCCTGACTTCAGGGCATGAGCAGGACTGTTAAAGTGCTGATGACCTGTGCAGTTTATCCTGGCTCGGGATGAAAAGCTGCTTTACTGTCCTTCACCATGCACAGTGCTGCTGGAGATCCCGCTGGGATCATATAGGGAGGGCTGGTGCTTGGGGATATCCGCAGCTTCAGGAAAGGAGCCTGGGGTCTCCATACATCCCACTCTGCTTTGCAATCAACTTATGCGTATTAACCATCCTGGACCTCCTTGGAGACACTGCCTGGGCTCTCACATGTTCACCCCCTCCATCCCCATGGCTCCTGCAGCCCCCATCCTCATCCTCACGAAGCACCATCAGACCCCACAGACCAAGTGACAGCCACTTTCTCAGTGAGGTGGTCTCCATCTCGCTGAAGGTGCTGTGGGGAGTTATATTTATTAAGAGCATCCTCAACAGAATCATAGAATCCTAGAATGGTTTCGGTGGGAAGGGACCTTTAAGGGTCATCTAGTCCAACCCCCCTGCCATGAGCAGGGACATCTTCAACTAGACCAGGTTGCTCAGAGCCCCGTCCAACCTGATCTTGGATGTTTCCAGGGATGGGGCATACTCAGCTGAAGAGTGGATGCAAAGGAAAGCAAAGACTTCAGCCCCATGGGCAATGGGGAAACAGCACTGTCACCCCAGTGAAGGAAAAGGAAAATTTGGGAAGTGGCTGCACACCCCGGGGACTAATTATAAACCCAGCGCTTCCCCCGTGTTAGTCCTGACAACTCTGCAATCCCCAGGCAATGTGTGGAAGTGGATCTTCTCTCTGCCAGCTCAGAGGAAAAAAAAGCATTAAAATATAGTCCCCAAATTGAGGGCATATCAGATATTACACTGACAAAAGGAGCAAGAGGTGCTTTAGAAATGTGCCTAAGAAGAGGAGAGACTGGCACTCAGATGGGTTTCACAGCCTCCCTTTTTCTGTCTTTTTGCCATGTACTTTAGGAAAATGAACTGCTGTGTGGCAAAGCTGAAAGACATTTACTCAAAAAAATTTGGCTCAAAACTTATCTCATCCAGAGGAACCTCTGAATATTGCAGTGAGAATCATCCTGCTCTTTTGGATTAATTTTTCCTCCTGTAAAATAAGGATCAGTAATGTTTGGAGCAGGATCCTTCCCTTCCTGTATTGCAACACTATCCAACACCAACACAGCCCTGATATCGGCCAGTAAATGTTACTACAGTCTTCTGAAGAATGGAAGATGTACGGGACATCATGAAGAGTACGTGATGTCTCTTGTGCAATAAAACCCCACTGGCCTGACAACTTTTTCTGTTGGTCCTCCACAAATTACCCTGTCCTGCATTCCCAAACCCACAGCTGCTGCTCCCCACTCAAGGAGAAAGAACCCAACCCACAGGTTGGGCTGTGCACACCAACATTTTTAATATAACCCCACGGCAAGGGCGTACAGACTTCCCTGCACGAGGGAGAGAAGTTGCACTGGTATTTGTGAGGATGCATTTGGTTCATAACAACAGATAAGGGGTTAATAAGGGTTCACCAGCTTCTGGAAGCAGGTAGCTCCCTGCACCATATGCTTTTACTTGCTCTGATAAAGTCTCCTAAGAAACACCATCCCTATCGAGCAGGAGTAGCATGCACATCTAGAAAGCGTCCAAGCAGAAGGAAACACAGCTAAATCAGTGCTTTTTGCCAAATGCCCAGAGATTCCTCTCCTGCCAGATCCCTAAACGCCTAGCCATCTGTTTCCCTCAGCCCCATAACCTGTCCTGGAGAGGTTTGCCAAGAGGCTTGTCTGGCCTCGGCAGGAGAAGGGGCTCTTCCCACATCTTCCTATCCCGGCTGGAGAGCAGGCTCAGAAACTGTCTGGGTCTCTGGCCACTCTTCCCGCACCTCCCCGAAGGACCCCAGGGCACAGGGCAGACCCCAGGGAGCAGAGGTTCCTCTCCCTGGTTGCACGTAGTTGGTCTGGATTCACCAGTGAGACCACATCTCCCAAATCACAAGCGATTATCATGATTTTAGGCTTTTCAGCGAGCGAGTTCTCCTCTGCTATGTGCGTTCACACCAGCTGGGTTTTGCCTGTGAAATCCAAGAATTAATTGGCTGCAGAATAGCAAAGAATCACCCTCCATATGCTGCAGTCCCATGACCATTTGCCTCTTGGATGAGCACTAGTATTTTTTAGGGCTCTCTGTCTGCTTGTTTTCATTCCTGAAATAGATTGTGATCTTATAATCCACACCCCCAGCCACTTTACCCTCTGATATTTTCCTAGGAAAGGGAGTGAAAGAGCAGCAAGCGCAAGGTAAAGGATGTTTGTGGCTGAAAAATCATCTGTGATCACAGTGACCACATCCATAGATAAATTATTCTGTTTGTACAAAATTTGCTACAATAGTGGGAGAGTCAGCTGAAGCTGACTTATATGTTGTTTTCTGCTTCATATCCATCAGTATGTCTGAGCACACAGCACTTCCTAAGAGCTGCCATCCACACTTCTACACTAAACCCTATCTGAAGTATATGGTTTCCCACAAACCGACTTCGTCCTCTTGACAGCTGGGAGGAGGGAGCCTGCAGGTGTGGGAGAGGTTTCCAGTTAGCTCTCCTGAAACCACAGCAACGTCAAACTGGGGATTTGGCAGCCGGAGAGTGAGTGGGCAAGTCTGAAGTCAGACCGCAGGAAGAAGAAGGCTGGCAGGATGTGATAGAGCAGACATATGTACCCGACACCGCAGGCACAAGTGTTCCTCGGGTCTAAGTTTCCATAATAAATTATTTTTAGCAGAATATAATTTTTTTTTTTTACAGGGAATAGCTAGTTTCTGGTGAAGCTTTTCCATTTTGTCATAAAGAATCATGGGACGCTGCACAGTGTCCAGAAACTTAACATTTTTTTGCAAAACTTTGTGTCTTTTCCATCTCAAGTTTTTTTTAGTTATCATTTGTCAACCTGGGAAATGTCTGGGCAATGAAAAGGGAACTCTGGGTTTGTTTTCTCCTCTCTTGAGGAAAATCCTTTCTTGTCATGGAATTAGCCAGGCACTCTCCTGGGACAAACCTACAGGTCTCTCTGCTCTCAGAGTATCTTTAGGGCTGGCCATCCGAAACACACGGACAGCTTAATGCCAAAGTTGTATGCAATTATTCTGAGCGAGTGAGAACAATTGCTCGGGTACAAATTGTCCCCAAAACTTTCCCCAGCACTCATTACTACCCATGTGGGAAGGGTAGGATATCTGATATCATCTGCATTTGGCTTTTTCAGAAATTGTTAGAGGGAAAACCCCAACCTTTTTCAGAGACTCAAAAAGTATTGAATTCTTAAGAAAACATCAACTTAAGCCACTGCATAGGGGGCTGATAAATATTTCACCTGTCGATGTGCCATGACCTGATTTATTAGGTGGAAGCAGGGATGGTTTTGAGAGTTTAGCTCTGGATGTGGTTTAACATTTGGGGGGCCCTTAGATCTCTCAGTATGGATGGAGAAAAACAGAAAGAAGGAGAACTTGGTGGCAGAGAAGAGAAACTCCTGCAGTTACAAAGGTCTTCCATCAGATAGCAGCATGAATATAAAGGGGCATTAATGAAATGATCTTGACCTGCACGTGGTTTTAAGTGGAAAGATAATTAAACAGACATTTATGCAGTGACTACAGTTTGCAATAGAGACAACTATGGTTTCTCTGGAGCCCACAAGGAAGCATTATGTCATTCAAGTGAACAGGGCTCTTCTTCCACCTGTTTCTGAAAGGGCAAACAGGGATAATGTGACATGATAAAACATTGTTTATGACCTGATTTTTTATTATTACAATTTAAAAGCTGTGGTGCTTTGAAAACATAGTTCTGAAGTGCTTTTCCATAGGTATGGGTCGGGTTATCTGTGTCATAGGAGGTGCATACGTTGGGGTAATTCTTCATGATTTCAAAGCTGGGTTCTTGGGGTCTGACCGAATTTAGGAAATTACCAGGTCATTCCTGAGAAAGCTGCATCGTGAATTGCCTCTTGAAGAGTATAAATTAATATATCTTCAAAACCAAACCCTCCTGGACTTGATGGAGACTTGATGAGGGTTTCTGCTTAAAAAAACCAAAGAGTTTTATGCAGAAAGATCAGAACTGGTGAAACGCGGCAAGTTGCCCTGTAAGAAATTGCATCCTGTTTAACTGTTAGTTCATCCCTATAACAGGCTTGTCACGGTTATGTTAAGGGACATAAGAATTAATTTCTTCCCCCTTCATATTCTCTGTGTATCCAAATGCTGTGGTTATGCCACAAATACATCTGATATAGCTGTGGTCCTTCATCACAGCCCTGATGGGTAGGGAAGAAAGTCTCCAACTGAAGTATTTTCTGAAGACCACATTTCACAGTGGGTTAAACAGGTGACACCAATAGGACCTGAGGCACGACTTAATCAACTCCAGGATGCCTTTTTGATGCTCAAACCCACCAGCGTGGATGCTTGACTCAAAGGCTTAGCAAATTTTGCTTGAGTAGACAGGGGGACTTGAGGACCTACAGGTTTCATAGACCCAGTCTGAGCCTCCCCAAAGAGAGGGGACAGAGACGGCAAAGCCAGCTCATGTCTAATTCAGAAAGAGCAGTGAACAACCTGTTTTGGAAAACAGGAGAGGAGCAGCAGCAGCAGCCGACCACCTTCCTCCTCTATGTACCCTCCTTGGCCACCAAGTCAGCCTGAGGCAACATCTCTGCATTAGCCATACTTCCTACAGCTGCATTTTCCTACAAATATCTGTAGATTTGCACATGTTGGGTTACAGTAGGCACCTCCTCACATTTCACTCCGTGTCTACAGGTCCCATGAACTTGACAACCAGGAAAAATGTTTTTAAATGTCAGGAGCTGGAACCACACGCTGGTGTTGTCAGTTCAGCTGTGACTGCAAGGTTGTGCTGAGTATTTAAGATCAAATATGAATAGGCTGAATTAGGGTTTGCTAAGCTGAGTGTCTAGAGTAGCTTGAGGCTGTATCTGAAGCATTGCTTGTCAGGGAAAAAAAGAGTGCTCAGCATGGCAGTAAATGTTCTCTCTGTTGGGTGTTCAGAAGTGAAAATCTTTTCCTTCAGAATCCAATTAATGGTTCCAGTTAATAAAGAACAAATGGCCAGAGTACCCATGCTTATATGTGACAAAGAGATTAGAGATGGGGTAGCCCAGTAGGGTCAGACATGCTCCTACAAGCTGAAATGCCTTTTGTTCCACTGCCTGTTGTAGGGAGTGGGATAAATTTAGAGCAATGACTTGTCATTTCGGAAATCAAAAAGGACACAGAGAAAGTCAGCACTGGAAAAAAAATCAAGCTGTGCTATAACTTGCCAACAGTGCTGAAGCAGAATAAAAGTCTCTTTAGCCTCAAGATCAGAGACAAAGCAGAGCTGCTATTGTAGCACGATGGCTTTGAGGAGAGCATCGGCACAGCCGATGGACGAATATTTTGCTGAGGTGTTCAGAAAGAAGTAGGGTCAGAAAATTGAAAAAAACTGGGAATGGCCTCAGTGGAATCCAGTCCCACAGAAGGGAAGAGCCTTATTCGATACCATCCTTCCCCAAATTCAGAAAAGTGGCACACAAAACCAGGGTGAAATAACAAGAATTTCTCAGGAGTCTTTTCAGTCTGTGACTCCACTGTAAAACTTGAGAACAGCAAACACAGTATCACAGTTCAGAGCGAGAACGAAAAAAAAAGTAATCCAGGTGAGTATGATCTGATCTCAGTATTATGCAATGCTTTGAGAACAAACAGGTGAGCAAGAATATAAAATAAAATGCATCATGAGTTCTCTGCTGCATAGATTTCAACAGACTGACCTGAGGAAATAGTGTTTCTTAGTAAAGAGAAGGCATCCTATCTCAGAAAAAGCACTTTAGTGAAGAGCACTAGTAAAATGTTCACAAAAGACTACTTTAGATGAAGTGGAGGGGATTAATAAAGGCACTGTAAATTGGCTGAAGTATAACCTGGAAAGGGAAAGTGTCAGGCAGGAGGGAGGTTACTGAGAAATTTTCTCAAGGGTCATTCTTAGAACAAAAATTCAAGTGTGAAAAAGTAAGCTACTGGACCCAAAGCTAGCACATGCCATTGATACAGAAAAAGATTAAGGTAACACACAGAAAGAACTGGGTCGTCACAAGGACTGGAGTTATAGCGATGAAATTTGCAGTGTAAAAAATCATGAGATTCATTGTGTAAAGTTGTTCACGGTGTGAAATTGTTGCTCATGTGCCAGAAGACTAACACCAAGACTCTGCTCTTGCAAATACCTTGCCACAAGTAAAATGAAGAGCTGTATTAGTCTGATCACAGCAGAGTGCTGAGCCAATAATTTGATGTAGCTGTGGAGAAGACAAATGCAACGGAGGCATCACACTCAGGATAGAAACAGAACAGAACTCATGCATGCTTTTACTCATATCTTTCTTGTACTGAGGGGCCCAAAACTGGACACAGGGCTACAGATGCAGTGCCATAAGTGCCGAGTAGAGGGAACTAATCACTTCCCTTGACGTGCTGTCCATGCTTTTGCCGATACAGTCCGGTACAGAGTTGGCCTTCACTGCTGCAAGGATACCCTGCTGACTCACATTGAACTGAATGTTTGTGGTTGGTGATGCTACTGGAAAAAACATGTTTTGGAAAAAGGATGTGGATTTATATAGTGAAATGGAGGAAATGTCACCTTGAGGGAAGATAAGGAGCAGAAGCAGTGTGGCTAATCAAAGGTTTGCACTGGAGGTTGACAAGTATCTTCACAGGAGAATATACCAAAAAATAAATACAGCTGTTTGAACAGAGGAAGGCATAACCTCCTGATGCTGCTTCTTATTTAAACAGACTAAACTTAGAAAGAAATCTTAATTCTTAAGGTTGAGAGTAATTAATAATAGAAGTGGTGATGTCTTCATTTCCTGGAGATCTTCAAATCATGACTGGATACTCTTTGCCAGGGAAAATTTTCACCAGGAGTGCAACTCCATGGCTTGTAAAGTCCAGAAGATCTGATTATATTTACTCCTCCTTCTTTCTTTAATACTTAGAGACATTGTGATCTTGAGCTACCCTAGGGTGCACCCATACTCTAATTTAAACAGTGTTTGTGCTGGGGACAATGTGCTTGGGAGGGGACACAGCCGGGACAGCTGACGCCAAATTGCCCAAAAGCTGGAGGAAGAAGGAAGGGGGGACATTCAGAGTGCTGGCATTTGTCTTCCCAAGTCACTGTTATGCGTGATGGAGCCCTGCTTTCCTGGAGATGGCTGAACACCTGCCTGCCCATGGGAAGTTGTGGATGAATTCCTTGGTTTGCTTTGCCTGCATGTGTGGCTTTTGCTTTACCTGTTAAACTGTCTTTATCTTAACCCATGAGTTTTCTCTTTTGCTCTTCTGATTCTCTCCCCATTCCACTGGGGGGAGTGAGTGAGCGGCTGCATGGGGCTTAGCTGCCGGCTGGGGTTAAACCACGACAGTGCAGTACTCCTCAATGGTTGGCCAAATTCCAGGAGCTGATGTGTCCTAGGACAACTAGCCTCAGTTTCAGCAAATCCCAAGTGCAAGTTCAGGAGTTACCATGGACCAAAGACCATGCCCAATAGGCATTATGGATAGAACCACACTGTTTGGGAAGCTGTTAAGAGTTTAATATCATGGTGATGGCCAAACAAGGCCAGCTGGTCTATGGACCAGGAGACGAGCCCTGATGCTGTTTAGTTCATAGCAAATGTTTGACCAGTGCAGCAGAAAAACAGACAGCAAGATGAACCAAGGCTGCAAACATCCTTGCCTCCACAGCTGACCTAAGTTATCCTTTTGACATCTCCTTGCTGCACAGCATAAGGTTCAGCTGACTTGGACATGCCAAGGACTTGGCTTCAAATTTTCAACTGCAAAGAGACAGAGGAGAAGAGTCAAGAGATCCCAGTTCCCTTTGCTGTCTCACTATCTGAGCCATTCATCCCCTTGTCTTTCCCCCTTGTGGATTAAATGAACCAAGAGCAGCAGAAAAGGGAGGTCCGTTGGGCACCATGAGCCAGAGAAACAAATCACATCTTGTTGGAAGAACTAAGTGAAGACTTTTATCTACTGGAAGGGTTTCACAGGTAGCTCGTAGGTATCTGATACCCTTGAAAGGCAATAGGATATGATGGGATGGGACAGGATGGGATAGGACAGGACAGTTTTCTTACTGCCCTCCTTTGCCCTTGAAAATGTGCCCAACTTAATTGAATACAGATGAAAAACAAGGGGTCTAACTTAAAACCAGCAAAGACCATCCTTATTTAATTTGCTGGATAATTTATCACTAGTTTTAAAGAGCTGTCAAGGTACCCACTTTCTACAACTGCATCCATTGCATCTGCCTTTCGTGGAGCACCTCATTAGCAGTATCATATGAGTCTAATTAATCTGGCAATTACCATTGCTGCACAGTAGAAGTCCTCCGTACATAATACTCTGAAGTAGGCTAGACCAAGTCCATGTTCACTGCTAAGCATTTTAGGAAAGATTTGCAAAAACTGGCAATTGCGAGGTAATGAAGAAGGGAAAATAAGCCCAGATTTATATCATGATGATGGACCGTACATTTCTTATTACCACTCTCAAAAATATTTAATTTACTTATACAGAGGCAGCCTGTGTAAACACTACAAGGATCACAGAGGTCACTACGCTTCCAGGAAAAAGCTGAAAAGAAATAAGCCCCATGAAAACATCTGCGCAAGGTGACAGGTCTGCCTGGGGACAAATGGTTCTAGAATTTCTGGGAAAAAAATATTGATTACATCAAGGTTGGATCATAGCCAGTTAAAAAATACAGTGAAAAATATGTTTTGTGAAGAAACATTAAGGATCCTTCCTCTCCTCTGCTGGCTTTTCTCCAGCTCTGCTGTTTCTCCTGTGGTGCAGAGTGCTTCAGCATCTCCCAGCAATGGTTTCTTTTGTGTATCTGTAGACTCATCCTTTCTGCAACTTGTGACTTAACTGAAAGGAAGAAATTATAGCTGTTGGTTTTGCATCCAGACAAGATGAATCCACACAAACACTGCAGCTCTTCATGCTGAGCCAACACTAGCAATGAGTGGTGGTGGCTGTTTGAATTCAAATGTGAATAGCTTGAATGAGGGATTCCCTGTTGAACATTTATAGGAACATGCACATTCAATTTCTACAAAATAAACTCTGCAACTGAAAAAAACCCCATTGGTTGTCAAGAAAAAAAGAAGCTGCTTAGTATAAGAGTAATTATTTCTTTTCCTTCAAAATTCCGGTAAATGGAATTTTTAATTTGAAAAGGTTATGAGTGGTCAATTGCAGAAATGAGCAGTTACTTCCCTGTAGTGGTCATGGGAAACAAGAAAAAGATCGAGCAAAGAACAAAGGGAAAAAGCAAAGAATGAAGGAGGAGCTAGGAGGGTATGAACATGTAGTGGCAAATAGTTGGGGGGAGGCACAAAAAAGAGGGAATGGAGAAATCTGGAAAGGGGGTAAACAAGTGACAGGTGAGAGACTGGAAGAGTCTTTCTCCAGTTTACTCTTCAGCAATCTGAACATACAAAATTTATGGCCATTGGAGATTGTATTCCAAATTGTCCCACTGCAGGTTGCCCAGACAAGAAGACTCTGAAGGTAGTAATTCCTAATTTTCACCTTCCAGCTCTCTCTGTCCTCTCTAGCTTCCTAGTTGCTGTGTTAGCTGGGTAGGCATGGAGAAAAACAAGAGAAAAGCAAAACAGTGTAGAAAATGCTCAAGCCTGGAGGCCAGGGGAGATCTTGGTGCTCTGGGAGCAAAGAACAATACTCACCAAAAACAAAGATAGAGACATTGGTGCTTAAAGATGGACTCCTGCCACGAGCGGCACGGCAGGAGGAGAAACTTGAGCAAACCCAACTCCAAAGAGACGTTGTTTGCTTGCCGGCATGTGCAATGTCACCCTGACCTGCTGGTCCCACTCACAAAGGCACCTGGCAGACAGGTCCATGCTCCAGTGGCTCCTCCTCGCCGGCCGCCGGCCACTTTCACCAACCCGGACGTGCCGAGGCAATTCCCTCTCCTCCAGATCCGGCTGCCAGGACTCTGCCGCCAGCACGCGCGGAGCCGCCGGGCACGGTTCTGCTCGACCCGGTGCCAGCTGGGGCTGCCAACAGCAGAGCTGCTCCCCAGAGGTGCATGAATGGAGTCTGGGCACCTTTCTGATGAGCTCTTGACACTGTCTGCAAGGCATGGACACAATGGATGATCCCGGGGCATCGGATCCATCACAGGGAATAGTTTTCAGGGTACACCCATCCCCGACCAGTGCATTGGCAGTGAGGATTCTCAAGGGTCTCCCCCAAATATGGTGCTCTGGAACATCTTCATCACATTCATTTGGCTGAGTGTTTTGTCTCAGTGTTGGGGTTTTTTTCAGTATTGATCATGTCCTAAAGGAAATGAAGGAAAAATGGTTTATGAACAGAAGTTAATAAATTTCCAGTTACCATGGTGATGGTAGAAGGACATCTAGAAGGCTGTTGTGAGTTCTGAACTATCCAGGGTCTTCATTAACAAATTGCATAACGGAATAAAGATTGTGCTTACTGAATTTGCAAATAGCAGGCTGAAAGGGACTGCAGCATATTGGAGGACACTGGAGATAGATTGACTTTTTTTTGCAAAAGACAGGAACAATTGGTGGAGAAGGTAGAATGAGCAATATCTGGCAAGGCAGCGATTCTGCAGGAGAGATGTGGGGCTGCAGTGTGTAACAAGGTGCACATAATAGTACAATGTCATCCTGTTATGGACGAGGCAGAAATCATTCTTTCTAAAAAAAACCAACAGGTTTATCGCTTGTCAGGGACTTAAATTAATCCATTTATTACTCCAAACTTCTAGACTTTCAGGTAGTGTGCTGTTTACTGCTTAGGGCACCATACTTCAAGATGAGGTGGAATAGTTGGAGAGACCCTAGAGCTGAGATGGTTAAGGGACCGAAAAAATATGATCTATAACAAAAATCTGGAATAATTGAGATCATGATGATGGGAAAAAGAAAAGTAGGAGCCATGATGCCCCACAAATCTGGAATAAAGAGTACATAGGAAGGGACTAGGGTGGCCCAGATGAGAAAGAGTAGGCTGAAACTATGGTGATGACAATTCAGTGTTGTCTATAGGATAGCATTTCTAGTGGGGTGGAGAATGGTGTCTTGAAGGAGGGGAAATGGTGTGGGGGAGGCCAGTTATTGGTGGTATTCCCAAAGAGGCTTGACACCTTTCTGAGAGGGATGATTTAGGGTTGTAAGGAACTCTGCCCGGGGGATGTGGAGCAGTGACTCTAAGGACATCTATGGCTCCATGTATTTTTGGTAACAACACACATGAAATCACTATGGTTGCATCTTTTGTGGTCAACTGAACAGTGCCAGGGCCCACTCTATGGTCACGAGGCCAGTGGGAGTACCCTGCCCACATCCATCATATTAAACTCAATTCCACTCAAAGCAGGATGACCACATCCCAGCCATGTCAGAAATCATACCTGTCCCATGCAGACTCATGAATCATAGAATCATAGAATTGTTTAGGTTGGAAAAGACCTTTAAGATCATCGAGTCCAACTGTGAAGTGTGGTGAGAAATGTGTTTGGAAAAGTCAGCCACAGAAGAGCAAAGCAGGCTATAGCAGGGACCCATCTAGCCAAGTGTCTTTGGTCTGACAGGGGTGAATAGCTGATGCTTAGAGCAGTGGAAGAACATGGCAAACATACAGTAGCATGTGTTTGGAAACCCCTCTTATTCCCGCAGTCTGAGGTTTGGGGGGTTGTTGAATTGGGTGTAAATCCGTATCATTGTGCTGAATGCCCCTCAATGGATTTTATGGATTTCATGGAGGTATAGAATAATGCACGGTGGAAGGGAGCTCTGGAGGTCATCTGGTCTGGCCAGCTGCTCAGAGCAGAGCAAACTTCAAAGTTAGATTGACTGCCCTACTTGCTTTCTGAACACATTTACAGTTTCTTCCTCCATAATATCCATGGTAATGAGTTGCACCGTCCTGCTGTGTGCAGTGTGAAAGATTTTCTTTTAGTGCATCATATTTTTGTATGCCATCTCCTACTTCTCCGGTTAGGAGAAATGGAAAACCATAGTTCTC
Organism: Pandion haliaetus; assembly: GCA_013401275.1. Lineage (NCBI taxonomy): Eukaryota > Metazoa > Chordata > Aves > Accipitriformes > Pandionidae > Pandion > Pandion haliaetus. Next base: position 14,091 of record VYZV01045992.1, read on the forward strand.
TCTTCGTTAGGACACTTACAGTTTTTACACTGCTGTCACATATCCCTACCTACTTGTCTCCTGGAGTGGAAGAGTCCCAGTATAATTACTATCTCAGTGTCTGAAAAGAAGTCCCCAGCTTTCACCATCCTTGCTACCACCCTTTGTACCTCTTGTTGTCCTACTCTAGGCTTGCAGAGAGAGGCACACCAGCAGTGTGCACAGTATGCAGCAGAAAGTACCCTCGAAACTGTTCGTGATACACTGATTTTTGTCAGTGCCTGTTCTAGTAAACCCCAACACTTACGTTTTCCTTTCTGACTGCCTCTGGACACTGAATTGACTTTTTTCTACAGTGCTCTTTGGGAGCATCTGTTTCCTGGAAGGTGAAAGTAAGTTTGCCATCACAGACTCTCATTTGCCATCTGCTTATGCTGCCAATCAGCGCTGAGATCCTTCTGCCTTGCAGACTCCTTGCAGTCAGCTTTCGTTTCACTGAAAGCCCTTCTGTCATCATCAGAGCTTCTCCGGCAGCAGGGATCAGGCTATCTCCGTCCCAGAAATTAAGCACACTTGAGACCCCAGAGCTGTCTGGAGGTTTTGTGAGGAAGAGGTGATGACTGAAGTGTCTGCAAGTGATTGGCTCATCCAGGCTTTTGGGAAAAGGCTCTCCATTCCAGTGCTCCTGCCCATCAGTGGGATGAGAGGGGAAAAAACAGCATAGTGTTTGCTAAATTTATCAGAGGGGGCTTGCAGTCATGGTTCCTGAGAGGGTGATACAGGGACATTGGGTCCTTCCCCAGCCAAGGCTGCTCACACCAGGGCCCCTCTCAGCTTGTCCGGCTGCACACAGTTACAGGTCTAGACAATGGAGGGAGATTTATCAGTGCATCACGATCACAGCTCAGCCCTGTGGCATGTAGTTGCATCCCAGCCAAAGGTTGAAGCCCTTTGATACTGATCTTGTTTCTTGCCAGGTCCCCCTGCTCCAGCAGATCTGTTCTATCTACTCACCACTCGCTCCTGTCACACTCAATGGTTTTCATTTGAATTAGGTATTGATACCAGATCTGGGGAGAGCAGAGTTTTGCCAACACACCCAGGTGCAGGGTGGAGGGGCCGGCGGTTGTGCTGTGCAGTGAACCATGAGAGGTCCCGTGAGCAACAGGACCTCCCCGCGAACCCTCCTCTCTGCTCAAGAACCACACTATAAATGTGAGGATGCCCAGCCTTGCCACTCAGCAGCGTCCAGCTCAGGCTCTCTCCTACCCTCCTCTCTCCAGCCTTGCTGAGATCCTCACCGAGTCCCAGCCATGAGGTTCCTCTACCTTGTCTTCGCTTTCTTCCTACTGGTCTCCTTGGCTGTCCCAGGTAAGAGGGGTTATTGCTTTGGAAGGTGGCTGGGCAACCGTGGGAGAACCAGGTTGATGAGGATCAGAGTGGACCATGCTTGATAGGCAGCTTGAGCAAATGCGGTCTCTGTTGGATTTAATTGCTGTGATTTTGTTGCCCACATAAAGGTGTCTAGTCCTTCAGGCATGCGGATGCATGCTGGTCTCCTGCAAATGCACAGGTGACTTGGTTGTCTTAAATGGGGCTCTATGCTCACGTGCAGACAAATGAGTCCTTAAAGAAAAACTCACCTTAAAGTACTGTAAAATGCACAGTTAGGATTTTTTAGACATTTCTGACACCTTCCAGGTCAAGGTGAGCTGGGCCTTGGTGTAATTATTTTAGCCATGAAGTACCAAGTGAGTGCTGGATGTCTTTTTCAGGGACACCAGCCTCCTGGATGTTTCCTGCTCAGATGATGCCACCTTTTGTATCAAACCAGTTCTGAAAATATCTTCAGCGTCCAGTTCCCTCGCATTGTTAATGTGCATTGCCTGACATATATCCCTCCAGCTCTCGTTCTCGCCTCCCTCTTCAATGAATGAAAGGGAGATCCAGGGCTCAAGAGGGTTCCCAGTCTAATATCCATTTACTCTCGACATAATTTCCCAGCTATTTTAGGCCAACAGACTCCCACTCTGGTTCCTAGTGTTTGGCACTTGAATCTCTTTTAACACATGCAGGTCAGTTCTCTGGTTACCACAGGAACTGCCACCTGTGAAAGCCTCCATACTTTTTGGAACACCAGCTCAATTTTTTGAAACTGCTTCAGTGTTGCTTTACCTGTTTTGCTCTGAGAACACTGGTCCTGTCTCTTAAAGAGAGGTACAAGACAAGGAAATGCACATGCGCACAGATGAGCATCTTTATGAGCTTTGCTTTTGGGGTGTCTCTCAAGGCGGGCAAGGACTCTGCTCTCCTTGGGAGCATCTCTTCCCCAAACCACACCTGTGTCATCAACTGGCCCTGTAGTCACCAGTGGGGGGGGGAAGGGAGTTTCTCAGACCTGTGCTCTTCAAGGTCCCTTCCTGCTTTGGGGCTGGGCTTGGGCAGGAGCGGTGGATGTGTGGGAGGATGGAGCAGGACCTCCCTACAAGCAGGGTCTCGTCCTTCCGACCACTGCCACACTTAGACCTGGAGGTGATGGGAGGGCATGGCAGGGGGGCCCAGAGGCACCTCTGCTGACCCAGCCCCTCTCCCTCTGTCTCTCCCTTGCAGGCTACGGGCAGATAAGGAAGCACTGCCCCAAGGTGGGGTACTGCTCCAGCAAGTGCACCAAGGCGGACGTGTGGTCCTTCTCCTCCGACTGCAAGTACTACTGCTGCATTCCCCCCGGCTGGAAGGGGAAATAGGAGCTGAAGAGGAAGCACCTGGGGAAGAGGAGGCACCGCGGTGGCTTTGGGAGCAGCTTCTTGACTGTCTAACCCAATTGCCGTCCCCTCCTCTCAATAATTAAAAAGAGGAAAAAAAAGGAGATGTAACTCTGTGTGTGTGTGTAGTGTGGTTACTTGTGCCCCACGATCCCCCCTTAAAACACATTCTCCAAGCCCAGCCCAAAGGCCCATTAGCAGCATGTCTCATTGTTCTTTTTGTACAAAATACGTAACAAAAGTGCTAAACGTATGGAGTTTTCCTCTCTGTTTCCCACAGTGAATTCAGTCAATGGTGGGTGAAAAAGGCTTGGTTGTAATAACACCCTTCTGGGTGTCCCCTTCCTCACTGAGCCTCATAGCAAAACCCATGGGTCTCATTTGTGGGAGGGAGTCTGGTTCAGTCCTGGCGCTCAAAAATTTGGTATCCAGCTGAGATCCTGGCAAGACTGTTGTTACCATAACTGGGCAACGAGCAGGAATGGATGGGTGCAGTAATTCAGACTCCCTTCAGCATCTTCCAGACACCTTCTCTAGAAGGATCTTTGGGAGAGCATTGTTCCTGCTCTCTTGTTCCAAAAAGCTTTTCTGCTGAAACCACCTACAAGAGCATCTGTTGGAGTCATTCACAGGTGCCTGCTGCGAGCATACAGCAGCCCTAGCAGGGCCTGTAAAGGGGCTATTTGCAGCAGCCTTTTCTGCTATGATGTTTATGTCCATTCTCATCCGTCTCGGCCTGTGTAGTCACCATAGGTACCTTCCATATAGAAAACTGGGTCATTGTCTTTTAAATTATGTCCTGTTTCATGATCCTGTGTCCTAGCTGTGGTTTTGTGAGTGCTGGTAATGATCAGGTCTACTGAAATCTGGTAGCACCTGAAGGTGTCCTTGGACTGTGGGGAGAAAGAGCCACAGGGCTGGAGAAACCCCAGAACTGTAAGGGAGTACAATGAAACAAAACAGGGATTGGTGAAAGTGCAAAATGTAGCTAGAGGGACCTAAAAGGGAGCACTGAGAGATCACCCAGTTATGACCAGCAGTTGCTGAAGGCATTCAAGGAGCTACCTGCAAGCATGGTAAACCCACACTGGTCCATGGCAAGCTTCCACCTCCTCCTCTTCCAGTAAATACATAGCCAGCTTGAATAAAGCCCATACCATTTCTGATGGCCTCTGTGGACCTTTGGCGGGGAACGGATAAATGGAAAGGTGAAGAGAAACACATAACCAAAACCTCTGCAGCAGGTTAGAAAAGGGGCTGCAAACTGCCTGTTTTGTTTTCCCACTCGGTCATTCCTAGAAAAGGAACAATTTTGGGAACCTAACACATCTCTGACAGCATCAGCTCTGACCTCCCAGTGAACTTTGGTGTTGTCAAAATACCTTCTCACCAGCTCTGGAGAAAGAGTAGTTCTCTATGTCGTAAAATTAAGGCACTGTTCATAATCTCTTTTAGGATGTTCTCTATGCCACTGACCCAGGACTTGATTTGGTGAGCCCAAGTATTTTACAAGTCTTGAATCACCCATGTCTCTTGATACCCTGAAGTCATTGTGGAAATGGTCACTATTTCAGCAGACGATCCTTCCTCAGTCATCATCTGTATTTCCCTTCTAACACATTTTCTTTCACCAGTGCATTTAGTAAGAAAAGCAAAAAAGATAAGGGGCCTTAAGACTTGGGGTTCACAGGGGTCCAAACAAATCTGGAAAAGAAACCGTATTTTTCAACAACAAAGCAGAGATACCCTCATATTTGTAGACTGCTGTAGAGCATGTGCAGGAGAGGAATGATGAAGTGATCATTAATTGCCGTTGGTTTTCACCTCAAACCACATCACTTCAATGCAGTCCTTTATTCACCCCTCTCACGTGAAGCTTTCATGGTGTTCCACCACTTGAAAGGACAGGTATTTGGGGAAAAAAACTCTTTGTCTTTTGTATCTGGCAGCTAGAGTAACTTGAGAAATTATGGTAAATACCGGTTAAAACAGCACCATAAATTGCAGCTCCAAAAAAAAGGATGTTTTTCTGAGCCCTGCTTCTGGAAGCTGCAGGGTAATAATAGATTGGATCCTGGTTGTAAGATTTTTTTTCCCCACTGCTTTCCTCTACATCTTATTTTCAGTGAAATATAATGGCTTCTGCAGAAACAAGCTGCATACAGCAGCAAAAACGACTTTCCACACAAATCTGGAGTTGCCATATTGTCTGGTGCTATACATTTTAAAGATCTGTCTTTTCTTGTGGTGACAGTCAGTACATCTGCCCTGGAAGAAAGAGGAATGCCAGGCATAATGAAAACGTCTGGTCCAATGATTCGTGTTAATATGCCCATCTGCTTCTCTGTCACTCATACCTACGTATAATCACAGACAGCGATAGGGGCAGAGTCTGCACTGGCTTTTTTGCATTGGGATGTGGACCTTTCTGGTTGAGTCCAGTTTGTATAAATAGCAAAGCAATGACCCATCAGGGCTTTTTCTAGTTGATGCTTTCCCGATAAGAGGGAGGCTGAAAGCTCACCAGATCTCAGATTTCACTCTCTGAATGGCACATAGGAGTCTCGGCGCCTCTACCTCTTCCCTCTTCTTGCATGGGGATATTAGCTGTCATTAAAAAGAGATAAACGCTTTCTCCCTGAAACAGGAAAATCAAAAAAGAGCAAATAAGGGTCCCAAAATGTCTGGCTGAAATTCCCAAGGTTTATTAAGCAATACACTGTAATGATGCTGTTCCCTGTTCTCTCTTCCTCTCCTAATTACTTGCATTCCCGGCCTCTACTGGGCAATGAAATAACCAACATAGAGCCATTCATTTGACATATAAAATTACTTTGATTTTTCCTATGTGCATCACTCTACATCGACCTGCACTGAATTTCATCAGCCGGTTTACGAGCCAGCCACTCAAAACAGCAAGATCCTTCCACAGCTGTCACCTTCATTACCCTGAACAATGCAGCACCAGTAGCAAATTTTGCCACCTTTCCACTCAACCCCTTTTCCAGATCTTTTGTGATCAAATTTACCACTGTAGCCCCAACAGTGACTTCTCACAGCACTCCCCATGACCTCCCTCTCCTGCAACTTGGCCCCATATCGCTGGTCCCTGCCTCCTGCATCCCCATCTCTCTAGTCCTCAAGTCTGCTGCCTCCTTCTGGGAGCCTTAGCAGGCTTTTAGGACAGGATTTTTCTCTGTTTTTTCCCATGTTATTATATTTATACCTGGTGCTATCTTGGCTTTCAGTTCTATAGGACCTTTTAAGTTGGTTTTTGGTTTTTTTTTCATAACATTAGCATCTGCCCGTCTTTGTGCAGTAAATCTTTGTTAAGCAATAGATCACACGCTGCAGTCAGGAGGGCAGCTATTTCATCCTTGAATTCCCTTAGGACTTTTTGGGGAAAAAGATCTGGGTGCTGGTGATTTGTTACTGCTTATTTCCTCTCTTCTGCCTCCTTTACATTTAAGACAAGTGCTTTGTTGAGTCCCCACAATGGAGAGTTCAGCATGAAGACCTCCCTTCTTTCTTGCAAGGTGAAGGCAGCTGTAAATATTTCATTTGGTTCCCATAGAGTGGCCTTAGCTTTTATTAGCTTTACTGCTCTGACCATCCCCTGCCCTACATGCTCTTCATCAGGCTTCCTCTTCCTGATGTGTTCAGACTTATTTTAAGAGGTTTCTTAAAGTTGCAAGTTCTTCCTGCAATTCTCTGCTGAGTTGCCTTACTGTGTTTTACACTTTGTCAGGCACGGTTTATTATCTTTTCTATTTTGTGTGTTTGGTCACAATTTCAGCTGCTTCTTTCTAACAACCTTCTCATCCCACTGTTCAGCTATGACCTTTTCCTTCTGCTCTTTCTCAGGGCTTTTTTTAATAAGTGTCATACATTTTCTCTGAGTCTGCAATATAGTGGCCTTAAATAGCTCCCACGGTACTTGCAAAGAATCTATTTGCAAGGATTTAACTCTTTTAGTTGTCCCTTTTGTCTTCTTTTTAACATTTTCCCCATTTTTATGTAGCTCCCTTATTGAAATTAAGCACAGAAGTATGGCCTTTTCATTGCTTGCTGCTCCAGCAAAGATACAGATTGTAAGTACCGTATGATCTGTGCCGCAGAGGAGCTCTCCCAGGCTAAAACTTTGGACCAAGTCCAGTGTGTTAGTCAGAACCGAGTGCTGTTTCTCAGTTATTTAGCATACCAAAGGCAGTGCTGAGAAATCACTTGTTATGTCTTTGTCTCCTACTGCTAGGTCAGTGAGCCTCTAGCTGGTATCTTCTCCCTGCAAACATATGAAAACCCTGTAATCCAGTAATTTATCAGTACTGGTTTCATAAGGTATAAATATTTAACTACTTCTCCTATAAAAGGTGCTTTCTGGGACATAAATCTGCTTCTTGGCATAGCTAGAATTTATAATAGGAACAGACTGAAATTAGAGAGACCATGTTTTTAGCAGTAATGGTGACTGACCATGCTAGGGAAGAAATGTTTTCTCTTTTTCTTGGACATCTTTTCATACCTGGATACCTTTGTCCAAGATATTCACTTCTGGGCAAGTAATCCCCTCCAAGACAAGGTCTGGGCACAGTTTCTGAGATCTTCTGTACCAGAGCTCTGCTCTGGGAAGACAGGACTGTGTTGTCCAACCCCATCTTGCACCATCATACCCAAAGCACCATCCAACATGCAACAAGTAGCACACTTTCAGTGCGATGCCGTAAAACGTGTGATGTTGGAGGTTACTGGTTTAGCCTCTGTGCTTTTCCTCATTCTTCTTCTGAAAGCCTGAAACTGCCACAAGCACCTTCCATGTATGCAATATAATTTGATTGCATGTCTTTTTTGGATGCTCAGCTTCATGATGACAAGAGGAAGGTTTAGCCCTGGGAAACACTTCTTGTTGGTGTAATAGCTGAATATTTCTCTCTCATAATGCCGGTCTGTTATCACTGATTTCTGAGACACCAGAACACTTTCCCTGCCATTTTTACCTTTTTTCTTTCATACGTGTCACCACCAGTATGCCTCTCCTCCCTGCTTTCAGTGTGTGTGTAAATAAGACTGGCTGAAGTGCCCTCTGCAAGCTTCTGTTTCCTACGTGGTTCTGGAATAACAGCCCTTGTGATCAAAAGCCTCCTACCATTATTGACCATCCTTACAAGAGACTAGTCAAATTTTTGTTCGCCTCAGCTCCTCTCTTGCCTCCAAAGGCAGCCATTGAAAATCTCTTGGATGCCATTCACAGAGGGGCCTTTTGCTTTCCTTTGGTGGAGACAGCTTGGACAAACAGCACGTCCATGCAACAGAGACAACACTTTTGCAGTGAAAACATTTTCTGTAAGCAGTCGGCATCCCTCACTCCCTCCTCCTCACTCGCTTCTTCTGAAGATGTATGCATGGCGTCTGCTCTACCATTGCAAGAAGAGATGAGTGGCCCAGCGAGGTTTTGACATATATTTCCTGGCTGTCAGGACAGGGCAAACACAGCTTCTTTTTCCTTCAAGTGCCTTTCACAGTGGAAATGTTAGATGGCTGCACTGCTGTTCTGAAAGAGGTGAAAAAGCAGAAAACATATTTAACGTTAGCACAAAGTGCACGCGTGTGAAATGTTAACTGGTTTGTGTAGCAGAGCTGCATCCCGCCTGCCTTCCCTGCTTCTGCGGGCAGTGGAGATAAAAGCCAGCTGCAGTGGGTGAACCCCCAAATTGTGACATGTGTAACTCATGTAGCTGGGAAATGCAGGATTAGCATTCAGGGCACCTGGGCAGGAGAGGCCAGGCAATTTCCCTCTGCTTTTTTTTTTTTTTTTGGAAAAAAAACTTTTNCTTTGAGAAAGTCTTCGAGAACTTCTCTACTGCAGGGAGCACTGGGTTCCTCAGGGGGATCCCAGGTCCAATCTTCCTCTGATAGAAGAAGTGGGATCTGAGGATGAAGGAAGCCTGTCTCCCTCATTCTTTGCGTTACACCCATGTCAAATTCCAGGCTGAAACCCCGCAAAGAGGACTGATGCCTCCCCTCCTGTTGTTTAGTGCAGTTGGAGGGTCCCTCTGCTCCCCAAGAGGCTGCAACAAGAGGACGTCACACAGCTGCATGTGGTAGGGCCAGTAACAGGGGAGAACAGTCATTCTCCTAACAACAGAAATTCAAAATAAACTACTGGTGTCAGAAACTTTCTTTAGCTGCAGAAGTATTTTGAAGGCTTGAGATGCAGCAGAGCGAGAGACACTACTTCAAAACCCCATTTTGCAGTTCATTCACTTTCACATGGCTTTTCTTTTCACTCTGCTCACACAATTCTAATTTTTTTCTTGGGGAAAAATGGGAAAGAAACAGAAAAGGATCTTTTTGATGTTGTTCAGTGTTTCCGTTTGCAATTTTTATTATTTTATCAAACTTTAAACCTTGTGTGTCTGTGAAGTTTTATCGCCAGTTGTTGCTTTGGGTAAATTTTCCTTCTTTCATGTTCTGTTGTCTGGGGTCAGATGAAGCTTGACAAATTACTGCTTCAAAGATGACAGTCTGTGGCTTTTGGTGAGCCATGCTGTATCAAGTGTGACATTTACCTGCTGCCTGTCCTTGCCTGATCTCAGCCCCCATGGACTAGATGTTAAGCCCCCAACAGTCAGTATCTCACAGTACGCACCTAGTTTGGAAAAAGATTCATTACTCTTAGCAAGAAAAATATCATAAGAAATCCACCATTGCCACAGCTTTGTCAGGATTCCTGTATCCCTGGTTAGTCTTTAAAATGATAAAGTTTTTAAAGTTATCAGATTTCACATTAATCCTATGTCCTAGGGATAAAATAAAGGAGTATAAGGCTGCTCACTAGGTTATTTCTGTTTGTGTCCAAAATTGCCTGATACACAGTCATTTAGACCACAGTGGTCAGTAGCAAGTCCCTTGGAGCACCTTACGTTGCACATACAGACACAAAGGGTGGATTCAGCTCTCCGGTTGGCAGCAGAGACATGCCTGCAGGCACCGTGTGTTCAGACTCCCCTGACAATCAGAGGAGTTTTGAACAAATACAGAAATTAGCCTTAGGAAGAAACCCCTTTTCCCCCCAAGTCTGTTTAATGGCTGTAGTGCCAAGATCTCTGCTGACCATGGAGGATGCTGCAGAAGAAAGGAGACACAGACCTTCCCCCTGTAGAAATTAAGCAATCTTTCTGCAAGAGGGAGAGGTCTGTATCTCCTCTCTTCTCCTGCAGCACCCTTCAGTCCAACAAACACCAGTGCAGTAGCCTTTTTCTGCGTTTGAAAGGCCCTGTGACAGGAAACTTATTTTATTTCCTGGGGGGGAGGTTCAGAGAAACAGGGCTGTTTTCTGTCCCATGAGCCAGTCAGGGAGTTGACCCCTTTTGACACAAACATCTCACCCTCCAATATTGCTCATGAGGCTTGTCTGGCTGCTGTTTGCCAGAACACTCTGAGCCACCCAACACCAGATTGCTCCATGCCCCCCTGCAGAAAGCTTGGCACGAATGGTTTATCATGCAGTGGAGGGGGTAGGGAAGGGGACGCTGAAGAAATCCACCTTGTCCGTTCTTCCATTATCGGTGACCCCCAATGGAATAATCTGGTCACACGCTATGTTGAGAAGTCACTTGCTTTGTGCAAGGGTGTCCAGGACAGCCACGGGACCACGAAACCTGGGTGACTGCACTCGGATGAGGGTGCTCTATAGGCACCCCAGGAGTGGGATTTTAGGGGTGCAAGGAGAAAGGGGTGGCTGTTTGCCTCCCCTCTCTACCACCGCAATGGGACTGAGGTCCCCAGCGCAGAGGCCGAATGGGACTGATGGGGCATTGGGGGCTGTTGTGTCCCCTAAAACTAAACTGGGATTCAACTTGTGGAGAAGGGAGGCACAATATTAGGCAATCAGTCTTCTCCCAGCCTTTGCCACCACCCTGCTTTGAAGCAACGGGAAAATTCCAAAGCCTTTTCTCTTCCAGTGTGTCATTTTTGTGGCATGGGTCCGGGGCTGTCAGAAATGTTGGATGCTGTCAGAGGTGTGTTGTGGTCACGGTCCAGGGAGGTCTGGCTTCAAAACCTCTCCTGGCACTCCCCTCCCAGGAGGTGAATGAATCACACAGCACACAGCAATCATATCTGCCCATCTTTACTTCAAAGCAGTGAACACCATCTCGGTCACACCATGAATACATCGCTGGGAGCCCCACCGCCAGGGCTGCTCTTCCTCTGCGGCTGGACTCTCACGATCATTTTCCCTTTTTGGGTGGGGGGATGCAGCAGTACATCTTCGCGCAGGACTGGCTAAAAGTCCACTCGTCCCTTTTGGCACACACGTAGGAACAGTACCCATCACAAGTGCCCTTAGACTGCCCGTACCCTGTGATGGGAGGGAGAGAGAGATGGGTTATAAGAGAAAATGCCAGACACGGTAGGAGGGCAGAGCCCCAAAAGTTATCTCCTTGCTGGCTCCGGTGTGGTACTGATGCACAGGGTACCTTTGGGTTTAGACCCACATAGAATAGGACCCAGGCTTTCTGTCCCTATTGGGCTGAGCGACCACTGGTCTCTAAAAGTTGTGCCTCTACACGTCAGTACTGGAGCCTGCTGGCAAGATGCCTTTGCACGAGTGACAGGCATTTGCAGTGTGGCCTTCATCTCATACCAAATCGGTTGGGTAAAACATCAGCCCGAGCCAGCTGCACGTAGCTGATCTCCACTACCAAACCGGGGTGAGATGAACCACCTCACTCTGACCCAAGGCACAAAGGCTGGAGAGAGGACAGACACCCATACCCCAGCATCCAGGGTCAGCCCACTTTCTCCACCCGATGCATTGCCATCTTACCTGGGGTGGCCAATGAGAATAGCAGGAGCACAGCAAAGACTACGCAGAGCACCCTCATGCTTGGAGGCCAGCAGAGATCTCGGTGCAGTGGGAGCAAAGTAGATCTGAGATGGCTACAGTGGGTGACCTTGGAGGCCCTGGGTTTTATAGAGGGACTCCTGCCACGAGCAGAGGGGCAGGAGGAGAAACTTGAGCAAACCCAACTCCAAAGAGACGTTGTTTGCTTGCCGGCATGTGCAATGTCACCCCGACCTGCTGGTCCCACTCACAAAGGCACCTGGCAGACAGGTCCATGCTCCAGTGGCTCCTCCTCGCCGGCCGCCGGCCACTTTCACCAACCCGGACATGCCGAGGCAATTCCCTCTCCTCCAGATCCGGCTGCCAGGACTCTGCCGCCAGCACGCGCGGAGCCGCCAGGCACGGTTCTGCTCGACCCGGTGCCAGCTGGGGCTGCCAACAGCAGAGCTGCTCCCCAGAGGTGCATGAATGGAGTCTGGGCA